>JAHRHZ010000133.1:3600774-3792573 GCA_024137785.1 Ginglymostoma cirratum
TCCTGCAAAAATGCCATCCCCTATTCCCAATTCCTTCGCCTCCGCCGCATCTGCTCCCAGGATGAGACATTCCACTCCAGTACATCTCAGATGTCCTCATTCTTCAAGGACCGCAACTTCCCCCTCCACAGTGGTCAAGAACGCCCTCGACCGTGTCTCCCGCATTTCCCGGAACACATCCCTCACGCCCCGTCCCCACAATAATAACCAAAAAAGAATCCCCCTTGTCCTCACATACCACCCCACCAACCAACGCATCATCCTCCGACACTTCCGCCATCTGCAATCAGACCCCACCACCAAAGACATTTTTCCCTCCCCACCCTTATCTGCCTTCCGGAGGGACCACTCCCTCCGCGACTCCCTCGTCCGCTCCACGCTCCCCTCCAGCCCCACCACACCCGGCACTTTTCCCTGCAACCGCAGCAAGTGCCTGACAATGACCATCTCCAACGAAGAATCTATTCTTCGTGCCTTGATTTTCAATATCATTGCTGACTCCTTACCACTAGTCAGAAACTGAACTCTACGAGCTATATAAATACTGTGGATACCACAGCAGGTCAGAGACTTGAATTGTGGCAAGTAACTCCCATCCTGACTGCCAAATTCTGTTCAATAACCTCTTTAAAGGAATGTGATGGAATATTACCTATTAGCCTGCTTCACCAGCACTCAAAGCTCAACACTAGCCAAGACAAAGCAACCTGGAAGTACATCATTCCTTCACAGTCGCCGAGTTAAAATCTTGGAACTCGGCACTACAAAGACTGTGCTCATTCAAGGCAGCAGCTCGGCACCACTACAAAGCCAAGGAGAATTGGGGATGTGCAATCATCTCTTGGTCTTGCTAAATTCTCAGAACAAATCAGAGGAAATCAAATTCAGCTGACACACCAGAGCAGCAACAGAGCGAATGCTGCACTATCAGAGGTGCTATCATTTGATGAAGTGTTAAAACGACAGCCCTATTTTTACCTTCTGACACAAATGTAAAGGATCACAACACCGTTTGAAAAGGAGAAGTTTCTTCTGGCTACCCTGGCTAACACACATCCCATATCCAGCATTACTGAAACATTATGTGGTCATTTATTTAATTTGTGTTTGAGACAGCTTGTTGTGTACATATTTGCCATCATACTTCCTACATAATAACTGTACTCTCTGGTACATCCAGAGGTTATGAAAGGCACACCTGATGGCAGAGATGTTTTTGGTGCGAAGTCTGTCAAGGGCCTCTGCCCGTTCTTCTAGTTCATTCAGCTGATCCTGGATTTGTCGTGCTTTGTCTGGCTCACCCGCTTCTTCTGCCATCGCCTTAAGAGAAAAGATCGGAACAAGGTATTATTAGAGTGGAGATACTGGGTATCAGCATACTGTAGCAATTCAGGTTAAAGGCAGGCTCAACAGAAGAGCTGAACCTTAAATTGACAGGGAAATACTACACAGCTAACCAACCAAAAACACTGATCTCAGCACAGCACAAAGCAACATCAGATGGGCAAACCAGAGCTCTTGGGGTCACAGTGAGAGATGGGCTGATAGCAGCGATAGCCCTATGCCCTCACCTCTCCAGTGGTGACGCTCACTTCAGGAGTCTAGTTTCAGCTCCTCCTCTCTAGCTAGGCTCCAAAATGAACATCTGTTTTTAACAAAAGCATTTCTCAGTTTCCTGTAAGGTGCACTGATGTGTAGATGTGCAAGCTGCTCACGAGATGCCCCGATTTGAGGTAACACACACTCAGGGCAGTGCAAAACATTTAAACTAGCTCTGCAATGAAAGGAATGTAAATATTAGTTTTTAGAACTCAATTCTTTGCAATTTGACAACCTTTCCAGGGAAATGAATTCCAGTAAACCCCAAAACTTACACACCTAAATCAGTGGGAACTTTCTTGCAGCACAACTGAGCTGACTTCAGAGTGTCTTGGGTTTTATTGACATTCCCTCGAGATAAAGCTTGTTTATTAAGTTCATTGTAAGTTAAGGTCTCCCTTCAACAAACTGAACTTGTCATAAGGAAATGGGTCTCATGTAGCTGTTTCTGAGAAAAGCAATACAACGCCTTTTTTTTGGGCTGGAACAGACCAGTTCCTTGGCCCATTCCCTAGACAGCTCATCTCCTGTGTCGTGGCCTGGTTCAACAGCTTTGTACACTGGCCCTTAGCTTGATTCGCCGATAGCCAAGACATAGCCACACTGTCACATTCAACTGAGAGAAAACCACCCTCTTCAAAATCAGGGTCAAAGTTTAATGACGACAACAATGGAGGTAAGTTGATATTTTATTTCTTATCCAACTGGCCCCTTTCTCTATTTTTAACCCTGTAAGTTAATCAGTTGATTATACAGAAGTATTTAATGCATTGAGCGGGGGTAGGGGTTTGCAAGTGGAATGGGCAGATGTATGCAACTGTAGAACATCTACAGCAGAGTTTTGGACTCCTTAGTAACGAGCAACCACAATCTTGGGCAGCGATGGAAGACAGAGAAGCAGGAGCTTTGGGTTTAGAAACACCTTTGAGAAAGTCTGGCTGCAGTGCTTGGTGGTTTCCTGCACAGGAGTATCTGCAGCTTACCCAGAACCAGTGCAACAGTACTAACGGGATGTGGCAATGCACAAAGCAGGGCACAGAAAGGAAAGAGAATCTATCACAAGCCACCTGACATGCTGTGAATCTTGATACAGAGAACTTTGCTTATCAATACATTAAGTACAAATCAGCTTCCAGTAGAAACAGTTTGTCATCCAAACTGTTAAGGGGTAGGCAAGAGGGTGAGGGAGGGAGAGAGAGACAGAGACAGAAAGGGGCCATCATTTTCATAAGTTATAATACACAATTTTTAATTTGTAACATATTCTGTCAATACAGACACTTCATGGTCCTAATGCTAAATGCAATTACAACTTCCATTTACAAAATACCTTTACCATCCTGAGGTGCTGCATAGCTAGAAGTCTGAGGAGAGTGGGGACGAAAACCGGAGGGCAAGAGATCAAGAGGGGGCTGGAACATCAGGTTGGAAAGATGGGCTTTGAAAAGGTTTTGAAATGAAAGAGAAATGATAAGACAGAAATGATGAGAGAAATGGAGTCATATGTAGGTTTAAGGATCAGGACAGCGAAGTAGGAAGTGATACAAGATTAGAAAATGATGTAAAAATGGAAAGGGGGGGCCGCTGCATAGATTCAGAGAAGTAACTTTTAAATGTAATGCATTGGAATATGGGTATTTATAATGAATATACATGAAAAAGGCATTTGTAATGGAACTGTCAAAAAATAGAAAGGTCATTTGTATGACTTCAACATGAAGACCAAATTACTTGTGTGCGCCTAGTCTAAGTAGCTCAGCTTTGAATGTCAATTTATCCAATAACAATACTTGTTTGGAAATCCCATGTCTCCTTCCATTCCTCAATTTCTAACCCGTGCTGAGTTTTATACCTCCACTCAAAGATTTTTAGTTTTTTTAAGGAAAAAGCTGTCTATACCCTTATCCTGACCTTATTAGCCTTATTATACTCTCAGGACAAGCAAACCCCTCTGGCTGTGCAAACACCAATCTGGATCCTGGCCTACACTCCCCTCTGCCCACCACTATTCTTTCCCTCCCTTTGGCCAATGTACAAAAAACAACAAACACAAATATCCTCATAAGGATATCATCACTCACCTTTTCTTTCATAAGTTGCGTCTTTTTCATAGCATAATTTGAAGGAGCTTTCCTGAATCGGTCTTTTTCCTTCACAATCTGCAAGAGGAGGACAGAGTGGCTCAACAAGGGCAAAAAGAATATGATCCCTACGATCCACCAGGAGTTGAGAGTGTTCTCGGTTTGAAGAGCAAGCTTCTGTATATTTAAATAGCAATGTGTCAACTAAAGCTTCGGGGTGATTCTGTACAATATTGCCCAAACCTCCAAAGTAAAACCATATAACACCAATTTCCTGAAAACAATTATCTGCACTCCTGTGATACTTCCATTTGCAAATTCACGATCTACGTTGTCTCTGAGAAAGAGACACTAGGAGCTTCCTGGTGTTCAAGTCCCAGTTTAAACTTGATGTTTACCGGTCTTTGGTTCAAGCGCAATAACGCATTTTAATCTGACTGCAGTTCATAATATAGTCAAATAATTTATTGCTGCATTGGCCCTTTGATATATAGATAGCCCATTTACCCTAATGATTAGTTAGGAAGAAACAAAATGAATCACTTTAATAAAGTATGAAACTATTACACCCCCAAACTATTAAATACTAGTCAGTCACCTTTAGAATCAGTAGTCACAGAGTAATAGAGATGACACTAAGTTGCTTACAATGGACCAAGTTGAACTGAATCACTCGACCCAAAACATGAAAATGCCCCAAACCCTGGCAATAAGTTTGCTATTTTAGAAGCTCTAGAATGGTTGATGTGCAATGTGGGACAAGATCAGACACTAGGCTGGCAATGTGCTCTGCTGGAAGTCTGCTAATAGTGACCCAAGAATTAGTAAGTGCCCCTCTCTTACCTAGATAGAGATAAAGTTTGAACTTCACCCAAATGGAATATGTTTAACCACAAAACAAACTAAGCAGGAGTTCTTGTGGCACAGTGGTAGCGTCCCTACCTCTAGACCAGGAAACCCAGGTTCAAGGCACACCTCCAAAGGAGTGTAATACAGTCTCCAAACAGGCTGATCGGGGGCGGCGGGGGAAAACGATATTGGAGATTGAAAAAAAAAAGACATTACCAACTTTGCCCTAGTTGTTGGTTTTTGCTCCAGCACATACCTCTTCGATGTCACGGTCATTGAATTTATACTCCAGTGCCTGTTTGATCTGCTGCTCCTTCTTGTTAACTTCATCCATGGTTGGTAACTGCATTCCTCCCATCATTATCTGTAATAATGGGAATCAAGTTAAGCTATCTCAATTACAGTCTGTATCAGTCCTGCTGCTGACCCGAGACCCTGAACCACATAACCCAATTCCTCGTCACTGTTCACGCCATAAGTAGGGCTGAAACCCATGCACCGCTGTTACCTCGTGAAGCTTTCCAAAGCTTTGACAACAGGGACCCCCATTTGATTATTTTTTACATGCAAATCCTTCAAGTAGCAGAGTAAATGGTCAGATAAAGACATCAGCCTTGCAGTTTACTAGCTGCCACATTGCTTCTCAAGGTTAGATACATAGAAGTAAAGTTAACAAACCCAACCCCACCACAGAACTCACCGTTTCCCTCCATTTCATAAACTCAGTTTCTGTGAACTCTTGGTTTGACACAAACTCAAGACGAAACACCCGTTCATCTGACCCATGTCTGGGGGGGAAAAAAAAAATCACTTCTGTAATCAGAGGATGGAAAACTGGATATAAAATAAGACTTGTACCCTTCACGGCTGTTTGCAATTAATTTGGGAAGTACTGAAACAGATGTTGCTGACTTCTGCAAGACATTTCTCAAGTCAAATGGCTGGGAAACCCAAGACATTAATAAAACCAACTCCACTGGTCCTAATATCTGCTTTTGATAAAGATGAGATAGAGATAAAACTAACTTGCTTGTATGGGCCATGTTGAAGTGAATCACTCAGACCCAAAGCATGAAAATGCCCCAAACCTGGCATTAAGTTTTCTATTTAAGAAGCTCTAGAATGGTTGGTGTGCAATGTGGAACAAGATCGGACACTAGGCTGGCAATGTTTCTTTCAGTAAGATTATGTGGAATGTGTAGGAACCTTATCTAGATCAAAACAAAACGTTGATATCTTTTGAACATAGAGCAGTTTTTCCGCTGCCTCCGCCTCCGCACTTACTTCTTTAACCGTGAGCCTCACCCTCCCTCTACTGACCCCTTCTCCCGCCTCCAACACACCCCCTCCTCCTGGACACCATCCCAAGGCCTCCTACCCTCCCTTGACCTCTTTATCTCTAACTGTCGTCGAGACATCGATCGCCCCAAACTCTCCACCCCTCTCACCCACTCCAACCTCTCTCCCGCAGAACGTGCAGCCCTCCGCTCCCATCCCAACCTCATCATAAAACCCGCGGACAAGGGAGGCGCTGTTGTAGTATGGCGCACTGACCTCTACATCGGAGGCCAGGCGCCAACTCTCCGACACCACCTCCTATCGCCCCCTTGATCATGATCCCACCCATGAGCACCAAACCATCATCTCCCAAACCATCCACAACCTCATCACCTCAGGTGACCTCCCACCCACAGCCTCTAACCTCATCATTCCCCAACCCCACACCGCCCGCTTCTATCTCCTTCCCAAAATCCACAAGCCTGACTGCGCTGGTCAACCCATTGTCTCTGCCTGCTCCTGCCCCACTGAACTTATTTCCACCTATCTGGACTCCATTTTCTCCCCCTTGGTCCAGGAACTCCCTACAGACGTCCGTGACACCACCCATGCTCTTCACCTCCTCCAGAACTTCCAATTCCCTGGTCCCCAACATCTCATTTTTGCCATTGACGTCCAGTCCCTATACACCTGCATTCCCCATGCTGATGGCCTAAAGGCCCTCCGCTTCTTCCTGTCCCGCAGGCCCGACCAGTCCCCCTCCACTGACACCCTCATCCGCTTAGCTGAACTCGTCCTCACACAACAACTTCTCTTTCAATTCCTCCCACTTCCCACAGACAAAGGGGGTGGCCATGGGTACCCGCATGGACCCAAGCTATGCCTGCCTCTTCGTAGGATACATGGAACAATCCCTCTTCCAAAACTACACTGGTCCTACCCCCCATCGTTACATTGATGACCGTATCGGCGCTGCCTCGAGAAGCTCGAACAGTTCATCCACTTCACCAACACCTTCCACCCCAACCTTAAGTTCACCTGGACCATCTCCAACACTTCTCTCTCCTTCCTGGACCTCTCTGTCTCCATCGCTGGCCTCCACCTGGAAACCGATATCCATTTTAAGCCTAAAACTCCCACAACTACCTAGAATACATCTCCTCCCACCCACCTTCCTGTAAAAAGGCCATCCCCTATTCCCAATTCCTTCGCCTCTGCCCCCGAGATGAGGCATTCCACTCCCGAACATCCCAGATGTCCTCGTTTTTCAAGGACTGCAACTTCCCCTCCACAGTGATCGAAAATGCCCTTGACTGCATTTCCCGCAACTCATCCCCAACACCCCCTACCCGCTTTAATAACCAAAACAGAATCCCTCTCATCCTCACGTACCAGCCCACCAACCTCCTCCAACATTTCCACCATCTGCAATCTGACCCCACTACTAAAGACATTCTTCCCTCCCCACCCTTATCTGCTTTCCGGAGGGACCACTCTCGCCGTGACTCTCTTGTCCACTCCACACTCCCCTCCAGCCCTGGCACTTTTCCCTGCAACCGAAGCAAATGCCACACCTGCCCCTATACCTCCCCCCTCACCCCAATCCCAGGCCCCAAGACCTTCCACATCAACAGATGTTCACCTGCACATCTGCTAATGTGGCATACTGTATCCGCTGTTCCCGTTGTGGCTTCCTCTACATCGGGGAAACCAAGTGGAGGCTTGGGGACTGCTTTGCGGAACACCTATGCTCAGTTCGCAACAAACAACTACACCTCCCAGTCGCGAACCATTTCAACTCACCCCCCACCCCCACCCCACTCCTCGGACATGTCCATCCTGGGCCTCCTGCATTGCCACAATGATGCCACCCGAAAGCTGCAGGAACAGCATCTCATATTCCGCTTGGGAACCCTGCAAACCAAGGATAGCAATGTGGACTTCACAAGCTTCAAAATCTCCCGTCCCCTGACGACATCCCAAAACCAGCCCAGCTAGTCCCCACCTCCCTAACCATTCCTCCCACCTCAAGCCCCATCCCCATCTCCTACACACTAACCTCATCCCACCTCCTTGACCTGTCCGTCCTCCCTGGACTGACCTATCCCCCACCTAAATCCCCACCTACATTCATCTTCACTGGTTCTAACCCTGCCTCTTTGACCTGTCTGTCTCCTCTCCACCTATCTTCTCCTCTATCCATCTTCTATCCGCCTCCCCCTCTCTCCCTATTTATTTCAGAATCCCCTTCCCCTCCCCCATTTCTGAAGAAGGGTCTCGACCCGAAACGTCAACTTTCCTGCTCCTCTGATGCTGCTTGGCCTGCTGTGTTCATCCAGCTCCACAACGTTTTATCTCCGTTGATATCTTTTCACTGGATTTGTCTACAAGGTTCCCACCCTATCCCCTCAAGAAAGATTGCTGCACATAGATGATAATTCAAGGGTCAATTCAATTTTCCACGAGATATGTATCACCCAGAGAAATTCAATCTGGCCAAGATTGTTCAAGAACATCTTTTGGCTCCTCAATAGATGATGAAAAACAGGCAAGGAAACTGATACATGGCTAAGGTGCTGAGTTACTATGCCAGGTGAGCCATTGGCGATGAGATTTAGTTAAAAGGAAAATTAATGAGATAACCTGCTATTAGTATGCCAGATAGCAGGAGAACTCTGAGTGGTCTCACAAATATACATATAGGGAAGATAACCAACCTATAAATGCACCTCAGGCAGTAAAGCAGCGAGAGTGTGATATCACTGTCATTTGAACCCTCGGATATAAAGACGGGACTGGAAGTTTTCAAATGGAATCCCCAGCAATAGGATTAGCCGATAAAGAGGTGACAGAGAATTTGAGTAAAATGTCACACATTTTCCAGTGAGTTTTAGGGTGACATAGTCACATTGTTAGAAGAATGAATCGCTGTGTGGAGATGTACTTTAGTTAGATTTATGGGATAGACTGAACCCTGAGATATTGGCTCAACCCAGAAGAAAACACACTCATATTTTTGAAGAAATTTCAGACCAGGAATCACTGGAGTTTAATGCTGCAACCATTCATCTTAAAAATTGCTATGTTGAAGGAAGGATCAACGCAATTGCAGATGTTTTATCTATAGTTTATCTGTTCAAATAAAAGACCGCTTATGAAGTTAATTTATATGTCAGAAGTTTTGGACAATCTCACCATCTGTTTAAATTCAATAATTTTGGATCAAGGACCTGTGAGCACAAAATGGCAGACATTTCACTGTAGATTGCACAACTAGAGAGGATAATTGTGTGTATTGCATGCATAATGCATAGTAGCTAAAGTTTTTACAATGTTAAAATGCTTCGTATTTTAAAGGCTTCTGAAAACATTACTGCATTACACTTCTGCCTTTGAGGTGAAACATTTGATGGCGCATGTGCTTTTGGGAGGAACAAAGTAAATATTTTACATTTAGGTGACAGCTCCTTTAAGAACCAGGCATCTCTAGAAGAATATTTCCTATAAAGCACCTTGCTTCCAATAACTAGTCACGATGAAGCAACCTGGGAAATACGCAATAGAAACAGGGCTAATAAAAAGTTATGTAGCAGTGAGTGGATTAGAGATATGGCTCTGATCTCAAGCAGATTTTCAGCTTTTTTTTAAAAAAGGTTTTAGAACAAGCTTGCTGCAGGAAACATTCCTTTTAAGCAGATTTGAGCAGAAATCCTACATGCTGACTAATCCGTGCCGGATTTTGGTAAGTATAGGATTCTGTTACAATGTAGTGCCAAATATGTTTCAAGCTGCACTGGTGACCACCACATTGGCAGTTCTGATGAATGGTTATTCAAGTACTGGATCACAGGTTGTTTCCACATATCAAAGCACACCGCAATAGCAGCAGTTAAATTCAAGAGCGCAAACTGCAGCAGAAGCAAAGGTAAGGTGGCAGAATAAAATGTACTCAATACGGAGAGGGGAAATTTTTCATCCCCACTGACTGTTAAGGAAGGAATACAGCATATCACACATGTGGGACTTTCCAGCAGTTTGGTTCATTTCAGCTGAAATTACAGCCTCCTACAAGGTACATATTTTGAAAGACAAAGCTCCGTGCAATCACAAGATCCAACTGTTGCAGACCAGACAACACTTCATAAAATCGTGGGAACAGTGAGAGGAACTGGACAACAACCACTCAACTCAGAACCTTAGTTTCAATTCTTGTCATTTCCTTTGTACCTACCGTAACTGTAGGCCTTTGTTTGTTCTTGAACTGCCCAACTGGTACACTTTTCCAGTTTCTACAACACCAGTGATCTCTGCGACCTGTGAGTAGAGAGAGATACTTTCAACAAGCCACATGCACACTTATTTGATGCTGGGACTAAGGAGAGGATAGATGTTCATACAGCACAGGAGATCAGAAGTAGTGAACCAAGCTAATGCAAAGCTTGAATATTAAAAGCTTGTCAGGAACATTAAAGTGTGTTTATCAGTTAGACAAAGGAATAGGCTAATGTAGAAATGGTGCAATGAGTTTTGTTTACAGTAGAACAATAATGCTGACAGGAGGAAGTATGTGGTGTCATTTAGTGCCTGGAAGGGAAATTCAGAGAAACTTTCAACAAAATATAAGTGATGAGGACACACATATCAGATCTTAAATGTTCATCACAGCTTTACACTGATCCTAAACGTCCAATCTGCTCTGCAGAGGTCAGTGTTGAGATCACAACTGTTCATGTTATACATTAATGATCTGGAGGAAAGAACTGAGGACATTGTTGCTAAGTTTGCAGGTGACAGAAATATAGATAGGGGAACAGGTATAGTTAAGGAAGCAGGGAGACTGTAGAAGGATTGGACAGGCCCAGAGAGTGGGCAAAGAAGTGGCACATAGAATACAATGAGGGGAAATGTGAGGTTATGCACTTTGGTCGGAAGAATAGAGGCGGAGAATATTTTCTAAACAGGGACAGGCTCCATAAATCCGAAGCATAAAAGGACTTGGGAGTCTTAGTTCAGGATTCCCTTAAGGTTACCATGCAGGTTCAATTGGCAGATATGAAAGAAAATGTAATGTTAGCATTCATTTCAAGAGGGCTAGAATACAAGAGCAGGAATCTACCGCTGAAGCTAAGGTTCTGGTCAGAGAGCATTTGGAATACAGTTTTGGGCCCCATATTGAAGGAAGGATATGCTGACTTTTAAAGAGAGAGTCAAATTGATTCCCTTACTAATCAAGAACCAAAGGCTACAGGGAGAAGGCAGGAGAATGGGGTTGAGAAACATAATCAGCCATGATCAAATGGTGGAGCAGACTCGAAGGGCTAAATGGCTTAATTCTACTCCTATATCTTAGGGCCACAGCCTGACGCTGATCCTAACTCTCCTTCGTCGCAGCTTCACATTGACACCAACAGCCATCCCAGTGTCCGGTTGATCCAAATACACCAGACAATACTTACCCTGTATACTGGCTTCCCATTGCTGTTTCCAATGCCAACGCGAACAAAGCAACCAACTGCTGTTTTGGAAAAGAAGGGCATGTGACACCATCGCTCCAGTTTATAGCGCGAAAGCCTGATTTTGTTGAGTTCCTCTGGTAAAGTGACCGGCAGCGACTTGGCCGGAACTTCCTCTTTTCTGTCCCAATACAAATGACGTTAATTTTAGTAACAATGAACTTAAATCCTGATATCAGCATTAGACATAAGAGCATTACATCATCATTACCAGTCTCCACAATATTAGCTAAGTGTCCTGTTCCCACTGCTGTCTGCTCTACGCATGGAGTGAGATCAGAGTCAGGCTCAACTGAAAGCCTGCTGGGACTGAACTTGACCTATCTACAGTACATAACTCTGAAAAGATTAACTGAAGCCACATCACTCCTCCTCCAAGTTGCTCTTTTCATAGAAGTATCACTCATACTTCCTTCCTAATTTCCTGGCACCACAAGATTAACTCCCTATTCGTTAGAATCACAGGTACTCACTGTCTGGAGGTAACATCCTCTTCCTAATCTCATTCCCTTCCCTTCTCATCCCACAAACACTGCCTCCTTGTACTCTGCTGGGAAGTCAAGAAGTCCACATGAACCATGCTCTTACAATCCCCAGTCTTACAGCAAGCATGAGGTGAAGCTTAATTAATTATGGTCTTTACTGCAGCATTTTCCCCCAAATCCTCTGTGGTCAGAGTGGCCCCCACCAACAAGACACTTTCCCTACTCCGACACTTTCACTCTAAACATCTCAGTCTGTTCCACTTCTCACAACTCTCCTTTGTCAGACTAAAAGCAGTCCTCAACCCTTTCCTCCACAACGCACTGCACTGAATGACAATGAGTTCTATCTCTGCTCCCCTCGCCATCTCATCAACATTCACCGCCCAGACCCTCCACGAAAACTTTGCCATCATATTCATGCTCATCACATGGACCTCCTCACCTGTCATGGTCTTAATTGTAGACAATAATTTATCACACAAGTACCTCTCTCTCCAAATGACCCTGCAAAATCTCTTGCTCAGGTCTCATGAAACTTCCAAACTCCTAACTTCCTTTTCTATCAAGAACCATTCTCTGTAAACTTATGGTTTCTTCAATGACAGCTTTTCAATTTTCATCCTTCTGTCCTGAGCAAAACATTCAGCAACTTGCACACCCACCACCTGGATACACTTTCATACTGTCAAATCCAAAGGCTACTGATATCTTGTGCACAACTATTGAGTCACGTGTCAGCATGTCAGACTCAACCACACAACTGGCCCCTAATCCATTAGTTTACTTGCCCTTCTACTCCAACACTTCAGGTGTAAAGTTTTATTCCATCTACAGGTTAATATTAGCAGTGAAACTTGCCCTGTAGTCTGGCTGTGTTAACAGGAATGTAATGAGGCACAATAATTCAGATTAAGATCTTAGTTACCCAAAGATGTTCACTGCAGGTAGGTCACAGTCATACTAAGAACTTACTCTTCCTCTTCATCAGAAGACGACGATCTAGATGATCGATCACTCTTCACACTCGACTGCTCTTCCTCCTCTTCCTCTTCATCATCAGAATAAACCTCACTGGCTTTTAGAGGCTGTTTCCTGGCCAACAATTCAGCTGAAATAAACAAGACAGAACAGACCCCAGACTCATTATTTTCATGCACTAACTCAATGAAAAATAGCTTTCTTTCCTAATGCTCACTTGTGCCACCCAAGTCATGCCATTTTCCTTTCTGCTCTCTTGAATACCTTGTAACAGGCTCAAGGCTGCCAAGATGTACTCTCACCTATCATCTGTGCCTATCTATATTATCCACTTGCCCTATCTTACCACATAGCATGACTGCTAGGGTCCAAGTTCATTAACTTTGTTCCCACCACCACCATTTGGGTTCTACCTGTGGAACAATTACTACCCTTCCCTGCATCTCCTTCTATACCGCCTGCTCACTTACAAATAAAGCATGTGGATCCCACAACTTTTACTGGGGAAGAAAGCACCGACATTGTGTTGAACAAGATTTGCCTTATGGGTAGTGACATCTTTCCCCTTACTGAGTTCGCTCAACATGATTGTACTTTCCTAAATTACAATAGCAACCACACTCTCAAAGCATTTAATACTCTACACACTATTTTGAGATGACTGGATGTTCAGTCTTGATTAATTCAATTCTTAATTAATTAATTCTACATTAATTCAAGTCACTTTGTCTAATATCCATCGTACCCAAAGTATGGCAGTGGCATTCATCAACTAGTACTCCTGACACTTGACCTGGCTTTTAATCACTTCATGTCTCAGCCTCTTCCTCAAAATTCTCTAAACCAAACAAGCTCCCCTGCAAGTTACCCCCTACACACCTCTGAACTAAGCAATTTCTCATCCTCAAAACTCCATCTCCATCACAAATCCTTTTGCCCTCTTTCTTCCAATTACAATGCTCTTCCTAAACTTATGATCAGATTGATTTTCTCTTGTTAAAAGACCTAAATAAATGCAAGTTGTTGATGGTACCTCAGCTGCTCTGGTGGAGGCATTTGGTGGGGGAATGACCTTTGTGAAGGAGATGGAGCTAGCTACAGAGTGCAGAATAGGCAGAGAGCTTACAGTTCCCCTTAAGTACAGCAGCTCTGACATCTACAATATTCTCATTGAAGTTGAAAAGAAAATAGCGTGAAGGATTTGAAGATGTAAAAAATTTTGAACAAAACTGGAAAACAAAAGGAAGAAGGAGAGCGAAACACTCTCCCCATCACGGAATATGTTACAATTTTAAGCAACACATGCAAGGTCATTGTAACTAGTCTGAAAAACAAAAGGTCATATGGTTCATTTTCCGTCAAAATATTAAGCCCTTTGGATCTGACTTTGCACTATCAGCTGGCTGGCCTGCAGCCACCGCGTTTCTCACCTGTCTTGTTTTTCTTTTTCTCTCGTTCAGCTTTCAGCTCCTCCATCGCCTGAGACTTCTTATCCTGTTTCTCATCCCTTCTTGATCGTCGCTCTTTGTTGTGCGACATCACCTAAGCGACAAATACACTTCAGCCAGGTCCTGGAGAGGTACTCATTTCTTTGTTAATCAATCCTGCAGACTTCTAACTAGTTCAACTCTTCCACATCCTCAGGAATAATTCTCCAGTCCTTCAATTAAAATAGCCTTTCTTTAGCTGCCCTTAACCAGTAGATGGCTAGGGCCTTCAGTGTAACAGCTCCAGAGATGCTCATCTATCCTCAGACCCTTGACCCAGTTCCTGCCCTCTATACGCAAGCCTGAAGGCACACACATCGCTAGGGCAGGTATATGGAGTGCATTCGCCACCTTCTTTTGGCTAGACACCAAGGCCAGTGTTAACCAACTTATCATCTGGCTGAAACCAGGGGTCTGACTGTCAGGGAACCCCTAGACTCAGAGGGCAGCTGAAGCAGTTCATTTTGACGGTAAACAGGGGGCTCTAAAGGGCTACTTGATTGGTTAAATCACTTTGGTTAGCGGTTGTGGAAAATGACAGCAAAAGAAATTTGGCAACACATCCTACAGTTGTCTTCTGTCCCATTTCTACCAACTGCCAATATGTTACTGTGTGCACGGTATGTGTGGAAAGCAGATTAGACAAGGCTTAACAAAAGTACCTGAGACTCTTGAATCTGCTGCATCTTTTTCTCTCGCTCCTCCTCCATCTTCTTCTTCTTTTCTTTTTTTTCTTTCTTCTTTGCTGCCTTCAGCTTCTTTTCAATTTCAAACCTGTCAACAGATTAGAAGAAATCTTTGAATGCCAAGTCCGTTCCAAATTCATAAGAGGTTTGCTGTGGGTTCAGCTGATCTACACCAAGCACTTAACGGTACAAACTCAAACAAATCACTCTCTCGGTTTCAATCCAATTCAATAACCGATGCCTACAGCATGCACTTTATCTATTATCAAAAGATCAAGCACTAGTCAAGGTGGCTAACTTTAGATGCCCGATATTCATTAGTATAGAGTGGGGTGTAACTGAGGAACTCAGGCTAGCCTATCCCAAGTCAGACTCCAGGCCTGCTAGTTAGGTAAACACTTAGCAGTAATAATTCTCATTTCCACCCGATTGAATGTCGTTAAAAAAAAAACTGTGGATGCTGTAAATCGAGCAAAAACAAAGTTGCTGGAAAAGCTCAGCAGGTCTGGCAGCATCTGTGAAGAAAAAAAATCAGAGTTAACATTTCGGATTGGATGACTCTTCTTCAGTTCTGAGGAAAGCTGAGAAAGGGTCACCGGACCCGAAATGTTAACTCTGATTTTTTTCTTCATAGATGCTGCCAGACCTGCTGATCTTTTCCAGCAACTTCAGTTTTACGTTGTGTTTTTTTTCCCCCCCGGTGTCTTTCGTTTTCTATTCAGCTGTTGAATTGTTGAACATTCAGTGAACAGAATCCCAGTCTGTAATGAACAAGTATATATTTCTGGGAGTCTGATGAAACTGTTTGCATTAACCGACAGTATTAGACCTCCTTTGAACAATTTATCATCAGAGGATTTCACGAAGGTCTGGTGTCGATTGTTTAAAACTGTTTATTGAACTGGCAAATTACAATTATTTTGTTTTAAATTCAACTCTTAACCTTATCTGTGAGACAGAGTGGGAATTATGATCAAAAATAGATGGGGTTGTTGCTTTTCTATGTTCTACTGAAGTTGTAGAACTCCAACTACAAGAGCTGAAACTTTGTTACAGTTTTCAGTGTCACTCAAGACCATTTGCCACATGCTCAAGCATCAGTTCAGTTGAATGTACAATTCACTCTATGCTGGCCAGTTCAGCACAATGTTCAACAAGATATTCCCTGCCTCGATATAACGCGGTCAGAAGTGACAAAACACCAGGTTAGAGTCCAACAGGTTTAAGTGAAATCATAAGCTTTCTGAGCGCTGCTCCTTCGTCAGGTGAAGTAATTTGTAACGTCTGGTTCGCCTGGCAAAGGAGCAGCCCTCAGAAAGCTTATGATTTCAAATAAACCTGTTGGACTCCAACCTGGTGCCTTGTCACTTCTGACCTTGTCAACGCCAGTCCAATACCGACACCTCCATCAATATAACATATGTGCCAGCACTTGCTGCAATTATTAGGTGTTAAATCTTCTGGGAGCTTCACCAAGCCACATTTAGTCCTCTAATGGAGACTAATATTAAGAGGAAAAAAGAAGTGCCCGCACCAAACACTGACCACAGGGCAAACAGAATCTCAGGTATAGAATCTCACCTCCTCCTTAGCACTTCTCTTTTCTCAATTCGATTGTAGAGTTCCTGTTCTCGTTCTTTCTCAGTCATTTGTTCCAATCTTGCTCGATCCTCTTCATCGCCCATAAAGTCATCGTCATAGCCATCATGAAACTCCTCCTCCTCTGACGAGGACGAAGATTCTGAGCTTGAAGATGAGCTACTGCTCTCTGAATCAGAAACTTCTCCTGAAATTTCAAATACATGTCTCATTCTCCAAGAAACATCTACACAAGTGAAGCATTAGAAGGGAGACGAGTCAGGGTTATGGGTGGAGGCAGAACTAATGTTACATTTATATAGCACTATCAGTGTGGCAAAACAACAGCCCAGCATTACCAACAAATGTAACGGCAAGATCATCAATATTCTGTTATTACTTTGTATAATTGACACAATTCCTGATGCCCATGAATGCAGCTGAATTGAGGATCCAGAACATGTCTGTGATACCCTACAGTATGAGCTGTTTGCAGCAGTATTGAATGGAATCAAATCGAGATACCAGTTTGTCATGAACATTATTTATGACTATTCCTGCTGTAGGAACCATATGAACACGAGAATTAGAAGATGCAGGCCATTCAGCCCCTCGAGTCTGTACTGCCATTCAATAACATTGGATCTGATTTTGGCCAGAATTCAACTTTCCTGTCTACCCCACTATACCTTTGAACTCTATTATCTATAAAGAATCTAACTCAGTCTTAAAACTATTCAAAACCTTGCCTTCCTTGCTCTCTGGAAGAGAATTCCACAGACCAACCACCACCTGAGATAAAAAGTTTTACCCTACCTCCATTTTAAATGAGAGACATCTTATTTTTTAAATGTATAACCTGGTTCTAAACTAATCCCCTCCCACACACATTCTCTACATGACGTCTAACCTTCATTACCCCCACTTCATGTATCACTGACCTCTAACCTTCATCCACGCACGGCTTTGCTCAAATCCTGACATACATTCTATTTACTCTGATGCTCTTGCGAAATGAGTGACAGATGACCAGGAATTAGTTTGCAGCTGCCATCTTGAAATCAGACCAGCAATTAATTTTATCTATCCTTTTTTGGGGTGTTAGAGAATATGTTTATCACAGCATTACCTTCCTCTGGTGCAGAGCTATCACCAGAACTATCCTCCGCTGAGCTGCCAGATGATGCTGCTTTGTTCACCGCTCTCTTGGTGGCCGCTTTCTTCTCCACACCCTTGCCTTTTCCCTTCTTTTTGGTCTTGCTGCCTCCCACTGTCCACTGAAAAGGAAAGCGTACTCTTAACTAAAGCTCCTCTAAAACTCTCTCTGGCTGAACAATGTGCTTTAACAGACTGAAATATGCCATACACACAAAGACATGTTTTTGATGTTTAGCATCAATCATCTAGTGTCCTTGTAAGTACAACTCAGAAGTGGATCAAGACTGACCAAAACACCTTATGGGTCGTTGACAAACAAAACATCCATTTCATTAGCCCTTGGACTTGAAAGGGTTTTGCAATGCTCAGCACTCATACAAACATATCATTGTTGGAATGTAGGATGCAGAAAGGTAGATTAAACTGAAAGCAGTACTCTCAGGAGGCTGAGCTTGCATTCACCTGCTAAGTGAACTGAAACTCTGAAATGATAACCTTTCGATGCTCACGCTTGTTATCTGAAAACTGAAAGATGCTACCAACTGCAGGATATCTGATGAACAGTTAGCTGTGCGATGAAAACATCCAGGTGAACAAGGATCACTAAAAAGGATATAACCGGAGGAAACTCACAGCATTCTGAAGTATCTTAGTTCAGCTGTGAACACGTGGCATCTGAGAATTTAGCATCATGAAGTGTGGTTAGTTCATGTGGGTTCTGTATCTCCCATGTTCCTTTTGTAGAAGTGTATCAATGCAGTAATTAGATGTCAAGAATTACTCCATAGAGAGACTCGCAATTAGAAGAATTTTCTTCCCTGCTATTCAAATCTCCTGTACAAATCATGCATCCCCAAGGACAAGTGAGACTTGTTATAGAAAAGGAGGTTCTCAGTCACACTGGTGCATGAGATTTTTCAGACTACATCCTTTGTCTGAAACTCCTCAACAACAAACCCCATAAACATCTGAACTCCCCGTTATAGGGAAAACTTTGTGGAAGCATACAGACCAAATAAGGAAGTTCCGGTACTGCCATAGTTTATCTAAAAGGCAGACAACATGTGTGCTGGGGGAGATACAAACAATGACAGATACACCCTCCCAAAGGGCTGTCGACAAAGAACAAAGAAAATTACAACACAGGAATAGGCCCTTTGGTCCTGCAAGTCTGCACCAACATGCAGCCCATCACAACTAAAACCCCCTACCTTCCCAGGGACTGTATCCCTCTATTCCCATCCTATTCATGAATTTGTCAAGACACCCTTTAAAAGCCACTATAGTATCTGGTTCCGCTACCTCCCCAACAGCGAGTTCCAGGCACCCACCACCCTCTGTGTAAAGAAAAAAAAAGTGCCTCGTACATCATCTTTAAACCTTGCCCCTCGCACCTTAAACCTATGACCCCTAGTAAGTGACTCCTCCATCCTGGGAGGAACCCTACAACAGCTGAGAAAGAATCCTTTAGTGAAACCAAATCACATACAGAGGCCAGTGATACAGCGACGAGCAATCCAAAAGCATCTCAATTAATTCAGAGATAGTAGGAACTGCAGATGCTGGAGAATCTGAGATAACAAGGTGTAGAGCTGGATTAACACAGCAGGCCGAGCAGCATCACAGAAATAGGAAGGCTGACGTTTCGGGCCCAGACCCTTCTTCAGAAGGGGTCTAGGCCCAAAACGTCAGCCTTCCTACTCCTCTGATTCAACTTCACTGAGACAACATCCTAGACAAGATACATTTGGAGCTTATGATGTGGAGGCACCGGTGTTGGACTGGGTGGACAAGGTCAAAAGACACACGATACCAGGTTATAGTCCAGCAGGTTTATTTGAAATCACAAGCTTTCAGAATGCTGCCCTTTCACCAGGTGAAGTGAACACCAAGGCACAGACTTTATAATCAGAGAGATCAAAACACCATACAAATAGTGCGAGTGGAGTGTTGACAAGCTGAATAATAGGTCTCTGCAGGTGATCAAGAGTGTCAGATAGTGTGAGTAAAGTGTCAACACCTGAACAAGTGAAGAGATGACCTATAGTCCAATTAACTGAGACACAGAAATAATTACAAAAATTAAAGTTAAAAATAAAGTGGTGCTGGAGACAATGAAATGACTGGAATAGCATGATAGTTACAAGATTCACACGCCGAGGGTCTAACCAAAGCAACAAGTAATCCAAAACTGCACAGACTAATTAAGGTAGAGAGAGATCATAAGTTATCGAGGTGATGGTGTCAAAATAGGATATTAAGGAAGATTTTACAGAGACGTGGAGCTTAGCAATTGTAGAGCCAGGGCTCAGCCATTGGTACGGTAGTTAAGGATCTCAAAAGAAATTGAGAGCCTCAGTCAACTGAGGAATGTGTGCTATTCACACATCTGAGCAGAGAGAGCCAACGATCCTCACTATTTTCCTCAGTAGACTATGGGAACAAGGGGAACAGATCTATTTGCGTTGACAAACAGTCTTACTTTATTGCTCGATATATATGGTGAAAAAGATCATACCACCACCAGAAGCGGTTATTACGGTCTTGCCCGAAATATTTAATACACATGGGATTCCTAAAGCAGTTCTGTCCAAGAATGGACCACAGTTTGCTCATGACCCTTTCAGCCAGACTACAGCTATTTCCAGATTTGAACATATAACCAGTCAAACAGGGAAGACTTAAATTCCTTTTGAAGAAAACACTGACTCTTATACGCTGGCTAAATCACCAGTCCATCCCACTTTAGTATGGCTTCTTGCCATCAGAATTCCAGATGAAAACAAAATTGAAAACTTAATTCCCTTTCCTACCAAAAAGGTTGCCTCCACAATTAAGTCCACTGGATTATAAAAATATTTATAACAAAGAGAAGTCTTACCAACGGCAGGGTATTTATTTTACTATACATCAATGTGCACGAAAGGTGCTACATCTGGTTCAGGGACAACAGGTTTGATACAGGGAATGGAACAGTCATCTAGCAGTCAGTGGACCAACACTGATGCATCTCATGGAGTTGTATGGACAATCAGCAGGAACCTCTTCTCACTGTAGAACAACCATCCACTGAAGTTTAATTCAGACGAACCCAATGAGGAACATCAAGATAGTCATGGTACAAGATCCAGATTAGAATCAAGGTCCACAATTCTCAAGCCAGAGATGTACTAATTTTCTAAATCTGAAAATACTGGCTTCTCAAAGAACAGTTAAATCTCCAAACTGCCTGAATTTTGAAGTCAGACACTTTGGGAGAGGAGAAATGAACTACTGTGCTGGTAAACGCAAGTGTAGTTATATAGCCCAACTTACAATTTTAGCTACGGAGGAGAAAAATATTCGAGTGGAGACGTTGTTGAAGGCAATGGTTCTCAAAGGATTAATATTGCATTAAGCTCCAGTCTGATGATGTCATACATTGTTGGGTGGAAAATGGCAAGTCTAGTTCAAAATTCCAACAGGGTCAGATGTGTCATTGTAGATAATAATTAAGATAATCCTAACAATTGTTGAATGGACCAATATAACTTGCACCTATTACCATCATGCAATAAATAACATCTTGATTTTAAAGACAAAGGGTTGATGTTCTTATGGTCTGGAGGAACTTTTTTTGTGTTTGCTTTGAATGTTTATACATGCAACCCCTATTTCTATTCCTTAAAGAGAATGCTTTTAAACCTTGGGTTACATTTTGATGGGTTTTTTTTTTTAAAAAGGAGTAACAGATCAGAGGCCTTCCTCACTGGCCGGGCCATTGTGGCTATTAGCAGGTCCAGGCAGTGGATTATAGGGGAGATCATACTACCTGACTGTCTGCACCTCTCCTGTAGTTATGCCTGCATTACAGTATCCATGGAGAGCGAATCTGTCTAAATAATGGAGGCCTTTAGGGACCAGGAACAGCTGGGGCATATCATCACCTGGTAACAATATTTTGATCTAACCTTGATAAGTTTCCAATAACCTCTTGACTATATGTTACAGCACCCCAACAGGGGCAGTCTAAACCATTACTGTTATTTTTTTATATAGTAGAGACGGATTGGTTGGGGTTCATCATTGGTAATGATATTTTGATTTAATTTTTTTCTTAAAGTTTCTGTTGATCTTTTTGATTATTTGTTACAGCAGTAACCAGGAGCCATTTGACTTTTGTTTTAGAAAGGAAGATTGGTGGCAGTACCCTAACCCAACCATTAGCTGGCAATGGTTGGTCCCGCAGCACACATGACAAGGTCTGATTCAAGGCCTCTGTCGGCGATGCCATTTGGTTGGACACAGCAGCCTGAACTTGGAATTTTCTCCCTTGTACTGGAGGCGAGGGAGGACACGGCAGAGACAGAGATGAGTGTACCAGGTCTCTGATTGCATAGTGACCATGATGGCCATAGAACCAGTCCACGGCACGTTAGGGCCCAAGTCTGCCCAAAACACTAACATACCCTTGACACATCCATAACACTATAACACACCAACAATACAATGCATTATAGACCTAGAGTG
Source organism: Ginglymostoma cirratum (assembly GCA_024137785.1). Classification (NCBI taxonomy): domain Eukaryota; kingdom Metazoa; phylum Chordata; class Chondrichthyes; order Orectolobiformes; family Ginglymostomatidae; genus Ginglymostoma; species Ginglymostoma cirratum. The sequence goes on from JAHRHZ010000133.1 coordinate 3,622,976, forward strand.
GATGTAATTGCAGGTGTACAGCGACATAAGAGTATTTAGCTCACCTCATCGCCACTGTCTGAGGTTTCTGAATCTGATGATGCTGACGGTTTGCTTGCCTGTTGCTCCTGCTGTTCTGGCTCACTCCGTTTCCTCTTAGCCAATGACAGCAGCTCCTAAAAAAAAAATTGAGACGAGAAGATGCATCACTTGAGGCACTTCCTCATTGCGCATTGCACACACACAACCACAGGAGAGGTGCAGGCAATCAGGCAGAATGACCCCACTCCATAGCCCACTGCCTGGAGTGAAGTGAAGCAAAGGACTAAGGTAGGACTTTGCAAACTATTTTCCCAATGTAAGTACATTTTAAGTCACTATCATCTTCCCAAGGGTAATTAGATGTGGCTAATAAACATTGGACTTGCCAGCAATTCCACATACCGTGTAAAAGTATCTAAAGATCCTAAAAATTAACATTAATCCCCATCCCCACCTCCCCAGACATCAAAAACAAAAAGCAATAGAGCACCAAAACAACATTCAGTACAACTACACAATTACACAGTACCAGATGATATATTAAATGTGAAAATCCTTTTAAATTGCTTTGTAAAGATGTAATTTTATATCCTACTGTAAGTTTCAGGCAAGTTCTCCATATGTGCCTCTGCCCAAAAGCATTGCTCGCACTTCCACATCTCAACAGCCCCTTATCTCAATCACTCAGCAGAATCTATGTGAAACCTCTCCCCTCTCAGACTCTGGTTTCATTGCTCCATCTCCCTCCAGCCCTATCAAACTTCAAGACTGCAAAAAAAAAGGAATGCCATCCCATGACAGAGAATACGGGATACTTTAGCAAGTATGCGTGTTTGTTTGCTCTTTATGTTAAAGTTAACGGGATGCATCAAATATAGTTAACAGGGGTGTGAGCAGAGAAGGTTAGAGGTCAGTTAGGTATGTTATAGCATTAGAAAAAACATGAAACCAGAAATAATTGGGAGTTTGTAATAAAGGTAATCTAATAATCAAAAGGGAACTTTAATATATTCACATACTGGATAAATCAAATTGGCAAAGGTAATATGGGAGATAAGGCATCGGTGAGACCATATCTGGAGTACTGCATACAGTTCTGGTCCCCTTGAGGGAGGATGTAATTGCACTGGAGGCAGTTCAGAGAAAGTTCACTAGATTAATTCCAAAGATGAAAGGTTTGTCTTACAAGAGATTGAGCAGTTTAGGACTATACTCAAGATTTTTAAAAGGATAAGGAGAGACCTAATTCACATACACAAGATGCTAAAGGGGACAGACAAAATAGACACAGATGTAAAGTGGATGTTTCCTGTTTTGGGACTATCTAGAGCAAGCTTATAGTTTAAAGCTAAGAGGCGGCATATTTAAAACAGAGATGAAGAGGAATTACTTCTCTCAAAAGGATTGTGAATCTGTGGAATTCACTACCCCAAAGTGCAGAGGACATCAGAACACTTGAATAGACAGATTTTTAATTAATAATGAATTATGAGGAGTGGGCAGGAAAGTGGAGTTGAGGACGAGATGAGATCAGCCATGAAAATACTGAATGGTGGAGCAGGCTCTAGGGGTTAAATCGTCTGCTCCTAGTTCGTATGTTAAACGAATTACATAAGAAAGAGCTGACTACAGTTGTTCAGGTAAGGAGACGCAAGGGTATAGCAGTATAATTTCAATGAGACGCAAAGAAACAATTCAAAACATTCAACAAAAATACATCAGACTAAATAATAAAACTCAACAAGAAAGATCTAAGCTTCTAGGAAAGTTAGGGATTATATTATAGATTTTTAAAAAACCTTATACTATTTTAAAAAAGCATGAGCCTAAGGATCAATATGTTTTAGAATCCATTAAAAGGCATCCAATAGCTAATAAGAGGGAATAAATAAAATGAGTAAACTTAGTCAGGAATGTAAAAACAGCTGAGCGTTTTTATAGTCTATACAAATAAGGGAAATAACGAAATTAAACTTTGGTCCCTCAAAGACAAGAGAAATAATTGGAAATAATAAATTGGTAGAAACATTGAAACAAATAATTTGCGCTCGTCATATGATGAAATCCTCTAGTTATACCTATTTAGTTTGTCTGAGCAAACCAGCTACCTACGCTGCTAATCTTACTCTACTGCGCAGACTTTCAAGGTCCATGCCTGGCAGCAACTTCTGAAACAGGAAATCATTGCTCTGTGGACCCTCTGAGCAGTTGCACAACTTAAAAAGGGAATGTTGCTTGACATGAAACCAGCAGTTCCAAAAATTGTTCAGTGGCATCATTCAATTCTGCCCTAGCAATGAGAAAAACAGCTTACTGCAAAGTTTTCAAACAGGCCACTGAACAGGGGCTCAAATGAGATGGGAAAAAAAAGTGAATTAAAAATGCAATTGGACCACCACGTATGATACTGCCCACCATACTTTCGGAAGAATCTTAATGCACTGAAAGTAGTTCAGAGACGGTTTACTAGACTAGTAGCTGGGATGAGGTGATCGCCTTGAGGAAAGGCTAGGCCTGTATCCTTTGGAGATAAGAATCACGGATTACTTAATTCAACTACATAAGATCCAGAGGGTACCTGACCAGGTGAAGGTGGAAAGATTGTGTCCTCTTGTGAGAGAATCCAGAACGAAAGGTCATATTTTAAAAATAAGTTGCTGCTCATTTTAAGCAGAGATGAGGAAATATTCTCTGTCTCTGAGGGTTCAGTTCCTTTGGAATTTCCTTCCTCAAAAGGCAGTGGATGCAAAATCTGTATGTTCATATTTAGAGTGGATTGCTGAGAAACCTGTGCAATCTGGTTTGATGGCACATACTGTTCTTATGCAGAGTGTCCAATCACAGTATACAACTCCCATTCACTACATTAATTCTGAATGTCAGATTAAATTGTATATGTTTTATTGATTACTAAACAAGCTAGAGCTGTAATGCAAAGTACGGTCATCTGTTCAAAACCATGGCATCTTCTGATTTTAGAACGTTGAGGAAGGGTCACCGGACCCGAAATGTAAACTCTGTTTTTCCCTTCACAGATGCTGCCAGACCTGCTGAGCTTCTCCAGCAACTCTGTTTTTGTTGAAGTTCACTATGATGTACACAAGGGCTAGAATTTAATATCTTTTGTTCTGACAGGCTGGAATACTCAAACTCTTTGTATTGTTGTTGACAAAGGAGGAGGAATTGGACAAAGTGTCGGGAGGAAAAGGAGATAGCGGAGGTAAGGGAAATAGTGAAAACTGAAAGAGGGTGACACTGAAAAGGCTGGCTCTGCTTAGGGTATCACCTGATCTGGATGGCTTGTATCCCAGGATGCTAAAGGAAATTGGGTAGAGTTGGAAGAAGGGCTTGCCTCAATTTTCCCTAGATATGGGGAACGACAAAAGATTTCACAGTGGTAAATAATGCAATTCAAGAAAGGAGGAGAACACAATCCTAGCAGTTTTGGAATCCATGATCAGGGGAAAAAAATGAACAGTATTTGGAGATAGAGTTAACAAAAAGACAGCAGGAATTTTAGTTAATTAGAGTGCTAGCAGGGATTTGGTGAAGCCAGATCGTGCTTGACTGATCAAATTGAATTTTCTGATCAAGCAAAACTGAAGCTCGATGAAAATGATGCAGTGGATGTGGTGGATTTTAAGAAAGTGTTTAAAAAGTTTTCACCAGAAAACTGGTTCACAAAATAAACTTATGGAATATGGAGGTCAACATCCAAAAGGATTAGAAAATTAAGGACAGAGTGTCACAGTGGACAGTTTCTCCCCCATCTCTATGATAGCAGGCAGTGGTACTCTCCTAAAATCAGCGTTAGGATCATTGAGTCAGTTACAGAAAGCAAAATGAAACAATCTTGGAACACAGTAAAATTTCAAAACCTGAAGACATCAAACTTGGAGAAGTGGCAGACAGTGAGAATGTTACTACTTGCCTACAGCAGGACACAGACAGGCTAGCAGATTGTGCAAACAAGTGGCAGATGGAATAAAAAGTGAGAATGCTGGAGAAATTCAGGTCTGGCAGCAGTGGAGAGAGAAACAGAGCTAACATTTAGAAACCAATATGACTCTTCTTCAGAAGAATACAATTAAATCTAATTCAGAAGTGAGGTGATGTATTTTGGTTGAAGGAATAGGAAAAAGCAGTACAGACTTAATGTCACAATTCTAATTGCAAGGAAGGGGAGACCAGGGGCTGCATGTTCAGTGGGTGGCAGGACATACTTATAGAATGCCTACAGTGTGAAAGCAGGCCATTTGGCCCTTAGATCCACACTGACCCTCCAAAGAGCATCCCAACCAGACCCATCCCATCCCTGTAACACTGCATTTCCCATGGCTAATCCACTTAGCCTGGACACTACGGGCAAATTAGCACGGCCAATCCACTTGACCTGCACAACTTTGGACAGCGGGAGGAAACCAGAGCACCCAGAGGAAACCCACGCAGACATGGGGAGAATGTGCACACTGCACATAGTCACCCGAGACTGGAACCCAGGCTTCTGTTGCTGTGAGGCAGCAGTGCTAACCACTGAACCTCAGTGGGTTGGACATATTCAGAGCGTGGTTAGAAAAACAAATCGGATCGTGGCTTCACAGTCTGAGGTACAGTACAAAAGTAGAGTGGTTGTGCTGGTCCTTTATAAAGCTCTGGTTAGGCCCCAAACTAAAATATTGCTTTTCGTTCCAATCAGCACATTTCATGAAGGAGGCGAAGATAGTGGTTAGGTTGGAAAGGCTAGGGTAGTGCTCCTTGGAACACAGGGAATTGAGGGGAGATGTGACAGATATAAAGATTATGACAGACTTAGCTTAGGGGACTTACATTTAAGATTTATGGGTAAGACAGGGAATGCAGGGGGAATCTAAAGGAGAACCTTTTTTGAAAAAATAAGTGGTAAAGATCTGTATCTTGCTGCCCACAAAAGGTGTTGGAAACAGAAACAGTCATTCACCTTTAAAAGGAATTTATATGGATACTTGAAGGAAATTAACTTGAGCAAGAAAGTTTGACTGGCTGGATTGCGCCACAGGGAGCCAGAACAGGCTCAAAGGGGCAAATGTCAAGACACCCTGAGGTGATCTTTACTCAGTAACTGAAGGAAGTGAAGTAGGTTACTACGTTTCCAAAATTCTACTTTCCTGAGAAAAAGAAAGAAGCCATCATGCAAAATAGTAAACCATGATAGCAGAAAAGAAGAAATTTCATAAAATAGTAAGAAATGAAAGTTATTTCCATATATTGATATTCCTCAAACACCTCTTAATTTATCCCAATAGTTTGTTAGTTATCGTTTATTGACACAGTAAGTGGGTCTGCAATAAACCGTGCCTGTTTTGCCTTTCTCTGGCAAGTGCATTCTTTGGCTTGCTTTCAGTCCAGCAGAATCTTTCTGTATCAATTTCCTCAATGGGTTTTATATTGCCACACTTCACAGTTCAATCAATATACAGTGCTCATCCAGACAGGTATACTGGTCTCGAGTACATGAAACCTATCTAGCTCATCTGTGGAAGTGATGTCAAAGTGGTTACACGTATTTGCAAAACAAATTTGGATGCTACTTGTACTTTGGTAAATTAGTAATTTCTTTGTTGAATCAACTGATTTGTTAAATCCGACAAAATTATTTGGGCTTCTGAACTTCCCTTTATTCTGTTTCATGGTCTTGGTGCTCCTTTCTCGACTGTGGGGAAATTATATTTCCCAAGTTACTGCTTTCTCAGGAAATTAATTCAACTCAACTACCTACACCTTTCAGCAGCCCTCTCCCCAAGACCCTAGCCATTTAAGACATTTCTGTCCTATTCAGTCCAATCGTGTACAACTCTATGAACATTGTACGATCACATAGGTTTCGCAGGTTCAAAAAATTCACAAGATGTCACTATGCTGGCTGGACTCAGACAGCTGCCAATTTTCAGAGTTTTTCACAAACCCTTCAGAAGCTGCTCTTTATAACTGTTGATAGTTTGGCCAACTGCAAAGTCCGATTATTATATCTAAAGAACAGACATACATCCTAAAAGAATGTTTACTTCTGGACCTCATTTGCTCTCATGTGGATGTAACATATCTCATGACATATTTGAAGAGAAGGCAAAGTTGTCCCTTGGCATTCTGACCAATATCCCGTCCCCACCCAATATTTAAATAAACCAGTATCTCAGAATTGTTACGACACAAAAGGATGCCATTCATATCCCTACTGGTTCTATTGCCTAGTACCAATCTCCTTTTCCCCATTACCCTCACAGCATTCCCATCCAAATAATCATCCAATACACTCCTGAATGCCTCAACTGAACTCACCTCAAAACAGTTCCAAGTGATCTAGACATTAATTCATTATGGCTTGTGGGATCTTACTGTGCACAAATCAGATCCTGCATGCTCCCACAAAACAGCAAGAACTTCAAAAGAATTTAGTTGGCTGCAAAGCACTTTGGGACAGCGGCATGTAAGGTGCTTCTGAAGCACAGTTCTTCCCTTTATCTATGTTAGGGAAAGGCCTTGTGGTATTATCGCTGGACTGTTAATCCAGAGACGTTCTTGGGACCAGGGTTTGAATCCTGTCATGGCAGATGGTGGAATGCGAATTCAATAAATATCTGGAATTAACAGTCTAATGATGATCATGAATCCATTGCAGATTGTCAAAAAACCCTTCTGGCTCATTAATGTCTACTTGGGAAGGAAACTGCAATCTTTACCTGGTCTGGCCTACACGTGACTCCAAACCTGCAGCAGTGTGGTTGACTCATAAGTGGGATGGGCAATAAACGCTGGCCTAGCCAGTGAAGCCTTCATCCCGTGAATGAATAAAGAAAAAAATCTCTCCACGCCAGCCTTCACCCTCAATCATCTGAAATGCATCTGTCCAAATCTCTGCTGCCCATATCCTACAGTGCACAAAATTCCACTCAACCAAAAGTCTGCTCTCCCTAATCTACACTGACTTCTGTTGCCTCAATGCCCTGTTTAAAATCTGCATGTTTAAATTGTGTGCTTCTACCTCACTGATTGCCTTAACATCCAACCTGGTACCTGCCTGGCCTTAGCCAACCAATTGAGACCCACCCAATATTCTGAAATTCCCTCTCACCAATGAAAATCATTCTCAAAATCTTGTTCATGAAGACATTTGTTCATTCTGCCCTACCTCACCTCTACAGGATCAGTTACGTGTTTACACACTCAGGATAGTAGCTAGTAACTTCCAATAAATCTATTATTAGAATCCAAGAAACAGTAAGTGTATGCTATTAGGCCCATCAACCATCTGTCATTCAACAAGTTTTGACCTATTTTTTGTTTTAACTCAAATCCATCTTCCTACACCATTCTCATGTCCCTTAATACCCAAACATCTATGCTCTCATTCTTGAAATTCTTACAGCGAAGAAATTTCTCATTTAGTCCAAAATTGCAAACCCTTATTCTGAGACCATGACCAATATTCTAAACTAACCAGAGGAAACGTTCTGTTTCTATCCTGTCAAGTCCCTTCAGAATTCAACATGCTGAAATGAGATCATCTCTTATTCTACTAAGAAACTTACATTTATTTATTCAAAATCTCCTCTTAAGGCAACCACTCGCTGCTGGAACCAGTCTAGTGACCTTCTCTATACTGCCCACAGAAAAAGGACGTCCTTCCTTAGTTAAGGAGATCAAAACTATGCACACAAATCGAGGTGTGGTCTTACCAATATCTTATTTAACTCGGGTCTATTTTCTTTATTCATACTCCAACCTGTCGTAACAAAAGCTAATGTACCATTTGACTCAATTGCTTGCTGTACCTGCAAGTTACCTTTGTAACTCATGCACAAGGTCTCTCTAATTACAAACATTTTCCAGTCTCTCACTACTTAAAGCACTAACTATTATATCTTTCATGGATAATTCCACAACTCAGCACATTATTTCTTGTCCATGTAAACATCTGTATCCCTCTGCGCTCGTGACATCCTCTTCACTTGCCTTTGTTTGTATTGTTAGCAAATCTGGACACAATACGTTCAGTACCCTCTTCCACATCATGAATACATATTGTATGTGTTAAGGAGCTTTATGGAGAGTTGCTGGACTGCTTAATTTGTAGGGCACTTTGTTGCCATTGACTTTGTCTATTACTGACGCACAATGATGAGATTAGTGGAAGGGTACCATACAAGCAGCTTGCCTTGCAGTGGATGGTGTTGGCTTCTTGCATATGATTGGAAATGCGCTCAGCTAGGCAAGTGAGGAGATATAACATCACCAGCCAGACGGTGTCCTGTAGATGGAGGACAGGCTTTGAGGAGTCAGGTGGCAAGTTACCTGCCTCCAAATTCCTAGCCTCAGACCTGTTCTGATTTGCACAGTACTTTTGTGGCTGGCCAAGTTCTGTTCCTAGTTAAGGATATCCCTACAATGTTGATAATGAGGATTCAGCAATGATAACATAGCTGAATGCCAAGATAAAGCGGTTAGACTCTCTCTTATTGGGAATAATTGTTACCTGATATTTGCAGACAAAAATGTTACACTACTACATTTCATCCCAAGTCTGAATGTTGTCCAGATTTTGCTATGAACAGAGATTACTTCAGTACTTGAAAAGGTGCAAATAGTGCTAAACATTAAGCAATCATCAGCAAAAAATCCTCACTACTGACCTTAGAACGGAAGGAGGGTCATTGATGAAGCAGCTGAAGACAGTTGATCTCATACACAACCCTGAGGAACTTCTATAATAATGCTGAGTTTGAGATGACTAACCTCCAGCTACTATCTTGGTACTACTACTAGGTGCGATGCCAAGCAGCAGAATTTTCTGACTGCTGCAGCTTTCAATTTTTCCAGGACTCCTTGATATCACACTTGGTTAAATTTCGTGAAGGACAGTCATTCTCACCTCAGCTCCTGTGGAATGCGGTATTTAACCCCTGCAATTTGCACCAAATCTGTAATCTGTGAGCATGTATGTGGCTTGATAGCAGTGTTGATTGTGAACAGTGCCATTAAGACCTTATTTCTTAAAGTGACAGCTATTAGCATATACCTCATCACAAGGAAACAGCTTTGCACATGTGGCAGAACATGCAGTTTTGTATCATTAAAAATAATCCAGCTTCAGGAAGTAGCAAACAGATGTCTCTGACCTAAACCACTATATAATCATTCAGAAATTTCTGAAGAAGGGTCTAGGCCCGAAACATCAGCCTTCCTGCTCGGCCTGCTGTGTTCATCCAGCTCTACACCTTGTTATCTCAGATTCTCCAGCATCTGTAGTTCCTACTATCTCTATAACCATACAGCACAGGTCATCCACAACATTGCAGCTCTTTCAAAGAGCTATTTAATTAAACCAACCACTCATCTCTACCCTACAGAACGACACAAAGTTTTTCCCTTCAGTACTTATAAACTTCCTTAAGAAAGCTATTAAATCTGCTGCCACTACCCTTTTAGTTAGTGCATTCCAGATCAGAACATTGCATAATTTAAAAAAAACTTATCACCTCTCTAATTCTTGTGCTCATTACCTTATGTATTTCTCCTCTGGCTGCTGGCCCACCTGCCAGTGGAAATAGTTTTTCTTTACATAAATATATAATTTAACACCTCCATTAACCTTCCCTGCTCCAAGGAGAACAATCAGCAGGCATCAACAGAAATTCAGCAAAAAGCTTCAATTTTCTAGCAATGGTTAAGCACTATACCAACACTTCCTCCCGCACACAGGTGAACTTTCCAGGTGGCACAGCGCTTCAATGGGTGACAGTTCAAGGCTAATAAGAAGCATGTGGTATGTCACTATGCTGCACATTACAAGGGGGCCCAGACTATCAAGTGCAGTAACCTAGCTGATTTTCTCCTCAGTTAATTACAACACAATGTTGCCAGCTGACACCAGAACTCTGCAAATACTAAATACTTGATTCAATGGCTCATTTCAATCCATATAGAACTGAGTCTTTGAGAGGGCCTTTCTTGGTTCAAAAGTTCAATTTTTCCTTTCACACTGGTAACATGGTGGCAAAGTGGAAAAGTCTGAAACAGTGTGCATGCTGTCAGCATTTTCACATACAGTGCCCTTCATAATCTAAATGCATGCCAAAGTTTAAGCTTCCTCTTCTAACTTTCAATCATCCATTTATTTTCGCTTCTAGCAGTAGCGGTGAGCACGGGACGGTGAACATCAGGGCCTTTTATCACCTCTCCAGGCTGTCTTTTGACCAGGTTTCAGGGACTGAATGGTCTACCTTGTTCCTACGTGGAAGGGAGGAATCAAGAGATATACATACAAAAGCACTGAAAATAGAGTAACAGACAGACACACTTAGAGAGTAACAGATTCAGCTGAGAGAGACAATATTCTGATATACTGTACCACAGGAAATTGAAATTATAGCAAAGGTTTTGGAGTACGCCTGTTGCAGTTAAATTACATAAAAAGGTAAAAGCGCAAGAGGCATTTGTACTGGGCAACAGTTCAGCTATAAGTTTTGGGTTCAGCTGTAAGTTTTGGTTTCAGTTTCGTGTTCTTCCATTGTTGAAACCAAGTCAAAGCCAGACAATGCGGACAGTATAGATTCACCACAAAGATGCCAAGGATAGGAAATTAGTTAGGAGAGACTTGAACTATGGACTGCTGCCACTTGAACAGAGAAATGAACAGGGAAGTTTCATTAATGTTGGTAAAATTATCTATGATTTGGACAGCAAAAAGATTTCCTCTGGCACAAAGACAAATTATTGGTGAAACTCAACAGGTCTTCATCTCACCGGACTCAAACATTAACTTTGCCTTCTTCCCACAGATCCTGCCAGATCTGCCAAGTTTCACCAACAATTTCGGAGTTTGTTTCAGGTCTCCAGCATCCACAGTTCTTTAATTTAAGTCTCCTCTGGTGATAGAGTCAGTGACTGGAGTCATCTATTTAAAAGGTGCTACAGAGTGAGGAATGGAAGACAAGTGAAATTTCTTTACAAACACAGTCACTGAAAGTTGGAGTACTTTTGGGGGTGATGCAGGGATCCTTTAAGGAAAAATTGATTAAATATTTGAAGAAACAGGAAGATATTTGGATCAATATTAGATTGCTGCAGAGAAGAGCCAACACTGATGCAATGGGTAGAATGGTCTCCTTTTATGCTTTTCCCTTCATATGCCACAAGTGGTTTCTGTAATATTTTTGTCACACTTTACTGGTAATGTGATTAGAAAACAGCAATGAGCAACATTACAGATGTGCTAGCGATAATAACGCTGTAACTTAATCCTGACCCCTTTCTTCAGAGTCCAATACTTTGTTAATTGAAGCAGGAAATGTGCAAGTTAAAAAAGGTGCTTGAAAGAAAAGTGCTCCCAATGGAATCATGTGTTACATGGAAAACCCATATCATGAGGGAAAACATATCAGTGAACTGATCATAACCAGTGACAATACATGGCTTGGTAGTAGAAAATTTATTTTAAATCCTTGCATTTTTTCACAGGAACAGATTAGCAAACAAAAATTATATTCAAACAGCAAAATGAATGACCAGTTAATCTGGTTTTGTTGGTATTGAAGTAACAAATTAGCCAAGACAGAACTTCCTACACAGCATCCATTTGAATTGCTGCAAGGGGTAACCAGATCAACTGAGGACATCTCACCCAAAATACATCTCTTACAATGCTGCAGGAACACCCCCAACTCCTCCCACAATAGTACTTGCTTAAATCTTGTACTATGGCTCCAACCCACATAACTTAAAGCAAGGGCACAAGCAACAAAACCAAGTCCATACTTGAACCATATACAGAAATTCTTAAATGTCTATGTAACACTTCATTACATTGGAAATCTTAATGACTTCTCTGTCCCAAATAGTCCAACTTATTCAACATTTCCTAAGAACTATTAGAGGGGGAAAGAGTACAGATAACCTGCTCACAGTATAATATCTCATTGCTTATTTGTGAAGCGTAGTCAGGTTGCTGTTGATTCCACACCACCTGTGTGTTTTCATGCCAAACAAGTTGAGCACCTCAAATCCCCTATTCACAAACAGCTGGCAATGACTCTGCTCATTCAGTTCACCCTGTTAATGTAGGGTCCGTGCCAAATCTAATTTCGCACATGCAAGTGGTGGATGAACGTTATGGTGAAGTGACGCAGAATCACCCAGGACTCCCACTGTTATGCAAGGAACTTTAGTGTATGTATTCATGGGACATCAAATATGGCTCTGGAATCAACAGCCCCCTCAGACATCAACAGAGTCCATGCAGAAAGGCACTAGAAAACTGCTGGTAACTCTTTCATTTGCTGAATGAAATTATCCCTTACTAAGAACTCTAGCCTCTAGTGCCTTTCTGAAACTTGCACCTACAACTACTCTTGCTCCCTCTCAACACTCTTGTGCCACACCATTGCAGATTGTGCCTTAAGCTTTCTTTGCTCCATTCTCCTGAACCCCTCAGCCTGTCCGGTTAAAATTCACCACTTCCTCCAGACATCCACCACAGCAGTTGATGGAACTTAAATTCCTGAATGCCATCATTGAAACTAACTTCAATTCGATTTCAATCAGTAAATTACCATTGATTGTAGTGAACCAAATGGGTTTTTACAATGTCCTTTGGCAAGTAATTGTATCATCCTTACCCAGTCTGACCATCTTGTGACTTCAGATCCACAGCAACATAATTAGCTTGAACTCCCATTTGAAATGACTCAAAAGGACAATTAGGAATGGGCAACCAACGCCAGCCTTGTCAGTAACCCATATTCCATTAAATAATTTTTAAAAATTATAGGTTTTGTCTTGTTGCTCAACTGACATCATTAGTTATCAGAAATCTCGAGTCAGATATTGGAAAGACCAAGACCTTTGTCTTCAGAACCACCCACAAATTCTACTTCCTAACCACTGACACCATCATTCTGCCCTGCCCCAATGTCTTGGGTTGAATCAGCATCCTGATCCTGAGCTGAGCTTCAGCTCACCTACACCAATACTGCCACTATCCATTCTACATCTCCACCATCACCCCACTCCCACCGCCCCATTTCTAGTGTTTTTTTTAAAAGTTTGCACATTAAAACCATCTTTCTGTCATAATATATTTTTCTACAATGTTATGGGCAAGTTACAGTCACTTGCACACTCAAAACACACCCAGCAAAAGAACCATAAATAACCACACTGCCTAGCTAAGATCACCCAAATTTTCAAAACATACAACAATACAGACTGAAACAGGATTTATTTGGGTGTCATACAAGTACTTACAGGACTACAGGAGCATACAGAGACTATGTGAGGAGAATGACAGGTGGGAAAGACAGATAAGACACACAGAAGGATATCAACTGAGAAGAAATGGACAGAGCGTGTGGAATCAGATTCATGAAGTCTGGAGATGATAAAGGCAATGAAAAAGATTCCAACATCAAATGGGAAGAGGCAAAGCAAAGGCAGACAGGGTTTGTGATGGTGAGTACATGGGAGCAGCTAAGCTTGGGATCAAATGCGTCCTTGACATTGTAAACAGTCAGTTCTAACTTAACATGACGGAAGAGGGGTTCAGGTGAGGGAAGGGGCAAAGACAATGGCTACAATCATCTCAATCTTTAACTTAAGGAATTTACAGATTTTGCAATCTGACAACCAGGGTGATAAAAGATGCAAAGTTAAATGTCATCTACATAAAATTAGTAGCTGGCCTCATGACTGATTAAAGTCGCCAAAGGGCAACACACAGGTGAAACGGAGAGAGCAAAGAGAGATCTTTGGGCAACTCTACAAGGAGGAGAATGTTGTTAAGAGTTGTCATCAAAACATAAGATATAGAGCAGTCACGTATTTGGCCCTTCAAACCTGTCCCTCGATATATCGAGATCATGGTTTAAACCCAGCTTCCCATTTTATTCCCTTATCCCTAAATTTCCTTCGTGCCCAAAAATCTAACCAAATCTGATCTGAGTACACAATGGAGGCAGCACAGCCTCCTGGGGTACAGAATATCAAAGATTCACAATCTTCTTAGCCAAGAGATTTATCCCCTCCTCAGTCACAAATGGCTAAACATTTGTTTTAAGACAGTGGTCAGAGACAGTCAGGGAAAGTATTTCCTCAGCCCCTGAGGGGCTCAAGCCCCTAAAGCATTTTCCATTTTTAAAAAATGTGGTCACCCCTCTCAGTCAACATTAAGTTACTTTATAGCACCTTTACCACACTAAAACATTCCAAAGCTGTTCTCTGGAACATTATAAAGTGACAAAACAAGGAGATAAAACAGATGGCTTAAAGGAGGAAAGCATGGTAGAGACGCAAAGAAATGTAGGGACAGTGCTGCAGAATTTCAGACCAAGGCAGCTGAAGGATGGCCAAATGGTTGAGTGATTAAATTCAGGGGTGCTGAAGAAACCATAATTACAGCACATCTCAAAGGGTTGTAGAGCAGGAAGTGGTTACAGGAATAGGGAGGACAGAGCCTATGGAAGAATCTAAAACCAACATTTTAAAATACTTGATCTGCAGCCCACGTGGACCAGTGAATCTGTGATTGATGGGTTTGTAAATTCTTCTCACCACTAAGAAATGTAGGTCTTGCCTAGTCAATCTCTTGTAAACAATCCCCTCATCCCTAGAAACAATCTAGTGAACTTTGCACTCCCGGGGGCGGGAGGAGAACGTCCTTCCTTAATAAAGGAGAACAATGTTGTTTATAATTGTATTTATACTTATACTCTAGTTACTTTTCAACAAAAGCTAACATATCACATTAAGAGCCCACTGCACCTGCATGATACCTTTCAACCACAAGAACACCCAAGTCCTTCCGAAAGCAACCATTTCCTAACTCTCACTTTTCAAAAGGAAGTTTTCATACCAGAGTGAATGACTTTACACTTTGCCACACTGTATTCCATCTGCTGCATTCTCACAAACCCACCCAATCTAAATCCCTCCAGTTTCTTTACATCACTGTCACTCTTTACTTTCCGACTAAACTTGTTAACACCAACAAACTTGGATATCTTACATCCAGTCCTGTCATCTAAATTAATCAACGTAAATTGTTAACAGCCAAAACCCCTCACAGATCCTTGTAGTATATAGCTAGTTATAGACATTCCACTTGCACCTGCACACTGTTTGCTGTCCATTATTCAATCCAAAATCCATGGTAACATATTTCCCTCAAGTCAATGCGTCTTAATTTCATGCTCTACAAGTCTGGCTGCGAAAGTATAGAATAGAACCAACCTTGAGCAGCCTCATTCAGGGGAGCAAGTGAGAAAATGCATCGAAGCAGCATGATGTGGGCAACTGAGCCAAAATTTGCTCTAAAGTTGAGCAGACCGAGGAGGAACAGTTTACCATGGTCACAGTCACACATGCAATTTGAGAGCCATTTTGATACTTTGCTGGAGCAGAAACCAGACTGGAGGAATTCAACCAAGGAATTTGGGGTAAACATAGAAATATGGAAAGTAGGATTAAGCCATTCAGTCCTTTACCACCTAGTATGATCATGGCTGATCATCCAATTTAGCATCTTGTTCTTGCTTCCTTCACGTATCCTTTAATCCCTTAGCATATAAAACACCTTCTTGAAAACATTCAACGTTTTGGCCTCAACTGCTTTCTGTGGCAGAGAATTTCTACTCCAACTGTTCTGAATCTCTCCCCTCCACTCTCTCAAACCCTCTCACCAAATATTCCTCCATTTCTCCCCTCACTACACACCTACATTCTCAAACACTGTCTCCGTTCCCACACCTTTTGCTCCTTGCCCATTTACTCCCAACCCCAATCCATTCCTTCCCCAACAGCCACAAGTCTTCCCCCCCCAATACCCTTCTCTGCTGAGTCTACCCCTCCATTGACCCACAACCTGGATCACCTCCACAACAGGGTCCATTTCTGCATTTCACCAGAATAATCCCCCTCCCCAGACACCCCTCTCAGTGGGGTCACCTCCTGATCTTTCTCTTCTGGGGGAACCTTCACTCCCTCTACCCCTATCCCGGGGTCTCCTTCACTATCTCCCCACAGGGTCGCTCTACCTCACCCCCATCATACCGGCGTCTCGCTCGCTCCCTCCCCCTCATCCCCCTCCTCCGGGGGTCTCTCACTCTGTCCCCTCCCCGGCCGGCCCTCACCTGGTCCAGATTCTCCTCACTGCCGCTATCGTCGCTGTCCGAGTCGATCACGATCCGGCCCTTCCGTTTTTTGACCATGGTGCCGCTGGCGGCGGGGAGAGGAGGGTGGGGGTGGGTGGTGGAGAAGGTGAGCGGCCCCGGGGCCCGGCGGTACGGAAGGCCCGAGAGAGATGCGGGCCGAGGCGGCCCGTCAAGAGGCGACGGCGGCTTCCCGAGCCGGGCAGGGAGCAGGCCAACTGCGGGAAGGGTAAGGCGTGGGCTCGGCGCGGCCAAGGACCGGGTTACGGCTAGCCGGGGCTAGGACTGGCGGCCCAGTGCTCGGGGAGTGGGGTCGGGCGGCCTAAGGCCCGGTGCTCGGGGAGCGGGGGAACAGGCCACGGCCTCCCGTCGACAATAAGCGGAGAGAGCACTGCGCCTGCGCCTGCACCGCCCGGCCCCGGAAACGTGATGACGCCATTGACGCGCACGTAAGGGCGGGATATAAAAGAGGGTAAGGTCCAGGGAACACACTTTGAAAGTGGGTCGGGGGGGGCGTCGGTGTGAGTTTCAAAAATTGTTTCATGGTCATCAGTAGACACTTAATTTTATTTTATTGAATTCAAATTCCACTAATGTGTGCTGTAGTAATAAGAAGTAGGTGCTGATCAGTTGGTAAGTGCTTGGCAGAGGCATTGCAATGGACTTTGTAGCAGGGAACCGTACACTGCTAACCTTTCGTTAGATTGAAATCAGGCAAGTCGCCTGTAATTGGTGAGCGTACTACCATGGGGAATGCAGTATAAATTCTTATTCCCTTTGATATTTGGTATTCTTGTGATTCTATTGTGATGCATACAAGAAGAAAAGCTTAACAGCATGCATCTTTTCTCACCAATACCTATTACTTAATATCCATTACTTTAGATTCCTCACTGTCATTCAATCCTTGATCACCAACTTTTTCTGATGTCTTCTACTGTAAAGATATAAAGTGTATGCTTACTGACATCTCTGTTATTATCTTATAAATTCTCCTATCTTTAAATAAAATTTACTTTTGCTGCCTTTTTTGTATATACTTGAGGAAGCTCTGAATAGTTTCAATATTTCTTGTTTGTTTAAGCTCATGTTCTCCTCTTTCTCCCTCTTCATCAATTTTTAGATCATCAATTCTAGTCTCTTTCTCTAAAATTCTCCCACCCCTCAGGACTTGTGTTCTTCTTGACAATACTCTTCTTTGAATGTAGTACTGTTCTCAACCTCTTTAACTAGCCAGTTTTATTGTGGAGATTTTACTTCTCAATGGAATGTATGTTTGCTCATAATTACAAAGTATTTCCTTACATTTTCACCTATTTATTTCACTACACTTTTACATCTATTTTTCTGATCTATTTTAGCCAATCAGTGGCTCAGTGGTTAGCACTGCTGCCTTAAAGCACCAGGAACTCGCCACTCTTGGGCGATTGTTTGTGTGGAATTTGTACATTCTCCCTGTGTCTGCATGGGTTTCCTCTGGGTGCTCCAGTTTCCTCCCACAGTCCAAGACTTGCAGTGTAGATGGACTGGCCATGCTAAATTTCCCAGTGTCCAGGAATGTGCAGACTGGTGGATTAGCCGTGATGGAAAAGTTCAGCAGGTCTGGCAGCATCTGTGAAGGGAAAAACAGAGTTGATGTTTTGGGTCTAGTAAAAGGGTCATGAGGACACCCTTCCCAGACTACTTCACTGTTACCATTGAACATTTGCAATCTGCACATTTGCTGGAACCAGTTCCTAGGGACTGACCTTACACACAGCCAACTTCTGCTATCTGTTTAAATACAATGCTCTTCCCCGATGACAAAGCATCTACAGAACCTCATGACCAGGAACCAACCTGCAATTAATTTCCAGGTCTGACCTCATGAACAAACAAGCTTGTTTGCTCTCTGTTCCTTTTAAGACAAACTGTTACCCCCAGTCCAAAAGACATCTTTAGCTCACTGTTCCCAGTTCATAGCTCCAAACCAAATTGAAAAAAAAATAAAAAAAAAAAAAAAAAAAAAAAAAAAAAAAAAAAAAAAAAAAAAAAAAATCGGTGAGGCCTCTAACTTATAGGCAATGGAATAATTATAGAAGACTTTTATAGACAGAACAAATAAAATTGGCAAAATTAATTTTTCTTTACATCCAGAAGTGCTATCACACACAACCGAATAACTTTCCCACCACCAAATCACCGTGACTTTTTTTTGTTTTTAACTATTAACCATCTCCAGTAATCACCCGTGCAGCTAATTAGACGTTTACATTGCAAAGCCCATTATGGACAATGCAAACCATCAAACCACCTGAAACAGTTTATTGGAACAAACAGGAAAGTGTATATTTTACATTTGGTCTCGTGTGAGGCAAGAGGTTTAAACTGTAATCTCGCAACAAGGAGTATGCCAAGGAAGAATGGTCATAATATATCATTTTACATTTGAGAGTGACCTACCTAACACCTATACATTAAGGAATCACGGAATCCCCTTCCAGTGTGGAAGCTGTCCATTCAGCCATCGAGTCCACTCTGTGCCTCCGAAGAGCATCTTACCCAGACTCACCCTCCATCTATCCCTGTAAACCTGCATTTCTTGCGGCTAATCCACCTAATCCATCTGTAGATGCTTTGTCATCGGGGAAGAGCATTGTATTTAAACAGATAGCAGAAGTTGGCTGTGTGTAAGGTCAGTCCCTAGGAACTGGTTCCAGCAAATGTGCAGATTGCAAATGTTCAATGGTAACAGTGAAGTAGTCTGGGAAGGGTGTCCTCATGACCCTTTTACTAGACCCAAAACATCAACTCTGTTTTTCCCTTCACAGATGCTGCCAGACCTGCTGAACTTTTCCATCAACTTCTGTTTTTGTTCCTGATTTACAGCATCCGCAGTTCTTTCAGTTTTTATTAGGGTGTCCTCATGGTTGGTGTCACAGTTAAGCAGTCTGGGAAGAAACAAAAAGTGATATCATAGGAAAACCAAAGTGATCTTCCCCTACTGCAGGAGTAGAGGCTCCAAGGGAGAAAGCAGATTGGTAAGTAGCAGATAAGGTCAGATAAATATTTTTAACTTTTATCATTGTTAGTTTGAAAGTACTTTTTGTGCTTTATAGTTTCTAGGAGTTGTAATCTGTAGTAACAAAGAACAGGAAAGTAGGACCATGGAGTAATTGATATTATTTGATATTCAGCATCTTCCAAAGTTCTTTATTTAAAGGCGTAAGTCATGGCAAGAGAGCTCAAAGCTGTGGTGTGCTCCTCCTGCTCAATGCAGGAGACTGGGCGTTTATCCAGTCTCTGGGACCAACATGTGTGCAGGAAGTGTCTGCAAGTGCAGCTCCTAATGAGGTATCAGCGAAGCTGGGAGAATTGTGGCTAGCACACGGATAACATGGAGTGGTGGCCACACTGTAAGCGAAGACCCCACAGGCAGAATGGGAATGGGTAATCACCAGGCAGAGTAAGGGGACTAGGCAGGCAGTTCCAGGAATCTCCTGTGGCCATTCCCCTGAAAAACATATACTGCATCGGATCCAATTGAGGGAAATAGCCTTTTAGGGGAAATCAGTAACAGCCAAATTCATGCTGCACAGGGGAGGAGGAATAAGTGTGGAAATGCAATAGTCATTGGGGATTCAGTTCAGAGGAATAGGCCATGCATGAGACTCAGGATGGTATGTTGCCTCCCTGGTGCTAGGGTCAAGAATGTCTCAGAGCAGCTACAGGGCATTCTGGAGGGGGAGGGTGAACAGCCAGTGCTTGAGGTACATAATAGCACCGACAAAATATGTAAAAATAGGGATGAGATCCTAAAAGCACCACATCAGGAGTTAGGAGGCAAATTGAAAAGTAGGACCTCAAAGACAGTGATCTCAGGATTGCTACCAGTGCCACGTGCTAGCCAGAGTAGAAATAGGATATATCCAATAAACACGTGACTAAAGAGATAGCGTGAGGGGAAGGGTTTCAGATTCCTAGGGCAATAGGACCACTTCTGGGGAAGGTGGGACAACTACAAATTGGACAAGTTATAACTGGGCAGGACTAGGACATTGGTCTAGGAGGACTATTTGCTAGAGTGGTTGGGAGGCTTTATACTAAATTTGCAGGGGAATGGGGACCTACGCAAGGAGTCAGAGGAAGAGGAATCAAGGACAAGAACAATAGACAGAAAGGGGAGTAAGAGAAGTGACAGACAGAGGAACCAAAGGCCAGAACCCAACAAGGCCTCAGTAACAAAAAATAGTGGAATGGGACAAGGAATATTAAAAAGATGTACCTTTAGGCTTTGTGCCTGAACACACAGAGCATTCAAAATAAAGTGGATGAATTATCACGCAAAAAGGTATGGTATAGTTGGGATTACATGGCTGCAGTGTGACCAGGGATGGGAACTGAACATCTAGAGGTTTTCAATATTCAGAAGGACAGGAAAAAAAGAAAAAGGTGGTAAAATTGCATTACTGGTTAAAGAGGATATAAACACAATATTGAGGAAAGATATTAGCTCAAACACTGCAGAATTCTGTGTGGATAGAATTAAGAAATACCAAGGGGAAAAAACATTAGTTGGTGTGATATATATTCAATCAAACTGTAGTGCTGATGTTGGGAATGGCATGAAACAGAAAATCAATCATGCATGAGGTAGAGGTATCTGTAATTATGGGTGACATTAATCTGCATATAAATTGGGTGAATCAAATTGGTCACAATAGAGGAATTCCAAGAGAGTATACATAGTTCCAGATGTTAAGGAACCAACTAGAGAACAGGCCATCTTGGAATAATTGGAGAAAGGAATAATTGGTAGTGTAGTTGTGAGAGACCCCCTGGGGAATAATAACCGTAATATGACAGAATTCTCCATCAGGATCGAGAATGAGACAGTTGATTCTGAGACAAGGGTCCTGAATCAGAGGTATAGATAGAGTCGACAGCCAGAGACTTTTTCTTTGGGTGGAGGTAGCTTTTACGAGGGGACATAGTTTTAAAGTGAAAGGAGGTGGATATCAGGGAAACATCAGAGGTAGGTTCTTTACTCAGAGAGTGGTAGGAGCATGGAATGCATTGCTGGAGAGGGTAGTGGAGTCGGCCTCATTAGGGGCATTTAAGCGGCCATTAGATAGGCATATGGATGATAGTATAAGGTAGCGGTGGTGGTTAGATAGACCTTAGGTTTAGGGTAAAAGTTTGGCACAACATTGTGGGCCAAAGGGCCTGTACTGTACTGTACTGTGCTGTACTGTTCTATGTTCTATGAATCTTAAGGGAAACCACAATGGTATGAGGTGTAAGTTGGCCATGATGGATTGGAAAATATTTTTTTTAAATGACAGTGGATAGGCAATGGCAGACATTCAAGAGTGAACAGGTGAACTACAAAAATGGTTTATTCCTATCTGGCACAAAAGTGCAAAGAGAACAGTGGCCAAACCATGAATTACGAGGGAAGTTCAAGATAGTGTTAAAGCAAAAAAGAGGCATTCAAATTAGCAAGAAAACAAAATAGACCCAAGTTTAGGAGTCAACGAAGGAGGACAAAGCAAATGAGTAGAAAGGGAAAAATACAGAAACAAAAACAGAAGTTGCCGGAAAAGCTTACCAGGTCTGGCAGCATCCGTGGAGAGAAATCAAGAGTTAACGTTTCGGGTTGAGTGACCCTTCCTCAGAAATGACAAAATTGACCTGAAACGTTAACTCTGATTTCTCTCCACAGATACTGTCAGACCTGCTGAGCTTTTCCAGCAATTTCTGTTTTTGTTTCTGACATACAGCACCTGCAGTTCTTTCAGTTTTTATTTAAGGGAAAATATAGTATGAGAGTTAGCTTGCAAGGAACTTAAGAAACAACCATAAGGGTTTCTACAAATATGTAAAGAGAAAAAGATTGGTGAAAACCAGTGTAGGTCCCTTACAGTCAGAAGTGGGAGAATTTATAATGGGGAAATTAGAAATGGCTGATGAACTGAATCCAGACTTCGCTTCTGTCTTCAAAAAGGAGGACAGGAATAACATACTAAAAATGATGAGGAACATAAGGTTTAGTGAGATGGAAGAACTGAAGTATTAGTAGAGTCAAAGCCATAGAGATGTACTGCACGGAAACAGACCCTTCAGTCCCACTCATCCATTGCCAACCAGATAGCCTAAATGAATCGAGTCCCATTTGGCCCATATCCCTCTAAATCTTTCCTATCCAGCTGCCTTTTAAATGTTGTAATTGTACCTGCCTCCACCACTTTCTCTGGCAGCTCATTCCATACAGACACCACCCTCTGTGTGAAAAAGTTCCCCCCTTTAGGTCCCTTTTAAATATTTCCCCTCTCACCTTGAACCTATGCCCTCTAATCTTGGACTCCTCCATCCCAGGGAAAAGACCTTGGCCGTTCACCCTATCCATGCCCCTCGAGATTTTATAAATCTGTATAAAGTTACCTCTCAGCCTCTGGCGCTCCAGCGAAAATAGCCTATGCCTGTTCAGCCTCTCCCTATACCTCAAACCCTCCAACCCTGGCAACATCCTTGTAAATCTTTTCTGAAGCCTTTCAAGTTTCACAACATCCTTCCTGTGGCAGGAAGACCAGAATTGCATGCAGTATTCGAAAAGTGGCCTAACAATGCCCTGTACAGCCGCAACATGACCTCCCAACTCCTATACTCGACGCACTGACCAATAAAGGCAAATATAACAAACACCTTCTTCACTATCCTGTCTACCTGCGACTCGACTTTGAAAGAACTATGAACCTGCACTCCTGCAACACTCCCCAGGACCTTACCCTGAAGTGTATAAGTCCTGCCCTGATTTGCCTTTCAAAAATGCAGCACCTCACATTTATCTAAATTAAACTCCATCTGCCAATCCTCGGCCCATTGGCCCAACTGATCATTAGTAGAGAAAATGGTGTTGGAGAAATTGATGGGATTGAAGGCTGATAAATCCCAGGACCTGATAATGTACATCCCAGAGTACTTAACAGCGAATGTGTTGATGATCATCTTCCAAGATTCTTTGGACTTTGGAACAGTTCCTACAATTTGGCAGGTGGCTAATGTAACCCCACTTTTTAAAAAGTGAGGCAGAGAGAAAACAGTGAATTATGGACAAGTGTGTCTGATGTCCGTATGGGAGAAGATGCTAGAGTCCATTATCAAAGATTTTGTAGCTCAGCACTTGGAAAACAATGGTAGAATCAGATACAATCAGCATGGATTTACAAAAGGAAAACCATGAGTGACAGCCCTTGACATCACGGCCACATTCGACCAGGTATGGCATCAAGGAGCCCTAGCAAAATTGGAATTGATGGGAATCCAGGAGTCCTACCTGGCACAAAGGAAGACAATTGTGGTTGTTGGAGGTCAGTTACCTAAGCTTCATTATGCCTCTGCAAGAGTTCCTCAGGAAAGTGATCTAGGCCCAACCATTTTCAGCTGCTTCATTAATGACCTTCCATCCATCATAAGATCAGTAGTGGGGATGTTCACTGATGACTGCGCAATGTTCAGCATCATTCATAACTCCTCATACAGAAGCATCCATTGTAGTGATTGTAACAAGATCAGCCAGGTGGACCTTACAGAATGAGTTCCCTGATCGGGGCTGTTAATCTGGTCCAATCAGGGAGACCTGGCTGACAGATAAAAATAAGAGTGTCAGATATCCTGCTCACTCTTAGAGGTGGCTGTTAGGGAATTGGATTGGTTTCATGGACTCTTCACATGAAAGTAAAAGTGTGACTTGGTGATACAATACCAGCCTCTGTGGATTAATTTCAGTGGCGATGAAAGCGCGCTGCTGAAGAAATTCGCTCGCAACCACCGTCTTTGAATTGGGATAAGCATTTCTGGCATCATGTCACTTTTCGGAAAGCATGACTTGTTTGATTCTGCCGTTGAAGACTGGGCCCAGCATGTAGAAAGACTGTTTTTTTTTTTGTCCAACCACATGACAAAGCAATGACTAATTCTCCTGAGAGCTGGTGGACCCACAGTTTTTTCAGTTATTAGGAGCTTAACTTTCCCTGAGGCACCAGATATTAAAACCTTGATAGATTTAGTTAAGGAATACTATGACCCCCCCAAGCCTCCTCTGATTCTGGAAGACTATCGGCAATTTGAGGACCAGGGGAATCTAGGCGATTTTTAACAAGGTTAAGCAAATTATCAGTGGTACATGACGTTGGTTTAACCCTTAATGAGATCCTGAGAAACCTTTTGGTATGGGGGTTAATAATGTAACCATGCAAAAGTATCTACTAGCTGAACCCCAACTGGATTTCAAACAGGCACGACAACCAGCTTTGTCACTGGGTAATGTAGCAAGTGGAACATTTGAGATACAGGGTATTCCAATGAAAGTGGACACCCTCAACAGTCAAACTGAGCTTGGGCAACACAACTTGAGTGAAGGCAATTGCATAGCCTTACTCAGGACATATCCTAAACAGAGGAACTCCAGGTCAGCCCGCATCAAAACCACAAAACGAAGCCAAACCTTGGCCAGATGGTTAAAATTTTCTGCAGGATCTGGGCTGGCAAGCCATTCTATGCTGACTCAAGATGGCAAGAGAGTCCCGCTAGGCCTGAATTCAGTAAAAGAAAACTCATAGGCCGGTATCCAGGAGAGTGCACACCCTGGAAAGTCCACCTGTGTATGGTTTGGAACAGTCAATTTTGTTCTGATTTGGATGTAATTAAATAATCAAAATAAAAGTCTGGTTAAATGGTCACCCATTATATTGGAGTCTGATACCTTGGTGGCTGTTTCAGTGATTACGGAACCAGTATTTAACAAAATTTGCTCTGGACTCCAACCATTAAGTTTGCGCAAGACCTCTGCTAGACAGAGAACCTATAAAGGGGAATTTTTACAGATTAAGGGTCAGTTGGTTCTGGTACCACTGGTTGTAGTAAAAGGCTTGGGCTCAAGCTTGAAGGCACGAAATTGGTTGAGAAAGATTCAGCATGATTGGCTCAACATTTTTTAATTAGAAAATGGCAATCTGAGTGAAGGTCGAATTAAATACCCAGAGGTTTTCCAGGGAGGTCTAGGGACTATTAAAGGAGCCAAGGCCACCTTGCAAATTGACCAGGAAGCAATTCCACGATTCTCCAAATCCTGCCAAGTGCCATTTGCCTTCAGGCAGAACTCAGAAGGCTGGAAAGCGAAGGAATCATCAAACTGGTCCAGTTTGCAGAATAGGCAGCACCAGTCATATCAATGGTGAAACCCGCTGAAGGTTGGGTCACCTTTGTAGGGATTTTTAAACAAATGCTTTTTGCAACTGGATAAATATCCAAATAGAGGATTTATACACAAAGCTGGCAGGGGTGTTGTCCTTCATGAAGCTGGACATGTGGCAAGAAACTACGATTAGATGCTACAATTAATACCCATAGGGTTTATACTAATATACGAGACTGCCATTTGGGGTGTCATTAGCCTGTGCCATATTTAGGCAGACGATGGAGAACATTTTACAAGGCTTAGCCCAGGTCATCATTTATTTGGATGACGTGCTAATAAAAGGTAACACCAATAAGGAGCATTTAGAGAACTTGGTGATGGAACACCGGCCCCTGTTCAAATGCAACAATATCTGGAAAATGTCCAAGCTTAGTGTGACAAGTGGCTAGTAACATTCACACCTCACAAAAGCCAGGCAATGACCATCTCCAATAAGAGACAATCTAACCATTGGTCCTTGATATTCAATGGTGTTACAATCACTGAATCCCCCGCTTTCAACATTCTGGGGGTTATCATTGACCAGAAACTCAACTCACCACATAAACATAGTGGCTAGAAAAGTAGGTCAGAGGCTAGGAATACTCCACGTCCTGACTCCCAAACCCTATCCACCATCCACAAGGCACACATCAGGAGTGTGATGGGATACTCCCCACTTGCTTGGATGGGTGCAGCTCCAACAACGCTCAAGAAGCTTGACACTGTCTAGGACAAAGCAACCCACTTGATTGGCACCTAATCCACAAGCATCGACTCCCTCCACCACCAATGCTCATTAGCAACAATCCTCAAGATACACTTCAGAAATTCACCAAAGATCCATAACCACTTCAATCTAGAATGACAAGTACAGCAGATACAAGAACAACCACCACCTACAAGTTCCTTTCCAAGCCACTCACAATCCTGACTTTGATATTGCTGGGTCAAAATCCTGGAATTCCCTCCCTAAGGGCATTGTGGATCTACCCACTGCGCATGTCCTGCGTGAATCACTGCGTGATTCAAGAAGGTAGCTCACCACCACTTTCTCACCTTATCCAGTCCTGGTCACCCTGTTATAGGAAGCATATTATTTAGCTGGAGAAGGTTCAGAAGAGATTTACTATGCTGTTGCTGGGAATGGACTGTTTGAATTATAAGGAGACGCTGGATAGGCTGGGACACTTTTCACTGGAGTGTGGAGGTTGAGAGGTGACCTCAGAGGTTTTTAAAATCATGACAGGCATAGATAAGGTGAATGGCAGTTGTCTTTTTCCTACGGTGGGGGAATTAAGACTGGGGGCATCCTTTTAGAAAAGACTTGAGGGGCAACTTTTTTGCACAGAGAGGTTCGTGTGTGGAATGAACTTCCAAAGGAAGTGGTGGATGCAGGTTCAGTTACAACATTTAGAAAACATTCTAAAAAGTACAAGATTAAGAAATGTTTGGAATGATATAGGGCAAGCACATGCAGGTGAGACTAGTTTGGTTTGGGATTATGGTCGTCATGGACTGGGTGGGACCGAAGGGTCTGTTCCCGTGCTGTATGACTCTGTAACTAGGGATGGGCAATAAATGCTAGCCAAACAGAAACATGCAAGTCTGTGAGAGAACAGAAGTAAATAAAAGAAAATCTATTGGAATTTTTTGGGTACGTAACTAGTAGAAATATTCGGGGGAGCCAGGGGATGTGGTTTATTTAGATTTTCAGAAGGCTTTTGATAGATTTCCACATAGGAGATTAACATGTAAAATTTAGAGTGCATGGGTTTGGGGGTGTTGTATTGAGATGGATAGAAAATCGGTTAGCAGGCAGAAAACAATGAGTAAGAATAAATGTGGCAACACAGTGTGGAGCTGCAGGAAGACAGTTGGCCAGGCAGCATCAGAAGAACAGGAAAGTTGACGTTTCGGTTCGGGATCCTTCTTCAGAGATGGGGAAGGGGAAGGGAGCTGGGAAATAAATAGAGAGAGGAGAGGTGGGGCTGAGGAAGGTAGGTGTGATGGTGATAGGTGAGTGCAGGTAGAAGGTGGTGGGGATTGGTCAGTGGGATGGGTGGTGCGGATAGGGTGGGAGAGAAGATGGACAGATTGTCTATGGTCAAAGAAGTGGGGATGAGAGGGGAGGCTTGGACATGGGATGAGGCCGGGGGCGGAGAGATTTTAAAACAGGTGAATTCTATGTTTAGGCCATCGGGCTGTAGGCTCCTAAGGCGGAATATGAAGTGTTGTTCCTCCAGTTTGCATGTGGTGTCATTGTGACACAAGAGGAGGCCCAGGATGAACATGGAGTGGGAGGGGGAGTTAAAATGGTTGGTGACCGGAAGGCATTGTCATTTGTTGTGTACAGAGCGCAGATGCTCCACGAAACAGTCTCCGAGTCTATGCTTGGTCTCACCTGATGTAGAGGAGGCCACATCAGGATCAGCAAATGCAGTAGATCAGGTTGGAGGGTGTGCAGATGAACCCCAGTGTGATATGCAAGGTTTGTTTTGTGCCTTGAATGGAAGTGAGGGGGAAGGTGTAGGGGTGGGTGTAGCACTTCCTGTGGTTGCAAGGAAAGGTGCCAGGGGTGGTGGGCTAGGGGGGAGAGTGGAACGGATGATGGAGTCGTGGATAGAGCGGTCCCTATGAAAGGCAGATAGGGGTGGAGATGGAAATATCTCTTTGATTATGGGGTCAGATTGCAGGTGGCAGAAGTGGCAGAGAATGATACGCTGGATGCAGAGGTTGGTGGGTTGGTATGTGAGGACAAGGGGGAATTCTGTCTTTATTTTTGCTGGGGGTAGGGGATGTGAGGGCAGAAGTGCAGGAAATGCAAGAGATGAGGTTAAGAGCATTTTTGATCACCAGAGGGGGGATGTTACGGTCCTTGAAGTAGGAGGGCATCTGGGATGTGCGTGAGTGGAATGCCCCATCTTGGAAGCAGACGTAGCGGAGGCAGAGGAATTGGGAGTAAGGGATCACATTCTTGCTGGAGGATGGGTAAGTGGAGGTGTAGTCCAGGTAGCTATGGGAGTCAGTGGGCTTGAAAGAGATGTCAGTTTCGAGGCAGTCACCAGAGATGGAGATGGAGAGGTCCAGGAAGGAGAGGGAGGTATTGGAGATGCTTCAGGTGAATTTGAGGTTGGGGTGAAATAAAGTTGGTGTTAATAAAGTTGATGAACTGTTTAAGCTCCTTGTGGGAGCACGAGGCAGCGCCGATACAGTCATCGATGTAGCGGAGGAAGAGGTGGGGGATAGTGTCAGTGTAACAGCGGAAGAGGGACTGTTCCAGGTATCCTACAAAGAGGCAAGCATAGCTTGGGCCCATGCGGGTGCCCAATAACCCAAACACCCCCAAGCATGCAAGTGTAGCAGGCAGTAAAGAAGGCAAACTGCGTGTTGGCCTTCATAGTAAGAAGATTTGAGTGCAGGAACAAGGACATTGGTGAAGGCACGCCTGGAATAGTGTGTACAGTTTTGGTCTCCTTATCTAAGGAAGGAATTCTTGCAAGAGAGACAGTGCAGCAAAGGTTTACCGGACTGGTTCCTGGATGGGAGAATTAATGTAATGAGGAGAGGTTGAGCTGGCTAGGACTTTATTCACTGGAGTTTAGAAGAATGAATAATAGAATCCTTACAGTGCAGGGAGAGGCCATTGGCCTATTGGGTCTGTACTGACCCTCCAAAGAGCATCCCCACCCCATCCCACCTCAAACCCGACATGTAGCTTTTTTGTGTGGCTAACCCACCTAACCTGCACATCTTTGGACTGTGGGAGGAAATCCACGCAGAACATGCAAACTTCTCACAAGACAGTCACCTAAGGCTGGAATCAAACCTGGGTCCCTGGTGCTGTGCGACAGCAGCGCTAACCACCGAGTCACTGTGCCATTCCAATGAAGGGGGAAATCTCCTAGAAAACTATAAAATTCTAACAGGACGAGACATGTTAGATACACGAAGGCATGTTCCTGAGTTCCTGATGATGGGGAAGTCCAGAATGGTAGCTCAGTGTTTAGCACTGCTGCCTCACAGCCAGGGACCTGGGTACAATTCCACGCTTGGATGACTGCCTGTGTGGAGTTTGCACGTTCTTTCCCCCGTCTGTATGGGTTTCCTCCAGGTACTCCAGTTTCCTCCCAGGTCTTCCTTCTTCACATGTCTAGTCTAGGTGGATTGGCCATGCTAAATTGCATATAGTGTTCTCAAATGTGCAGTCTAGGTGGATCGGCCATTCAAAATGCAGGGTTACAAGGATAGGGTGGGGGGGGCAGGCATAGGTCGGATGCTCTTCAGAGGGTCGGTGTGGACTTGATGAGCTGAATGGCCTGCTTCCACACTGTAGGTGCTCTAGGATTCTAACCAGAGGACACAAAGAGAGTGTTGATGCTGTGGAATTCACTGCCACAAGGTAGTTGACGCTAAAACATTATTTAAAGGAGATAGATAGAGCTTTTTTTGGCTAAAAGGATCGGGGATCTGGGGCAGGGTAGGATTAGGTATTGACATCAGTGATCTACTATGATCTGCTCAAGGGGTCAAATAGCCTACTTTTATCTTTCATGTTTCAATATAACTGATACCTCGTGGAGGAGATGGTTAGTCTGTCACTGGGTGGTCAGTGTTGAATTGTGTTTTTGGACTGTGTTTTCACTGAAAAAGGCATCTGGCTGTTGATGCTATATCATGAAGATTGGAAAGCTCCCCTGAGCAGTTCTTGGAAGCTCAGAGATTAGAAAAGTAAATTATAAGTCTCACTGCCTTTATCTGAGTGACCCTGATTAGCATCTTCAGGAAATCAACCAAGGAACCATCATCTACATCTGTGGAACAACACATTGAGAAAGCCACTTAAGCAATCCGGCCAGTTTTTTAAAATTTTATTTATCCCTTAACTGCGCTTGTTCGTCTGACCGTCTTTTGTATGAATAGGGCGAAAAACAAATGTTTTTGTACTTATAGCATAGACCAATTAGATTGCTCTGTTGTTTAATTTTGCTGTGCTGAAGTTACTATATTAATAATAAGTTGCTAAGTCTTTTGTTTAAATGACAACCAGTGTCTGGAATTGATCACTCGCAGATTATGGGATTAGGTATTCAAAAGTCTGGTTAAGAACCATTGCGGTCAATTTTGAGGGTGTTTGAAGATTTCAATTTTACTGTGCTGTGGCTGTCTGTCTGTGTCCGAACAATATTCTGGATTAATGCTGTATCCAGTTGTCTTGTAGCTGTTGGGGTTCCCATTAACTCCATCCATATCATATGCCCCTTGTTGGTTCACTACACCCTGGTGATTCTATTCACTGCATTTCTGAGACAAGCTCCTTCCTCACAATTGTCCTTGTGTCATCTACTTTGCCAACCTCTGCCCAGCTTTTCCCTTTAGCATGTCTTTTTGAAATGTTAAAGTTCCTGGAATATTCACTTCCTAACCTTGAGACATCATGGAATGTAGAAATCATTGTACAATATGGATGACAATTGATTGAGGAGACAGGGAGTCAACATAATAAGTATTACATGCCGATTTGGTCTCTCTGCCTAAGGTACACTTGATGTGGAGGTGCTGGTGTTGGACTGGGATGGACAAGGTCAAAAATCACACAACACCAGGTTATAGTCCAACAGGTTTATTTGAAGACACAAGCTTTCAGAGTCTCACTCCTTCTATACTTGTCATAGATGGAGTGCAGCAGCAATTCACTAGGCTGATACTGGGGCTGACAGGACTGTCCTTTAAGGAGAGATTGGACTGACCGGGCCTATGTTCACTCGAGTTCACAAGGATTAGAGAGGGATCTGATTGAAACATAGAGAATTCTAACAGACAAGATACAGGAAGGATGTTTACCCTGGTTGGGGAATCTAGAACCAGGGGACTTAGTCTCAGGATATGAGTCAGACCGTTTGAGACTGAGATGAAGAAAAATATCTTCACTCAAAGGGCAGCGAACCTGTGGAGGACAAGTCACTGAGTATATTCAGGAAAGAGATGGATAAATTTTCAGATGTTAAAGAGATGAAAGGGTACAGGGACAAAGCAGGAACAGAGTACTGAGTTGAATAATTAGCCATGATCATATTGAATGGTGGAGCAGGCTCAAAGGGCCTCACTTGGAGGTTGGGGATTAGGAGGATTTCTGAGGGAGGGGGTCACTTGAGGTCTGGGGCTTAGACAGTTTTATGATAGGTTTCTTAGAATTTGAGGTTTGGGAGGAGTCTTGGGAGAAATTACTGAAGGATTGGGGTGAGGAGGATTTTTTGAGGGGAAGGGTATTGCTGGGGATGCGGAGGACTTTTAGGAGATTAGTGGAGGTCAAGATCAATTGTAAAACCATTCTATGTATGAACAGAAGTTTGCTATTCAGCCCATTGAGTCTGCTCTGCCATTCAATAAGATTGTAGCTGATCTGATAATCCTGAACTCCACTTTCCTGCCTTTTCCCATGACCCTCGATTCCCTTACAGATTATAAATCAGTCTCTATCAGCTTTTAATATATTTAATGACCCAGCCTTGACAACCCTCTGTGGCAAAGAATTCCACAGATTCACTACCCTGAGAGAAGAAATTCCTCATCTCTGTTTTAAATGGGCAACGCCTTAGATTGAGACAATGCCCTCTACTCCTAGACACTCTCACAGGGCGAAACAAGCTTTTCACATCTACCCTGCCAAGTCTCTTCAGAATCTGTTTCAATAAAGTTTCATAGCCTCAAAATAAGGGGAGCAGATTTAGGATTGAGGAGGAACTTCTTCACCCGAAGGGTTGCGAATCTGTGGAATTCCCTGCCCAGTGAAGTAGTTGAGGCTAACAAAAACAAAGTTGCTGGAAAAGCTCAGCAGGTCTGGCAGCATCTGTGAAGGAGAAAACAGAGTTAACGTTTTGGGTCCAGTGACCCTTCCTCAGAACTTCACAGATGCTGCCAGACCTGCCGAGCTTTTCCAGCAACTTTGTTTTTGTTTCTGATTTACAGCATCTGCAGTTCTTTCGGGTTTTTTTTAAGTAGTTGAGGCTACCTCGTTGAATGTTTTAAGGCAAAAATAGATTTAACAGTAGTGGAATTAAAGATTATGGCGAGTAAGCAGATCTGAGTCGACAACAAGATCAAGCTATGACCTTATTGAATGGCGGACCAGGTTCATCGGGCCAGATAGGCTATTCCTGCTCCTGTTTGTTATGTTCTCATTCTATTAAACTCCAATGAGTACAGGCCCAACCTACTCAACCCCCTTCACTATACTGGGGTATTTTTAGCGTTTACTGAGGTATTTGAGGGCATTTGGAAGTTTCACCGGGATAACTTTGGGACACATTTGGGAAGTATATACGGGGGGTATATTTTGGGGGGATTTTCCAGTGATTGAGGGGTAATTTTGGGGATATACTGGGGTATTTGGGCTATTACTGGGGTATTTTGGAGGGGCATTTGGGAGTTTTGCTGTGGTAATTTTGGGGGGGGTACTGGGGTATTTTTGGGACGCATTTTGGAATTTTACCGTGGTAATTTGGGTGGATATAATATTTTGGAGAGATGGGGTTACTGGGCTATTTTGAGAGAGGGGCGTTTGGGAATTTCACTGTGGTAATTTTGGGGGGTATACCGGCATATTTTTGGGGGAGCATTTGGGAGTTTCACTGTGGTGATTTGGTGGGTATACTAACGTATTTGTGGGGGGAGGTTTACTGGGGTATTTTGGGAGTTTTACTTGTGGTGATTTTGGAGGGGGGAGTATACCGGCGTATTTGGGGCGTGGGATGGGAAGAGGGATCATTGGGCTATTTCTGTGGACTCTGCTGGGATATGGGGGGGGGATTTTCTGCAACAATTTGGGGGCGTTTTGGAGAGTTTTAATGGGATAATTTGGCGGCGGATGTTTCTTTGGGGTTGTGTTGAGTGTGTTTAGTGCGGTATTTGTGGTGTCTTCCGGGTAATTTCTGGGATTTTTTTTGAGGCGTTTTCCCCTCTTTCCTACACCGGCAAAACCCTCCCAAACCGTACCCCACCCCGTTACCTGGGACGCGGACAAGATGGCGGGCCGCCTCAGGTTGTTGTTGCTGCTGCTGCGGCGGCCGGGCGGCGGGCTGCTGTCCCCGTCCCCGGTTGGGGTCCGCGGTTACCGGCGTCCCGGGACCCCGGCGTCCCCGCCGCTGCCCCCCTGGAGCTGGCTGAGGCGCGCCGATTGGCGGCAGGGCGTGCAGAGCGTGTGCCGGCACTGGGGCCTGCTATGGGCCGAGGCGGCGGAGAAGCTGCGGGGCCCCGGCGGCCGCAGCCTCCTCCAGGAGCTGCTCGAGCAGAACCGCGTCCTGTGGCAGGCCCAGGGACCCGGCAGCCTCGACCACTGGCTCGTCTCCAGCGACCGGGAGATCGGAGGCCGCAGCCGGGCCCGCCTCGGCGTCGGGGCCAATGGCAGGACGGCGCTGCTGAGCGGGGAGCTCCGCACCGAACCCCCCCGGGACGGAGAGACCCGCTACAGCGGCTACTGTAGCCTCAAGAGCCGCCCGCTCAAGGTGCGGGCCCGAACTCCCCACACGGTCTCCTCTCACACCCGTCCCTCCGGCTCGGCGCCCCCTGCCCCCCCTCGCCCCCCCGCCCCTTCTCCATTTCCCACGCATCACCCCTACCCCTGACTTTCCTCCACCTCTCCGTTGATCACCTCCCCTCTGTCACCTTTCCCTATTCTGCATTCTATCTTTCCCTCCTGCCCTTAGCGCTCGAACCCTGTCAGCTCTTTACCTCCTTCCCCCCCCCCCGCACAACCGTGTCGCTCACATGGACAGTTCCACAGTGCGTGTGGAGGTCCCAGTGAGTGTGCCGTGACTGCCATCAAATCGACTTTCTGTCCCTTTCCGCAGGGTGCCTTTGACATCAAGAAGTACCACGACCTGACAAACTTCAACACGCTGCATATTCGGCTCCGAGGGGATGGCCGCCCCTGGATGGTGAACATCAGCAGCGAGATGTACTTCAGCCATCAGAAGGATGACCTTTACAGCTATTTCCTCTTCACCCGTGGAGGCCCCTATTGGCAGGATGTGAAGGTAGAATGGGTCTTCCTCCCTATTTATCTGAAGGTTTTGCTTTATCCTGTGGCTGCAGGATCCCAGTGGGAAATCCTCCATGTATTAGATGTGGAACAATGGGGAGCCTCCAGGTCAAT
The DNA here is from genome assembly GCA_024137785.1 of Ginglymostoma cirratum. Classification (NCBI taxonomy): domain Eukaryota; kingdom Metazoa; phylum Chordata; class Chondrichthyes; order Orectolobiformes; family Ginglymostomatidae; genus Ginglymostoma; species Ginglymostoma cirratum. Next base: position 3,657,543 of record JAHRHZ010000133.1, read on the forward strand.
AGGCACCACTCCCATTCCAAAGACCTGAGGTCGTCATTTAGACTGGTAATACAAGACGATTCTGTGGGAGACCTCTATTCCCTTTTAGGGATTAGAGTCATAACAATGAAATTGGAGAAGGAATTGACCGTTGGGACCTTTGAGCCTGTTTTACCATTCCCTATGATTATGGCTGATTTTTAGGGAAGATTTGGAAAGATTTAAAAGGATGTTACGGGGACTGGAGGGTTTGATTTATAAGGAAAGGCTGGATAAGCTGGGACTTTCTACACTGGAGTGTAGGAGGTTGAGAGGTGACCTTATAAAATCATGAGGGTCAAAGAAAAGGTGAATAGCATGGCTCTTTTCCCTAAGGTGGGGGAGTTCAAAACAAGGGGACATATTTCAAGGTGGGAGAGGGAAGATTTAAAAGGGACTTGAGGGGCAACGTTCTCAAACACAGCCTGTTGTGTATGTGGAATGAAGTGTCAGAGGAAGTGGTAGATTCAGGTTCAGTTACAACATTTAAAAGCTACTTGGACAGGTACATAAACAGGAAAGGTTTAGAGGGACATGGACCAAACGCAGGCAAGTGGGACTAGTTCAGTTTAGGAAATCTGGTTGGCACTTTCCTGTCCACACCCCGTAATCTGTGACAGGACAAAGATAACTGCTTCTCTCAACCGAAAATAAATTCAATGATGTGACTTTCTGGAGTCAGAAAATTCCAACGTTTCACAAACCTCTGCGTGACAACATTCCTCCGTGTCTCAGTCATAAGCGATTGGCCCCTTATCCTGAGCCTGTGCTCCCTGCACTCCAGATTCCCCTTCCCAGGGAAACAACCTTTCAGTATTTGACCCTATCAAACCCTTTCAGAATCTTACATGTTTCAATGAGATCATCCCTCATTTTTCTGATCTCCAGAATGAATAAGCATAATTTACTCAGTCTTTAATCATAGTATGACCCTTTCACCCTTGGGCCAATGTAGTGAACCATTTCTGTACCAACTCCAATAAAGGATGTCCTTCCTGAAATATAGACACGCAAAGCGCACTCTAAATTTTAGATATGGTGGTAACAAGCCCCTGTACAATTGGAGAAAGACTTCCTTATTCTTGTATTCCAAGCCCCTTGCAAAAATTGCCATTTGCATGTCATTTGCTTCCTGATTACTTGCTGTAACTACAGACTGGTTTTCCCTGCACAAGTCCTTATTATTTTCAGTCGCTCGTCAGCATTGCTAACAGGGCCAACAATTCGTTGCACACCCCTAATTGCCCTTGCAAAGATGGTACTGAGCCGCCTTCTTGACCCACTGTAGTCCTTGGAAATTTGACACGGTTACAGTATGGGAATGGCAATATAATTCCAAGTGAGGATGGTGTACAGCTTGGAGAGGAGCTGTAGTTGGTGGCGTTCTCATGTACGCGCTGTCCTTGTCCTTGTAACTGGTAAAGGTCACGGGTTTGGAAAGTGCAGGAGCCTTGGTGAGTTGATCTCCCTGCCTCTCGATACACTCACTGCACCCAAAGGAAACTTTTCTAAAGTCGCTGTTTCTTGTGCTTTTGCAGATTCCGTTCTCCAAGTTTTTCCTGTCCAGTCGGGGTCGAATCCAGGATAACCAGCATCCATTATGGTTGGACAAGGTTGGAGAACTTGATTGATGAGCCGCAGTGTTTAAACAAACCCTGTTTTGCTTCGACAATCATGTTAATGATCAGCAGAACTTCCCCTAGGGTTATGTGGCTTTGGCAGCTGGCATGAGCAAAGGCAATGCCATTTAGCACAGTATGCCCAAGGATTGGCAGTAAAAACCAACAAATTCCACCAACCCCCTCCCCTCTCCAGCTCCCCACCTCAAAAAATTGTCTATCCTAGGTGTACCCTCTCCAGAAGTATCCTCCTAGAGGAGCAAGATTCTTGGTTGAGTCTTTGCTGGGGCACTGAAATGTGTTGTGTTCTGCAGTGTCACCGTGGCTGATCCAGTCAGCATTGCACAGAACCTGAGCTAACCTGGAAATCTGTGGTTCTGGCAGTGTCCCTATTTCAGGATGAATTGGAAGCTTATTAATGCAATACCATGCCTGAATCTTACGGAAGGTGCCTTTGTGTAAATGTGTGGCCTTTTTTTTAATGCTACGGCTGGTGTAATCCTCGATAGATATTAAGGTGAATTCTCAAAATATTCCCGAGCAATAAGAGCTACGCAGTTAATCATGGCAACATTGAATCTGAAAGTATAAATTGAATCCCCAGAACCACTGCTGCCTTGTTTGTGAATGCCTCAAAAGCTAATGTTTAATAAGTGGATGATCCAAAGAGGGAAGTGCATCTGCTGAGGGCACTTTGTCTGAAAGTCTCCAGTCTTTGAAGGACAGTACTCTGCTAGAGTCCTCCTTACTATTGTACATTGAATCAGTGTGGCACGATGAATGGCAACAGGAAGTGACCCTTAAACAGCTGCTTGAATTTCCCAGAACAGTCAGCACACTTAGTATAGTTGGTTAAAGTGGAGTTTTTTAATAATGCTGATGCTGATGCTAATGCTAATGATCGTTGGTCAGGCATCTGTCTGGGATAAACACAAATAGGGTAGTTATTGTTCTCTTGAAAACAGTGGATAAATTCTCCAAAGCTCAGATATAGACATTTTATAAAAGGCAGTGAGTTGGAACCTTGTGTCTGGGTCAGTATAAACCTGAGAGGGGAATCCGAACCTGTGTATTCAGTTGGCTGCCTTCCCAAAATTGTGTTGGCGGGGGAGGTATAGGAACAAGGAGCAATTCAGTCACTCAAGCTTGTTTCTCCATTCAACAAGGTCATACCTGATCTTTGACCCTCACCTTTGCCCTAAATGCCTCTTGATGCCTTTAGTTAACAATCTGTCGATCTCAGATTCAGAATTAACACCAGCATCAATTGTTGTTTGTGTAAGACAGTTCCAGACTTCTAACTTTTGTGGGTAAAAGTAATTCAGTCCCTGAAAGGCCTGGCTGTAATTTTTAGACTCAGTTCACCAATTCTAGATTCCAAAACCAGTAGAAATAGGATAGGTAGAGAGATATCCAATTAATACTAGGAAAACATCAATCAAATCTTAGATAACAAGATGTAGATCTGAATGAACACAGCAGGCCGAGCAGGAAAGCTGACATTTCTTCCAGGAAGGTCTGGATCCTTCTTCAGAAATGTGCGAAGGGAAGGGGATTCTGAAATAAATAGGGAGAGAGGGGGAGACAGATGGAAGATGGATAAAGGAGAAGATAGGTGGAGAGGAGACAGACAGGTCAAAGAAGCGGGGATGGAGCCAGTAAAGGTGAGCGTAGGTGGGGAGTTAGGGTGGGGATAGGTCAGTCCAGGGAAGACAGACAGGTCAAGGAGACAGGATGAGGCTGGCAGAAAGGAGATGGGGGTGGAGCTTGAGGTGGGAGGATGATAGGAAGGATAGACAGGTTAGGGAGGCGGGTCGAGCTGGGCTGGTTTTGGGATGCAGTTGGGGGAGGGGAGATTTTGAAGCTTGTGAAGTCCACATTGATACCATTGGGCTGCAGGGTTCCCAAGCGAAATATGAGGTGCCGTTCCTGCAACCTTCGGGCGGCATCGCTGTGGCACTGCAGGAGGCCCAGGATGGACATGTCATCCAAGGAGTGGGAGGGGGAGTTGAAATGGTTCGCAACTGGGAGGTGCAGTCATTTGTCGCAAACTGAGCGTAGGTGTTTCACAAAGCGGTCCCCAAGCCTCCGCTTGGTTTCCTCGATGTAGAGGAGGCCACATTGGGAACGGCGGATACAGTATACCACATTAGCAGATGTGCAGGTGAACATCTGCTTGATGTGGAAGGTCTTCTTGGGGCCTGGGATGGGGGTGAGGGGGGAGGTGTAGGGGCAGGTGTAGCACTTCCTGCAGTTGCAGGGAAAAGTGCCGGGGCTGGTGGGGAGTGTGGAGCGGACAAGGGAGTCACGGAGAGAGTAGTTCCTTCAGAAGGCAAATAAGGGTGGGGAGGGAAAAATGTCTTCGGTAGTGGGGTCAGGTTGCAGATAGCAGAAGTACCGGAGGATGATGCGTTGAATCCAGAGGTTGGTGCGGTGGTACGTGAGGACGAGGGGGATTCTGTTTTGGTTGTTATTGCGGGGAGTGGGTGTGAGGGATGAGTTGTGGGAAATGTGAGAGACACAGTCGAGGGCGTTTTCGATCACTGTGGAGGGCAAGTTGCGGTCCTTGAAAAACGAGGACATCTGGGATGTCCGGGAGTGGAATGCCTCATCTCAGGAGCTGATGCAGCGGATGCGAAGGAATTGGGAAGAAGGAATGGCATTTTTGCAGGAAGTGGGTGTATTCTAGGTAGCTGTGGGAGTCTGTAGGCTTGAAATGGATATCGGTTTCCAGGCGGTTGCCAGAGATGGAACCAGAGAAGTCCAGGAAGGCGAGATCTTAACCTTATCAATTCTAGGAAGTACAACCCTTTGGTTGGTGTAATCACTCCAGAATTTAACTTCTGGAGTCGGGTTATGATTCTAATAAATCTACCGTACAGTCTCTGCGACTACAGTCAAGGACGATATATCGTCCCAAAGATATAACGTGTAAAACTGCTCACAGTACTCCAGACATCGCCTTCCATAACCGAAGCATGACGTTTACCCATTTTATACTTTACAGGCCCCCTAGATGTTATGTCTGTTTTCCTCATTGAGGATTGTGTAGTTGGAATAGGACAGGGCAAGTAGAGTGGAAAATTACCTTTGAGGTGGAAGTTGTGCCCCTTTGGAGATTAATGCCCAGACTCTTGACAGCAATGTGCAATTGTGTGGCATATAGGGAATACCACAAGGTGCCAGCAGAACTGCCTTCCAGTTAGGGAAGTAGAAAGCTGACTTGCTTTGCCTACCTATGTTCTTTGGGTTTTGTTTCTGGAGTGAGCTGTTGAAGTTACTGGGTCCAGAGAGGGTGGGATCTGGGGCTTTGTGGGGAGAAGGATGAAATTTTACTGATCCCAGCGATAAGCAAGCACAGGACCTTGAGCCTGTCCCTGAAATGTGTTGGTTTGTTACAGATCAACACAATTGGCTTCACGCTGGGTGACAAAGTGGACGGTCCATTCCAACTGGAAATCGACTTCATTGCTGTGTGCAACGACCGGGCGCACACTGAAGAATTTGCTTATGAAAAATACAAAAGGAATCCAGAGGTATAAATAGGTCCACTGGAATATGTAACCTTAGCTGGATCCCCAGGAGCTCAGTAACCTGTCTGGTGGTCTAACACTGCACTCACTGAGCCAGTTTGCAGAGAGCAGTGGCTGACTCTGAACACATCAATATAAATAACATCTGACCTGCATCTAGGAAGATTGAATGTGTGTGGAGAACTTCTAATCAAGTTTTGCTTTATAATCAATGTCCTATGCATTCTTACACAACAACTAACATACCCTGTGGGAGGTAGCTCCTATTCTGTTGTGAGTTGATGGTATAACTTTGGCATTCATTCATTGGTACCCTGCTATAGTGTTGATTGCCCTGCACTGGCAGCTTTAAGGTAGTTGGTTGTTAAATTATGGACTGAAGTTAAATGAACAAAAGGCAAGGTGGGCTAGAAAGTTTCAGTTGTTGCTTTTCTAAGAGCTAGTATTTATATAGCACCTTAAACACAGTAGAGTGTCCCAAGGTGTTTTAACAGGAACATGAATCAAATAAAACTTGACACTTGTCCACTTGCGGAAATACTGTTGTTAAATCCCACCCCTCCCTTTCGCTACCTTCCTGAATTACAACCTCTGCAATATCAACAGTTCTCTAATTGCAGCCTTTCAAGCAACACCAATTTAAATGGAATATGGGCAAAGGGGAGAGGAGGAGATAATAAAGGGAAGAGACAAGAAACTGGCACAAGCAGATGCAAGATGGATTTGATGTATACTTTGGTAGATAGAAACATGCAAATTCAAAGGATGGGCCATTTGGCCCCCTCAAGCTTGCTCCATCTCTTTTGAAATTTCATGGCTGACCTGAAAATGGCCTTAACTCCACTCATCTGTGTGCCTCATAAATCAGACTCCATGCTGAATATATTCAATGATATATGAAAATTGACCTGAAGTAATTAATCCTGTCGATAGTATTTCCATTCAGGTAACTACAATGCAAAATGATTACAACATAGTTTATTTCATACTTTATACACGGTGCCTGAATTTCACAAGTGTTTTTGTGGTGACTGTTACATTTGATAGTTTATGTTTCAATTTGGAGTTATTTTGAGAGAGAGTGACACTGATATTTATAATATCTGACATAAGGTTGTTTGAAAGGTGAGGCATAATGATTTCCAATAATCACTACATAATCAAGCATCTACCTATTTTGCAAAGTGATAACATTTGCACAGCAAGTTCATTTATCTAATTCATGTTATGGTTCCAAAGGGCATTCTATCTGCACAAGGAGCTTTTAGAGAAGTGTATTACTTGTAATGGAGGGCAGCAACTGTTAATGAATGTTATGTAACATAGTGTGTTAAAATGTAATTCTTGGAAACCTGGCACAGCAAGAATATTGTTTTGCTGTTTTGAGTTAATGAGGTTATGAAAGAATTAAATAAAGTTGTCCACTGTTTTAATGAATTTGGTTTCTGAATTACTATATTCCTCTAATATGGTGAAATCACTCATTCAGTTATAGCTGACGTGTACTTAAAATCCATCAGCCCACCTTGATGCTGGACATGCTTAATACTCTTCCAAAGCATAAATAAATCAATCTTCTTTGGAAGTCTTCAATTAATGCCACCCCAGTCTTAATAGTTCTTTTCTTAATGGGGAAGAGTACTCCAAACTTCCACAAACATTATGTGAGGAAATTCTCCTCGTCACCACCAAAGAATTGCTTAGCTCTAGTTTTAATGTTCTTCCACCTTGTTCTAGATTGTTCCCTCATCCCTGCCCAGAGCAAAATCTTCTCTGTGTGCCAAATCAACTCATTCAGTACGTCAGATAGACCACCACAGTCAGGAATAAGGTACACAAAAATTAAGGTCATTTCAAGTGAATTAGAGAAAAGAAACTAATAGTGTCCCTATTTCTGGCTAGAAGGTCTGGGTTTAAAACCTAGCTGCCATGAAGTTGTTGTCAAACATCTGAACAGGTTGATTTCAAAAGAGAAAGAAGGCAGTTAGGAATAACGTGGACTCCTTAAACTGCCTCTAAACTTTTGACTCTGAATCTGTCATCCCAGTCACTGGATCTCGCAACTAGGAAGACTGGATGGTGGACAAGCTTTGGGGATTTAGGTAGTGAGTTAGCCTCTACTTGCTCTTGTAGCCACACTATTTATATGGCTAGCTCAGTTCAGTTTCTGGTCAATGGTAACCCCAATAATGCTGACAGTGGAGGCTTCAGTGATTGTAATATCATTAAATAGCAAAGGGTAGTGGTGAGATTGTCTCTCATTCATGTCACGTAAAGGCCAGGCAATGTCACTTGCAACTTCTCAGTCCAAGCCTGGATATTGTCTAAGTCTTACTACATTTGGAAGTGAACCATTTCAATATCTGAGGAGTCAGTGAATGGTACTGAACGTTGGCAAACATCCCCACTTCTGATCTTAAGAATGGAAAGAAGGTCATTGATAAAGAAGCTGAAAATGTTTGAACCAGGACACCGCCCTGATGAATTCCTGCGGGGATGAAATAACTGACTAACCTTTTTTTTTTTTTATATGCCACATATGAGACCAGCCAGTGGAGAATTTGCCCTGATACCCTGTTTCCAAGATAACAAGGTGTAGAGCTGGATGAACACAGTGTTCATCCAGCTGTACACCTTGTTACCTCAGATTTGCCAGCATCTGCAGTTCCTGCTATCTCTGAAACAATTTTATCCCCCCGTTTCCAGTTTGCTAGGGACCCTTGATGTAAGGGCTGTCACTCTCACTTCACCTCACCTCACCAAGTCAGCTCTTTTGTCCACATTTGAACCAAGGCAGTAATGAGGTCAGCAGCTAAGTAGCCCTGGCAGAACCCAAAGTGGGTGTCACTGAGCAGATGCTGCTCGAATAGTAATGTTGATGTCAGCATTTACTGATGATTGAGAATAGACTGAAGGTGTAATTGGCTGGATTAGATTGGTCCTGCCTTTTGTATACAAGACATACCTGGGTAATTTTCCACATTTCAAATACTGACATTGTACTGAAAGAGCTTGCCTAGGGGTTCAGCTCATTCTGGCACACAAGTCTTCAGTGTCACTGTTGTCAGCACCCATATCCTTCGCACTGTCCAGTGTATCCAACTGTTTCTTGCTATCACTTGGAGTGAATCAAATTGGCTTAAGACTGACGTCCAAGATGCTAAGAACCTCTGGAAGAGGCCGAGATGGATCATCCACTCAGCACTTCTAGCTGAAGATTGTTCTGAATGTTTCAACCTTATCTTTTGCACTGATGTGCTGGGCTCTCCCAACATTGAGGGTGGGGATATTTGTGATGCCTCCTCTAGTGAGATTTTAATTGTTCACCACCATTCACAAGTGGAGATGGCAGGACTGCAGAGCTTTGATCTGATCCATTTGTTGTGGGATCACTTAACTCTATTACTTGTTACTTTGCGGTTTTACAGCTACACCAAGTTGAAACCTCATTTTTATGTATGCCTGGCTCCTGGCCTACCCTCCCTCGAGGCAGGGTTGGAGGTAATGGTAGAGTGGGGAATATGCCAGGCCAGACTTGTACTGGAATATAATTCTGTTGTTGTTAATGGCCAACAGCACCTCACAGATGCTAAGTCTTGAGTTACTAGATCTGCTCAAAGTCTGTGGTTTAGCAATGCAATGTATTATCAAAGCAAAGACAGGACATGGTCCTTGGGGAGACAAATGCTATCACGAACAGATGGATCTGTAGCAGGCAGATTGGTAAGGAACCTAGTTTAACTTTTTAGAAGGTAGCTAATGTAGTAGGTGACAGGATATCCATAGGTACTGTCACCAAGTGATCCAAGGTTCCACTTACTAGATTGTTGACTGAAGTTAAAAACACATGGACTTGAAGATGATCTATTGACAGTACAAGGAATTTCTTAAGCCATGAGAGAGTTGGGAATGATACACACACACACACACACACCAACAGACAAAATAGGACCAGAAGTAGACCATTTAGCCCCTCAAGTCTGCTCTGTCATTCAACAACAATTGTGGCTGATCAGGTTGCATCTCAAATTCTGCATTTAACCCCAATAATGTTCAATTCCCCCACCTAACTAGAATTTATCGACTTCTGTCTTAAAAATGTAATAATCTTGCCTTCACTGCCTAAGGCAGAGAGTTCCAAACCAAAGTTGCACAATTCTTTGAGACAAACCTTATCACTAGCATACTGAAAACAGAACCCTACTTCTAAAACCATGCCCCCGGTTCTGGTCTGACCCACAAGAAACATCCTTTCTATGGCCATCTTAAGATAATTAAAGATCCTATGTACTCACTCTTAAAACTACAGTGGAAACAAGCCCAGCTTGTTCAATCTTTCCTCAAAACGACCCACTCACTCCAGGTATCAATATAATAAGAGCTGAATTGCCTTTAAATGCATTTACAGTTTAAATCAGGAGACCAAAACTGAAAACAGTATTTGAGATGTGGTCTCACCAACGTACTGAATAACTGAAGCATTTTGTTCCTTTTATATTCAATTCTTCCTGTCAGAAAAAGGAGAACATCCCTTAAGCCTTCTTGATTATGTGCTGTACCTGCCCATTAACTAGAACACCACAATCCCTCTGTACATCAGAATCCACAGTCATTCTCCACTTAAGTCATATACTGCTTTTTCACTTTTCCTGCCGAAAAGTGAACAGCTTCATATCTTGCCACATTACATTCCATTTGCTAGATTTTTGTTCACTTAGTCAATGTAACTACATCCACATGGAACCTTATGTTCATCCATTGTCACCTTAACACCAAACTAGGCAAGAAGGTATGTTATGATCTGTGAACTTAGCTGCCATGCCTTCACTCACTTCATTTAAGTCATTGATGTAAATTGTAAAAGGTTGAGAATCCAGCACAGATTCTTGTCCAACTGAACTGTCACATCCTGTCAGAATTTTTTATTCACTTGTAGGATGCATGTCTCTAATTGCCCAGAGTTTAGAGTCAACCACATTACTCTGGGCCTAGAGTCACATGCACACCAGACCAGGTGAGGATGGCAGGTTTCCTTCCCAAAAAGGACATTGGTGATCCAGACGGGCTTTTCCTGACAAATGACAGTGGTTTAATGGTCATCATTACACTCTTAATTCCAGATTCTTTATAGAATTCAAATTGTATGCTATGGTGGGATTTGACCCAGGTTCCCAGAACATTAGCTGAGCTTCTAGATTAATAGTCTAGCGATAATAACCACTAGCCTGTAGCCTAGAAAGTACATTTCATGATGGGATATTCTGTCCCATTGATGCACACATTCTTGCAAGCCCACTATTTTTCTGTTAATGCTCATGTGTCACTCACTAAGCAACAACCTTTGATGTGTCACTTGACTTCTGGAAAAGCAACTTTGGTCTGACTACGGGCTCCTCTTTATGATTAGAGCATGTTACTCCTACGAATTCTAATAAACTGGTTAAACATTATTTTCTTTTGACATAACCATGCTGATTTTTCCTAATTACCTTGACATTTTCTAAGCATTCAGCTATAATTATTTTAATGATCAATTTGAAATCCTTCCCCACAAAAGATGTCAAGCTACATTCCAGTCTGATGGAACTGTTCCTGAATCTAGGGAGCTTTGGAAATTTAACACGAATGCATCAACTACTTCATTAGCCGCCTCTTAAGTTCCAAAGATTAAGTACATCTGGATCCAGAAACTCGTCAATCTGCAGCTCCAGTTTGCTTAGCCCCATTTCCCCTCATGACTGTACTTTGAGTTTCTCTCTTTTTTCACCCTCCTGATTTACAGCTATCACTTGGATGTTTTTGGTATCCTTTATATAGAAGACACAGGGAAAATGTTAAATTACACACAAATTTCCTTTTATCCACTGTTAACTCCCCATTTCCACTCTCTAGGTGGTTTGTCACTCACTTTACGGATTTCTTTTTAGATACCTGTAGAAACTCTTGCTATCCATTTTTACATCTCTCACTTCCTCACATACTCCAAAGTACTTCCTCCTGATTAAATTCCAAGCTGCTCTCTGCCATTCCTTATATTATGACCTATTACTCATCTTTGCAGCCATATGCCTTTAACATCTTTAGTTATCCACAGATGATAGGTCCTCCTTTTGGATGTTTTCACATAGAATCCCTACAGTGTGGAAACAGGCCCTTCAAGTCCACACCGACCATCAGAACATCCCACCCAATCTATACAGCCCTCAACAGTATGGGGCAATTTAGCATGGCCAATCCACCTAGCCTGCACATCTTTGGACTGTGGGAGGAAATGGAGCACCCGGAGGAAACCCACACAGACACGGGGAGAACGTCTAACCACTGAGCCTAGAGTATTCTGAAATGCCCCCTTAAATGTTTACCACTGTGTCTCTCGATATATGTCCTAGCCTAGTAAGTACATTTCTCATAGCTCAGCTTTCATGGTTGCCCTTATTTAGGTTCAAAATACTAGTCTTAGACCCAGTCTTTTCCCTTTCACAATATAATTGAATTTGACATCCAATTTGATCACTATTACCTGAGATTTTCTTTACTCAGTGGTAACTAATCTCATCATATTACATTATACCAAAGTCTAATATTTTAAGGACAGCCTCAAATAGGATTAATGGCATCCTGTAATAGCTATAAATCTATAGTTGCAAGAATATCACATGCATAAGTTCAATGACACCAATTTAGGTGGCACAGCAAATATGGAATGGGAAGCATAAAGTTACAAAAAGAAAAATAGTGACAGTTGGAGTGCAAATGTGAGAAATCATCTAATTTGAACCCAAGATGGATAGATCAGAGCATTACCTAAGTGGTGAGGAACTACAAATTATGGATGAACAGCAATTTATTACCCGAATTCAGAAATCACTGCATTAATGGATCAGTGTAAAATACAATTAAACAATGAAGGGAATGTTGATATTCATCTCCAAATGTTACAGCTTTGTATTCAGTATAGATACCACACTTTAGGAAAGATTAATTGATCTTGCGGTTGGTGCATGCAGATTCCAGGACAAAAACAAAGTTAAGTAAGAAATGAATGGAGAAGCTTTATACTCCTTTGAAAACAACACCCAGAGTAATCCAAATGAGGGAAGATGAATCAAGGATGTGATCATTTCTCTAGTTCATGTAGTGGGTACTTGTTCATACAAAGGGTCAAAGAAAGCTCAAAGTCTGTTACTAATTGAAATTCTCAGGATTGACACTGATAGACTTTATTATGCAAGAATATTCAGTGACTACAAGCTGGTATAAGTATCAAGATTATCATCAGAATAGTCATTGAAATATTATTATGCACCAAGATTGTGGTTTAAATATGCTGCTTGTATATTTTTGCAGAGAAATCCCAACTTTCCTTAGAAGTCCAAGACAATCAAGTCCAAACTCAAATTTTCAAATTCTACATTCTCTCGAATGCAAAAACAAACTGACTTTCACTCTTAAATCTTAACTGTCTCAGCCCATCTGTTGGCAAAAATGTTTACAACTGCTTTCGTCACCTCCAGATTTCACTCTTATTAGTCCTCCCACCTTCACAAACATCAGTCCATCAAACCTGACGTAACTAACCTCCTGTTTCAGTCCTCTATCTTCATAAATTTAAATTTGGTCTTTGTTTGAGCAGTTACATATAATGCCCCTTCCCAATGTTCACTATCACAAAAAAGTTAGCTGCATGGGCCCTAACATTTTATCCTTTATTTCAGGTCTTTGATCAAGTTTTGGTCTTTAAACTTTCTCTTATGTTAAGAAAGGAAGCTTTAACTAAAGCAACGAAACATCACAGAAATTCACATTACTGCAGTCACTTTTTTCAAGGTGCAATAAGCTTCCTTAAAAAAAAACTTTATCCAAACACACTTCACAGCAAGTGATTGCTTACGATTTGCATTTTTGTCTTACAGGTAAGTCAGATTTCTGTTCAGCTCCTTTTAAATTATGGCATAACTGTGGGCTATACGGGTTGACACAGACAAGGGCACCATTTAAACAGTAGAGAAGTAGATGTTGTACTGTGCTCTGGGTACCAACCACTAGTGGCTTGTGGTTGTGGTACTTTGCTGTTAGCAATCCTTTCTATTCTTGAAATAAAATTTTAATGAGTTAGACTACACTTGGTAGGCCACTAACAGAACAAAAAAAAGCGGTCATTGGAAACTTAGAACTGCAACTGAAAACCAATCTTCTCTTTGCTGAGTCTAAAGGGCCTTTTCTGATTAGCAATGGCTGAAGGTAGACCACGATAGATTGTTAATAAGGCGTAATTTATTCCATAATCACAATTAGTGCATCTATCAGGTACCAGGTATGTCACATTTGTCTCCATTGGGATGTGGTTCACAAGGGCCATTTCTCTATTGGAAGGTGGCATGACAATCTGGGTATGGCTAATGTAACTTCAACATTAACCTTTTCAGAACTGCCCTGCCTACTGTAGTATGAAGTTTGAGAAAAACAAGTAGTTTTCTTTTATACTAAGGCCCATTGTCATTTGCATGTTACCCTCTTCAAAAACTTTTATATCTCGACGGTTATTCCTCCATAACAAACTCTTTAAAAAAAGATTAAAACCATGCAGTATGTTACCATTATCCTCAATCACAATTGAACGAAGGGAATATCACAAAAGAAAAAATAAAATCAGGGATCTCAAGCGTATCCTTCAGAATCATTAAGCTGCTACTCAGCTGCTGCGCACAGGTCAATTATTTCAAATCTCTAGGATTAATCCCAACACTGGCCTTTCCAGTATAAAGAGACTGACGTTATGTAGATTTCAGCAGCTGCTGGACATCAAGATTCTGCAATCCCTTGCTGTTAGTCGATCCCATATGAGTGAAGAAATAAAAGTTCTCACAATTAGCAAAGTAAGTTTTATTTTAACAGATTTCATCCTACCTTTACAAAAACACAGCCAATTACAGTTTAAGAAGCCATGCATAGGTTTTTTTTTAGAAAAAGAACATTTTGGAAGGACTGCTAAACATCAGCTGATAAGGAAAAAAAATTCAAAAATTGTATTTTTCATATAATCATACCTCACGGTTAAACGAGTTAATCTCTCCCCTGAAGGTACTACTTGTGGTGTTATTACATATGCTGTTCTTTGTGTGGAATCTAGATTGAGTTGTTTGAACATTCTTCAAGCATTACCTTGTCCTCACCCTACATCCACACAGACAGGAGTCGGAATTTAGACAATTTTCTTTTATGTTCCTCAGCCTCACAAAGCAGGGGTGACATTCTACAACTAGCATATATCTGAAAGCAAAATACCATGGATGCTGGAGTCAAACATGCTGGAAATTCTCAGCTCTGAACAAAAAACAAAAAAAATTGCCTGACCAGAGTACTTTAGCATTTGTTTAAATTTCATTTAGTGGCTCGACAGTAAAAATAAAAACATGAAATTTTCAGAAGCTTCCCCACCTCCCCACCCCACAGAGCACCACTTCAAAAAAAAACCAAATACTGAGATAAATACAGCCACAGAACTGAGCACAGCAACTTGTTTTTCAGTCACTTCCTAGATCTAATGAAGCAAATGGTGGAACCGACACTTATCCAGGATTCTAAGATCTATGCGGGAGTGAGGTCTGAACACAAGCAAGTAAGAAAAAGAAAGTCAGTTAAAAGTGTGCACAGAGAACCTTAACAATTGCAGTTGCCTTTAGGAAAGGCAGTTCTATACCTTGTTAAATTTTCAGCTTTCTACAGAAAGCTCAAAAGACGCACCAAAACTGCAATGTATACAAAAAGCAGTAATCAACTGTTCCAATTGCATGGGTGGGCAGGAAGGGAGAGAGGTTTCAAAACAAAAAAAAAAAAAAACCACACACAACACCAGATGGGGGAGGGAGGGATTGTGGGGGGTGGGGGGGGGGGAAGCACGAGAGTGCGAGAGAGCGAGCAGCTCAGTGCATACCCAGCCAGCAGGATATTACGGCTCTTTAAAATATTTGGAAGAAAAATGAATCACAGGAAGCTCTACTTAAGTTCAGATTGCTCAGGGCTGCACCATTGCACAGACACACAGTCAACAGTAGCAAAATAAAAAGAAAAAAATTCAAAGCAGAAAATACTGGCACAGTGAGCTCGAAACTAATATTAATATTCTGTCCCAAGAACATGGGAAATGTTTCCAATCCAGGTTGTGAACTTTCTGTGCAGCTCCAGCACACATACACTTCCTCCATTCTGGAGGCAGTACACATACAGCTTAATAGATGGCTAAAAGGACCTCACAAAGAAGCTCATTTAAAGAGGGTAACTTAATAGAAGATCTAGAATGTTATTGCTCATGTTACAAATCAGCATTTGCTTTTGGACTTTACAGCTTGTTTAGAATACCTAAGAACTCCAAGCAACACCCTTTCCCACACCTCTGCCTTTTTTTGGCTCCATGTTGCAACTGAACACCCACCCTACAAGTTTTTTAAAAAAAAAAAAGCTGTACCTAACCCACTACAGTCTCACTTCTGGTTTCTAACAACTAACCAGTTATTTTTGCTAAAAAAATGCAAGCTGTAATGCAGTTACTTTGGAGGCATATTAGCCTTTTTTGCACATTATAAACAATGAATTTTAAAGAAATGGCACTAAAATCAGGCTCTCTGGAACAAGACAAGACTAAAAGTTTGAAACAAAGATGGACAGAGGCAAATACTCAAACAAGAATAAGACAAATTCTTCTTGGTTGAACAGAGAAGTACCTCAATCAGTGCTCTGCTAGTTTGGACTTGAAAGGGTGTTAATGCTACTGGAGACATTTCAAGATCCTCAAAATAAAAAGCAAATATTTAAAAGCTGATAATTAGGTAAAATTAGGCGAGATTTCTCCCAAACGAAGTTGAGTGCTTATACAGGTGAGGGATGTCAGTGCTTGTTGGAATTACCTCTCTCCAGTGTCAAACACACCGAGGTGCAGTGCAGCTACCTTCATTCCTTGCTAGCAAACTGCACATCACCAGGGTCACTTGTGAGGCACGTTCATTCGTTTTTCTTAACATGTCTCCATCCAACCACCATTTGAAGCAACTTTACATAATCATTAATCAGGAATTAGAACAAAACAGTATCTGAAAACCATGGAACTTTAACAGTGAGATGCGTCACTTAACTGAATAATCTATATTCAGTCTCAGTGCTGAAATCACATGAATCAAAGTCTTATATACAGAGAAAAGGCTAGAGTTTAAAGAGAGAGTATTTCAACCAAACGCACATTTAAATAAAAAGATGAGTAACAGAATAGACAGTGGAGAGTATTGGTTTCATTCATGACTTCATTCATTTCGTCACGACCAGTCCTCGTCTTGCTCCTATCACATTGTTCTTTCTTTCCTTTCGTTCTTCTAAAAACGTTTCCCGTCGATTCTCCCTGTGACAAAACAGCTTTAGGTTAAAATCCCCACAACCACCAAGCCTGAAAAACAAAAGCAAAGTCTCCACTCTCAAGTTCAGGTCAAGCCACACAACCATGATTGTTTTAAAAATGCTAAGTATCTAAAGTTTGAGAAGATTTGTAGCTCAGGTTGTGGATGAGGTTGTAGACATGCTTGCTGAGCCGGCAGGTTTGGTTGAAAACTTTTCATCACCCTAGGTAACATCAGTGCACGTCCGGTGAAGCGGTGTTCTGTCATTTATATGCCTCAGTTTGTTAGGGTATTTGGTACCACTTTTGCTTCTGTTTCTCAGTGGTTTGTACACAGGGTCTAATTCAATGGTGTTTGCCGATGGAGTTCTGGTTAGAATAACAGACCTCCAGCAATTCCTTGGCACATCTTTGTTTGGCTCGTGCGATTATGGCTGTTGTCCCAGTCAAATTCAATTATCGAATAACAGCACTATTTACATTCATAAACATCAACCTAGCCAAAGAGACAATTGCCATACTACTGATGAATCAAGTAGGCAAGCACCCCAGACACCAACAAAAATCACCATGAAACTACTAGATCTGTGTCTCACAACCCACTTCACCTTCAACAACAGCATATACAAAACAAATCATTTGAACACCAACAGTATTCCCAATCAGGATTGATTGCAGAAGCATTAACGCACAGGTTAGAATGTACAGCACTCCCCACTATACAAGCCAAACTTTGGGTCCGATAATTAAGTGACATCTTCGTGATTATCAAACGCACAAAACTAGAAGAAACCCACTAACACAAACAACATACTCACCAGGATAAAATTCACAAAAAAAAAAGGGAGAACAACGGACTACCCTTTCTGGACATAATGGTAGAAAGCAAGAACAAAAACAGGGAACTTCAGACTAGCATATACAGAAAGACTACACATACGGACTAAATCCTCAATTACACTCGCAACCACCCGAACGCACCCAAATGGAGCTGCATGAGGATACTTTTTAAAACAAGCCACAACACATTGCAGCAACCTGGAACTACGTAAAGCAGAATAGGAGCACCTATACAGAGTCTTCAAAAGGAATGGATACCCAAAAAGCACAATCTGCCGTTACCTCCGAGACAGACCACAACAGGAAGACACAACACAACCAGACTCACTGATCGCCATATAGTACATTTCAGAGATGACTACAAGACTACTCGGACCCCTAAGTATCAGGGTAGCCCACAAACTAACAACCACCCTACGACAGCTTCTGACAAACAAAGGATCCCATACCCACAGCCACTGAAACTGGTGTAATATACAAAATACTATGCAAGGACTGTGAGAAACACTACATTAAGCCAAACCAGAAGAAAACTGACAATAAAATTGATACATGAACACCAACTAGCCACCAAGAAACGCGATCAATTCTCACTTGTCTCACACAGTGAAGGGACATGAATTCGACTGGGGCAACACAGCCATAATTGCACAAGCCAAACACAAACACCACAGAATTCCTGGTGTTCTAACCAAGGGTGATGAAACATTTGCAACCAAACCTACCAGCTCAGTGAGCAAGTCTACAACAAAGTGTCACTACAGATGTAACTTATGCAGTTAGGATTTCTACTACAGTCAAATAACTTGCCACCATTCAGTCCATGCTGACATGGGAAGATTTTGTAATACCAGTTACCATCATTACCTGCACAGCTGGAGAAAATAAATACCTGCCAGCAGGATGGTGCAAGAGGTGATCCACCACTCTAAAATTAAGGCTTCAAACTTCCAAATGAGTGAACAATTAGAAACCACACAATTTAAAGAAATACAAACTGCTTTGTGGAGCTACTACTGCTTTTCTGGATGGTATGGAAATGACAAACAATTCATACTTTTTTTTTTCCTTATTTATCCATAGATTATCCCCCAAATAACCTTGATAACACCCTAGGGTTTACCCAGAGAAGCATACCACCATCTCACTTCACTCACCATTTAGTCCAATTTCTGTACATGGACAGAATCCTTGAACACATCTTGGGAATAACCCCACTCAATGTTCAAAATCCCTGTATTATTCTGCATTCTGCACATTGTTTGTGTGGGAACAAACCCTAAGTGATGCTCTTAAAAACAATATTAAGAAAGACAAAACAAAGTGTCAAGGAACCACACAGATAGCTTACCAAGTTCTAAATGCAATACGTCAGCAAATTGAAACATTGGTACATGGATTGGAGATCTAACTCAAGGCAAATCCTCACCTGGTCTGTAATTTTGGTTGCTTAGGATCCTTTTTGTGAGAACAAGCACTCATATTCAGGGTTTTACTTTGAGCCATTTTGTTCTCTTTCATCTCTTCCCAACTTTTCAGCTTCCCTGCAGAATAATGAGTCATTAGATCGGGGAGAGTTGATGATTCATGACTTTCAATGCAATGTTGCATTCTCAATTAGAAATAAAAAAGTTTACTGTAAACCCATGGCATCAACTGATGGAATGCCATCCGTTTGACAAAGAACGGCTTTGTTTGCAGCAAGGAGATCTCCTGGTATACTCCTTTCAGATCAGGTCAGGTCAAGTAGGTAGAACTTATTCACCCAATCTGCTGTAAATGTGGCCATTAAGAGCTTATTGTGGAGATAATTTAAGTCACCCTCCAATCAATGTGTTACAAGAATATACAGTACAGCTCACTGCTTTTCAGCAAAAACAGAAATTGCTGGAAGTGCTCAGCAGATCTGGCAGTATCTGTGGAGAAAAATCAGAGTTAAGATTTCAGGTCGAGCAAACCTTCCTCAGAACAGACCTGCTGAGCTTTTCCAGCAATTTCTTGGTTTTTAATTAACAGTATCCACGGTTCTTTCGTGTTTTATTTTGGCTATGTAGCAGTTGAAGCATATTGGGCTATTCCAGACACCAGAATGCCCCAAGTGAACAATGAAGAGATGTTAATTGACAACACAGATGACTCCTACCATCAGTTAAAGATAGGTGGGGATCAGCTCTATCTTATTCTTTCTGCAGATTTGTTGCCAAGAAGTCATTCAGCCCATTGTGACTGCACTGGCTCTCTAAATTTGCGCCAGTCTACTGTCTTTCACCCATAACCCTGCACCCCATTTTTATCCAAATAACCACTGCATGACCTTTTAGAATATCTCAATTGAACCAAGAGACAGCTGGATGTGGCCCGGCAGCTAAAGGGATTAACGGGCATGGAGAGAAAGCAGGAGTGGAATACTGAAATTGCAAGATCAGCCAATGATCATATTGAGGCCAAATGGCCTACTCCTTCAGTGTCTTCCAAGTACATGTAGGCATCAGAAGACAGGGTTAGATTTAGCCATTATTACTGCGAGCAAGTAATACATCAATATGCACTATCTAGGAGAATGGCTCCTCAACCAAGTGGCTAAAGGTTACATTCTTGCAGACAAGAAGCACAGGAAGAGTGGGTAGTTCTAAAAGAATAACAGTGGTAACACTTAAATCCACACAAATTGTTGCAGAGACTGCAGCTGAAATCAGAATTTTGCAACAATTGGAGGTCATTCAGTCCACATCCTGAAACCTTGATCTTTGACAGAGACATCCATTATTCCTACAACCCTGCTGTCTCCTCACAGTACTGCATATTTTAGGTTTGAAAATGGCACCCAAACTATGATTTCTTATTTTAGAAAATAAAGATCAGCAGAAACTTAAAAATGGTTGGAGGTGTTTAGTTGTAAGGAGAGCCTAGAGATACCATTCTCAATACAAAGGTTTAGAGGAGATCTTACGGAAAGATCTTTATAATTAAGAGTGTTCAAATCAAAAAGCTAGTATTGGGGGCATCCTTTTGACAATTTAAGGGATTAGGAGGATAAATACAACAAATACAACATGGAACAATGTAAGGTAGGAACGGGGCCTTCAGCCCACCATGTCTGTGCCGACTACGATGCCATTTTAAACTAATCCCATCTGCCTGAAGCAGAACATGGAACAGTACAGCATCAATTTTTAAAAAGATGATGAAGTAAATATTTGTGTGAAGAGAACAATTAAGAATATGGATAACTACATTACTTTTTCCAGAGTTGACACAGGCATGATGAGCAAAGAGGCCTCCAATGCTGCAAAATTCTACAGTTCTGAGTGCAAAACATTCATTTATTAATATTTTTACTCTGACCAGAGAGAGGAATCAAAGCAAAAATGCAGTTGAAGAGATGTGTACTGACCTTTGTGTGGCTTGTATCGAAGAGGGCGAGACAAACTTGCCTGCAAGTCAAACTTTTTTTTGGTTCCAGGAGTAGTATTGCCAGAGAACCGGTAGGGAGTAACAACTGAAACCAGGGAATAATAACTAGATCATTTAAAAAGCCTGAAGTAAATTTATATTCTCTAAAATGTGTTAGTAAATAGCAAATTTATAAAAAGGCACAGTCCAATACTCTTCAAATCATTCTTCATATTTCAGACCCTTAATTCTTCTCATATCTTGGTGCACAACATATAAGAAGAATTACTCGATACAGCAAGATATGAAAAGTTAGCCATTTAATTGCCTGAGGCCTCTTCTATATTCAATGTGACTATGATGAAAGAGGAATGGAAGTAAGTTACATTCCAAGTTTGATTTGAGATCAATTTAAATCAGAGACTGGCTAATCGGCCTAGCATTAATTTATGCAAGCAATTCAGGCCTTTAATACTGAAAGACCTGGCTATAGTTTCTGTGCTTATGGGCTTTGGTTTCTCTTTCTCTACTCAATGTTTTCCTATTATTTCTCAATGACTTCAAATCACTCATTAAATCAGCTATTACAACCCTTGTTTTGTAAATGCTCCTCATTTAAAATTTTGGAAGCTAGGTATCATACTGTTGCATTTGAACTGCACTCCTTTCAAGGTCAATGTAGCCATGTACATGTGTGGTGCCCAAGACTGGTTAATTCTTCCGGTGTGCCTCAACAGGGCTTTCTGCAGCTGAAGCACAACTTGTAATCCCATTTATTCTACAATTCTAGCTATAAAGACAGATATTCTATTAGAATTTTGGATTTTCCATGTTTCATGAGATTTTAATGACCTCTGTACCTGGATCTTCAAGTCTCTGAACCTCCACTGTTTCTAACATGTCACTATTTAGATATACTCTCTTCTATGCTTTTTTTAGGTCCAAATGGATGATTTTACACATATTTAGATTACTACTTTCCCTCTAGAAAATCTGGCTATTTTAATCTTATCATCACCTATCTGCCCAATCTTTGCATTATTAGTATACTAATGCTATCATGCAAGTTGTTTATAAACAGAAGTGAATGATTGAGGCCCAAACACAGATTCTTATGGCACCAGGAGCACATTTTGATACTTAGACTACTTGTACATTATTTCCACCATCTCCTGCTTCTTGGCTAAATTTTTTAAACCATGTCTATTGTTTTGCTTTCAATTTCATAAGCTTCAAAATTGAACAGTATTGTTATTGAGTCCATATAAATGGCATCCATTTGGTCATTTTTCAAAACATTTACAAGCTTATACCAACTCTGATCAGCTGAAAACTTAAAAAGGAGTTCAGTCACCCAAGCTTTCTATTCACCATATCAATTATTGCGGTTTTCATCAGACTTACTTAAAGTCATTCCAACAAGATACCCAGGTCTTCTGCAAATTCATTGTGTGTTAACCATTTTCCCTTCCAATGGGCAGTGCTTCAATTTACATGCTATTACTCTAATCATTTACATACCTTGTTCCAAAATTATTTGTCATTGTTCAGCTGCCTCTAATTTGGTATCATGTAGAAATTTGGTTAGCTTACATCAAGCTGGTACTATGCTATCGATTAAAATGTAGTAATCCCAAACAGCACTTCATCTAGTTGTTACAATTGTTTTCCCTACCCATACTCCAAGTAAGCATTCTATCTTCAATCAACATATCTATTTCCAGGGTTTATTATGAATCTCCATGAGGTATCCACGAATCTTCGACGATACAAAGGTGGGTCACGTTGTGGACAGTGCGGAGGGCTGTTCTAGATTACAAAGGGACATTGATAGAATGCAGAGCTGGGCTGAGAAGTGGCAGATGGAGTTTAACCCTGAAAAGTGAGAGGTGATTCATTTTGGAAGGACAAACTTGAAAGCGGAGTACAGGGTTAACGGA
Organism: Ginglymostoma cirratum; assembly: GCA_024137785.1. Lineage (NCBI taxonomy): Eukaryota > Metazoa > Chordata > Chondrichthyes > Orectolobiformes > Ginglymostomatidae > Ginglymostoma > Ginglymostoma cirratum. The sequence goes on from JAHRHZ010000133.1 coordinate 3,680,269, forward strand.
AAGATTCTTGGCAGTGTGGAGGAGCAGAGGGATCTTGGGATTCATGTTCACAGTTCCGAGAGCTGCCACCCAGGTAGATAGAGTTGTTAAGAAGGCGTATGGTGTGTTAGCTTTCATTAATAGAGGGATTGAGTTCAAGCGCCGTGAAGTTATGTTCCAGCTACACGAAAGCCTGGTTCGGCCACATCTGGGGTATTGTTTCCAGTTCTGGTCACCTCATTACAGGGAAGATGTGGAAGCGTTAGAAGAGGTGCAGAGGAGATTTACCAGAATGTTGCCGGGAATGGAGGGAAGGTCTTACGCAGAAAGCTTGAGCGCGCTAGGGCTTTTCTCTTTAGAACGATGAAGGATGAGAGGTGACTTGATAGAGGTGTGCAAAATGATCAGAGGTATAGATAGAGTAGACAGCCAGAGACTTTTTCCTAGGCTGGAGGTAGCTTTTACCAGGGGACATTGTTTTAAAGTGAGTGGAGGTAGATATAGGGGAGACGTCAGAGGTAGGTTCTTTACTCAGAGTGGTAGGGGCGTGTAATGCATTGCCGGAGAGGGTAGTGGAGTCGGCCTCATCAGGGGCATTTAAGCGGCTACTAGATAGGCATATGGATGCTAGTATAAGGTAGCGATGGAGGTTAGATAGACCTTAGGTTTCGGGTAAAAGTTCAGCACAACGTCGTGGACTGAAGGGCCTGTACTGTGCTGTACTGTTCTATGATCTATGTCCCACAGCACTGAATTTCATATGAAACTTCTTCAGAAAGCCAAGCTGATATTCACTTTTCAACAATGATGTTTGTTCTTCAAATAAATACCAAGGATGATCTAACAGGATCCATTTCCTCTTCTGACTGCAGTTCAATAAACCATTATACAGAAATTAAGTAAGTTTACTCCCAACAAGCAATTCCAATATGGCTCAAGTGGATCATTAAAAGGAGCCAGGAACTGGCCATGTAGCTACACGGTTTACATACCATTGATTAAGATTGCTAGGTACTCAATATTATTAAAATGTAGCATTCTTGAGTTCTCTTCCCAAAGACAGCTCTTTTGCAATTATTTACTGAACCACAGCAAAGTGCCATATTTACTTTTTTTATTAGAGGTAGAGTGAGGAGGCTGATCCTGAATTTACTTTAGCAAGAGCAGGGAACGAACCTGGCACTAATCTGACTCACATACTAGCCATCTTGCCAACTTAACTTGTGCGATCAATTAGTTAAGTTGGCAAGAGATAGTAAGAACTGCCGATGCTGGAATCAGAGATAGCACAGTGTGGAGCTGGAGGAACACAGCAGGCCAGGCAGCAGAGGAGCAGGAAATCTGGCGTTTTGGGTCAGGACTCTTCTTCTTCGCTTCTGGAGGGTCCCAACCCGAAATGTCAGCTTTCCTGCTCCACTGATGCTGCCTGGCCTGCTGTGTTCCTCCAGCTCCACGCTGTGCTATCTCTGATTCCAGCATCGGCAGTTCTTACTATCTCTTGCCAACTTAACTAATTGATTGCACAAGACAGCATGCAAAAACAAAGCAACTTAAAAAAACACTATTGAAGCAGTACCTGTAGTTTGAGCAGGGTTACTCGTGTTGCTGCAAGTTTGCTTCTGGCCTATAGGTTTCTCTGGTTCAGATGGTCTGACTTTTTTCACTTCACTGCCTGGGTTAAACTTCCTGGTTGGAGTTTTCATCATACCCTGTTTATCAATATCCTTGGCAGTATCTGTAAACCTGTATGTCATAATAGATATTTAAAATTTACATGCTAACTGAAACACAACTGAGTGATAGTTTTCTCAATCTCCTGTCAAAAGAGCAATGAGTAAGAATTAGGAAAAAGTGAAGCAATAGAATTAACCAGTTAACATATGAATGATTAAAGTCAAAAAACACCATATTATTTTGAGAACGCACCTCCAACCTAACCTGAGTTTGGCTTCCAATCAAATAGATTTATTTTTAGAAAGACACATTATCAATTCTTTCCGACCATCACGCTGAAGTACTTAAATGGCCTTAAATCATAAGCATTTACTCAGCAAACAGCACTTACTGGATTTTATTGAAAGTAGTTGACAAATGTTACCTGACATTCATTTTGGTGACAGAGTACACAGATGGTTTGAAGACTGATTTTTCGTCTAAGGTGACTGTTGCAGAGTTACGTGTTGATTTACGTTGGTTGGCAGGTGTTAAAAATTGGTTATTTTTTGACGTCTGACGTTCCGGGCTAAAGAAATTGGATAAGTTCTTCATATTTTTTGGTTCATTCATCGATTTCTTTTAAAAAAAAAAGGAAAAATCACAAACTTTACAAAGCTTAGAAAAAAAAAAGAGAAAGGCGAAAACAAAGCTGCACCCCAATTAAACCAGCACTGGATATAAATTGAATCCAAACTGTTTCAAAGACTGGACGCTGGACACAATGTTCTAACAGGAAAGGAATGTGGTAGAAGGTGGTACTACAGACTTGCATGTCTTCCATTCACTTCAGCAAAGTAAAACCAGCCAGTCAGTCAGTCACAGACAAGAGTCAGAGATGTACAACACGGAAACAAATGCTTCGGTCCAACTTGTCCACGCTGATCACATATCCTAAATTAATCTAGTCCCATTTGCCAGCATTTGGCCCATATTCCTCTAAACCTTTCCTATTCATATATCCATTCAGATGCCTTTTAAATGTTGTAATTGTACCAGTCTCCACCACTTCCTCTGGCAACTCATTCCATACATGCACCACCATCTGCATGGAAAAAGTTGCCCCTTAGGTCCCCTTTATATCTTTCCCCTCTCACCTTAAACATATGCCCTCTAGTTTTGGACTCTGCTACCATGGGGGGGGGAAAAAAAAGAAAAGACCTTGACTGTTTACCCAATCCACGCCCCTCATGATTTTAATAGCCTTTGTAAGGTCCCCCTCTCAGCATCCAACACTCCAGGGAAAATAGTCCCATACTATTCAGCCTATCTTTTGGTCAAACCTTCCAACTCTGGCAACATCCTTCCAAATCTATTCTGAAGCCTTTCAAGTTTTACAACATCCTTCCTATAGCAGGAAGACCAGAATTGCATGCAGTATTCCAAAAGTGACTTCATCAATGTCCTGTACAGTTGCAACATGACCTTCCAACTCCTATACTCAATGCACTGACCAATAAAGACAAGCATACCAAACACCTTCACTATCCTGTCTACCTGCACTCCAAGGTCTCTTTGCTCAGCAACTTCCCCTGGACCTCACCCTGAAGTGTATGAGTCCTGCCCCGATTTGCTTTTCCAAAATGCAGTGCCTCACATTTATCTAAATTAAACTCCATCTGCCACTCCTCAGCCCATTGGCCCATCTGATCACAATCCCATCGTACTCTGAGGTAACCTTCTTTGTCGCTGTCCAAATTTGGTGTCATCTGCAAACTTACTAAACATACCTCCTATGTTCACACCCAAACCATTTATATAAGTGACAAAAAGCAGTGGACTCATCATTGATCACAGGCCTCCAGTCTGAAAAGCAACCCTCCACCACCATCCTCTGTCTTCTACCTTCGAGCCAGACCTGTATCTAAATGGCTAGTTGTCCCTGTATTCCATATGATCTAACTTTGCTAACCAGTCTTCATGAGGAACCCTGTCAAATGCCTTACTGAAGTCCACATAGATCATGGCCACCGCTCTGCCCTCAAATCAATTCTCTTTGTTACTTCAAAAATAAAAAACTCAAGCAAGTTAGTCAGACACAATTTCCCACACAAAAAGCCATATTGACTATCCCTAATCAGTCCTTGCCTTTCCAAAGGAATGTAAAGCTTGTAGCTCAGGATTTCCTCCAAACAACTTGACCACCGTCGATGTCAGGCTCATACGATTATCATCAAGCAGGGAATTAAAGTTTTAACTAAATGACACATCTGAACCTTTCACATTATCTACTAGCAAGTTTTTCAGGACTTTCATTATACCCACGAAAATTAAACATATTCTTTAAATCAAAGCAATAATGCTTCCTACTTGCAAGTTGTTGGATTAAAAAAGCATTGAGGAATTTGTACACAATATTAACACATTAAGTGTAGCTTTGGATTACCTTATAGAATGCATATTAAAGTCTTGGAAAAAGCTTCAGAGAGTAGAAATGTCAGAATACTGCTGATCATCTGATACTGTAAGAATAATCCAGTATCTGCAATATTGAAATATCTATCCAATTCAACTTTGAAACACTGTATTCAATATACGTTTCCACACTGTGTCAGGTAGGGCATTCAAAATGAAAATAACACACTTGAGCACACAGATAGTGGTTAATTACTGTGCACTGTTTTATGAAATGGAGATATCAGTAGTTTTCTTTAGTAATCCACGTCTTTTAAAAAAAAAAGATGTTTGTTCATTTTCTCCTGGATTAAAGTTTCTGAGAAGCTCCTCCACCAAGGTGCATCATATTCAGGCTGAGTGACTTATCCATTCAAGTACTTGGCGACAAAAGCAACAAAAACAAAATGAAAGCAATAGCTTCAGTGTGCAGCTGGCATCACCATTACTGACCTACTAGACTCCTTAGATGTGCAAACTTAATTCTCGAACACCTAATTCTAATTAGAAAATCATAAAAGAAATATGAAAACGGTCAAAATTAACATTTACAACTTGACAATTTAAAAACATCTGAAATGCTTCAATCTAGAAAACAGAGAAATGAAGCTACAGAAGGAGTAGGTGAACGTAAAGTATGTGCGGGAAAAAAAAACTGAAGCAGCTTTCTTGAAAAAAATCAAAGACTTTCAAAAAGATAATTGAATAATTACCTGGAGGGAACATTTGTATGGCTCTCAGGAAGACAGAGGTGAGTTAATTTAGTGAGTTACACTTGCAGAGAGCTGGCACAAAACATTACAGGACAAATGGTCTCCATCTGTGTTGTAATCATTCTATGGCTTACAATAACATCAGAGGAAACTTGGGGTTAAAAAAAAAAAAAGGAGTAGGCTAGTGAAGAAGGCTGTGGAAACATCTCTGCAGGAGAACAGATCTGGAAGGTAGAAATAGTCTAGAGACAGCACTCCCAGTTACATCAAGTAACCATAATCATTCCTTCTAAAGCGTTGTGGATAGTACAATGAAATCCCAGAACAAGGGAAAGAATAAAAACCTCACCCGCAAAATCAAAACTGCTTTCTTGGGTGTCAGTATTCTGATAGCATTAGTGCATTATTTGCCCAGAGAAGATATCGCACAATCGAACCCAAATATCCAACACGTATAAACTCCTTTCTCACCAGGGCTAATGTACACAATCAGCAACAAGAAATGTAGCTGCATGGGGTAACAGAGACCATCTGAAGTAGCCTTGGTGAAAGCAGTTAACATTGCAATTAGCATGAAGGGAAGCTGGTACTTCTAATCTGCCTGGGTAGATATCATGCAACAAGGTATACTCAGTCATCTAAACTAAAACTGAAGTGAGGATATGAAATGCTACAACCAAAAACCAACATCCCCAGAAAACTCTTCTGCCCATCCAATATCCAGGAGTAAAGAAAATAGTACACCTTTTGGAATTCATTTTAAAATACATGGGCACAACAGTCACTCATCTGCTGAATGTACACATCAGAACATTAGCATGTGCTTCATATAGTTTCCTACCACCAGAAACTGCTTGCAATTGATAGACCTTGAGTGTGGGCAGGGTCAAAGCTGTCGCCATTGGCTGTAATATTACACATCTAATAGGTGAACTGTTGTACCTTCATGAGCACAGAGACAATATATATAATAAATAAGTATATGTAATTTTAAAGATAGTAGGAACTGCTGATGTTGGAGTCTGAGATAACAAGGTGTAGAGCTGGATGAACACAGCAGGCCAGGCAGCATCAGAGGAGCAGGAAAGTTGATGTTTTGGGTCTGGACCCTTCTTCGGAAAAAAAAATTAGGACTTGCCCTCACCTGTTTGATAGGATTACCAAAAGTTTCAAAGCGTTTCCTTTTTCGTTCAATGTACAGGTCAATTGACTCCATCTTGTTGAAACTAGCTTGATGAATCTTTTTCCAGTCTAGAGATATCACATGCTGTATTAACACATGGATCTCAATTCTGAATATCAAAACATTATCAAAGCATAAACCATAGAATTTCACAAAACACAAATTAATAACATTGATCTCTCAAAACTCTGTGGTATCTTATCATAGGCATTTTGGATGTTTATTCATTCCCATGCCCACTGTGTTATCCTAGTCTACTCTCACTTCTTTAAACAACATGGCCTTTTTTAGAATCTGAGCTGACTTGCAAAGTAATTTTGTATCTCTAGATGTTTATTTCTCATCTTGAGAGATTCTAGCTTCTTTCTTGCTACTAATCTTAAATTACTTGCTTTATTTAACTCCCATTTATGGAAATAAGAATGGCATTTGATTAATCACTAAAATTAACCATTAAAAGAACTGTGGATGTTGGACTGGAGACAAAAACAACTAACATTTCAAGTCGGGTGACTCAAAAGGTTAACTCTGCTTTCTGATATGATTCAGTATGTGGACATACTAGACAAGGTGTAAAACTTGACCCACTCAAGAAATAAGGCAGGGCAGGTGACTGAGGTGTCAGTGGAGGATAACTTTGGGTCCAGTGACGATAATTCTGTTAGTTTTAAAATAGTGATGGAAAAGGATGGAACGGCTCTAGAAGTTAAAGTTCTCAACTGGAAGAAGGCCAATCTTGACAGGATTGAGCAAGAACTTTCAAAAGTTGATTGGGGTACCTGTTCACAGGTAAAGTGACAGCTCGAAAATGCGACGACTTCACAAACCAAAAAAAGGGGATAATGAGAGTCCAGAGACAGTATGTTCCTGTTAAGGCAAAGGACAAGGCCAGTAGGTGTAGGGAATGCTGGATGACTACAGAAATTGAGGTTTTGGTCAAGAAAAAGGAAAGAAGCATGTGTCAGGTACAGACAGCAGGGACTGAGTGAATCCCTAGAAGGGTATAAAAGGCAGTTGGAGTATACTTGACAGCGAAATCAGGACGGCAAAAGGAGGACATGAAATAGCTTTGGCAAATAGGGTTAAGGAGAATCCAAAGGGATTCTACAAATACGTTAAAAGGACAAAAAAAGGTAACTAGGGAGAGAATAGGGTCCTCTAAAAATCTGCGAGGCGCTTATGTGCAGAACCGCAGGAGATGGGTGAGATACTAAATAAGTATTTTGCATCAGTGTTTACTCTGGAGAAGGATATGGAAGATAGAAAGCATGGGGAAATATTAGCGACACTTTGGGAAAAAAAATGCCCATATTACAGAGGTGGTGGTGCTAGACATCTTAAAAACACATAAAAAGGTGAATAAATCCCCAGGACCTGAACAGGCATACCCTAGAACACGGTGGGAAATGAGGAAAGACATTGCTGAGCACCTTGCTGAGATATTTGTATCATCTATAGCCACAGGTGAGGTGCCAGAAAACTGGAGGTTGGCTAACGTGGTGTCACTATTCAAAAAAATGATGGTAAGGAAAAACCAGGGACTCCCTAGACCGGTGTGCCTGACAGCAGTGGTGGGCAAGTTATTGGAGAGAATCTGAAGGATAGGACTTACATGTCTTTGGAAAGGCAAGGACTGATTAGGGATAGTCAACATGGATTTGTGTGTGGGAAATTGTGTCTCACCAACTTGCTTGAGATTTTAAAGTAGTAACAAAGAGTATGGATTGAGGGCAGAGCAGTGGCCATGATCTGTATGGACTTCAGTGAGGGGTTGGCTCAAAAAGGTAAAAGACAGAGGGTTGCTTTTCAGTTTGGAGGCCTGTGACCAGCAGCGTGCCACAAGGATCAGTGCTGGGTCCACTGCTTTTGGTCATTTATATAAATGGTTTGGATGTGAACACATATGATCACTGCGAGGACACCAAAATTGGAGGTGTGATGCACAGCAAAGGTTACCTCAGCGTACAATGGGATCTTGATCAGAAGGGCCAAGGAGCTGAGGAGAAGCAAATGGAGTTTAATTTAGATAAATGTGAAGTGCTGCATTTTAGAAAGGCAAATCAGGGCAGGATTTCTACACTTCAGGGTAAGGTCCAGGGGAGTGTTGCTGAACAAAGATTTTGGAGTGCAGTTTCATAGTCCCTTGAATGTGGAGTGTTAGCTAGACAGGATAGTAAAGAAGACATTTGGTATGTTTGCCTTTATTGGTCAGTACATCGAATATAGGCATTGGGAGGTCATATTGCAGCTGTACAGGATAATGGCGAGGTCACTACTGGAGTAGAGTGCGCAATTCTGGTCTCCCTGCGATACAAAGGATGTTGTGAAACTTGAAAGGGTTCAGAAAAGATTTACAAGGATGTTGTCAGGGTTGGAGGGTTTGAGGTACAGGGACAGGTGGAATAGACTGGGGCTATTTTCCCCAGAGCATCAGAGGCTGAGGGGCATGAATAGGGTAAAATAGGCAAGGTCCTTACCCCAATGCATAGGTTTAAAAGTGAGACGGGGAAGATTTACAAAGGACCTAAGGGGCAACTTTTACATGCAGAGGGTATGGAATGAGCTGCCAAAAGGAAGTAGAGGAGGCTGGTACGATTACAACATTTAAAAAGGCACCGGAGGTATATGAATAGGAAAGGTTTTAGAGGGATATTGGCCAAATGCTGGCAAATAGGACTAGATTTATATAGGATATCCGGTCAGCATGGACAAGTTGGACTGAAGCGTCTGTTTCCCTGCTGGTTCTCTCTGTAACTGTTTGCCATATCATTTAGGTGTCACTTTAGCAACTTAACTTATATATCACCCCTGCTTTGTCATTTTCCACATGAATATTATAAACACAACATAACACAAAGGAAATTATAGGGCAGGTGACCAAATACTTGGACAGAGGTAGGTTTTTGACGAGTGTCCTAAAATAAGAAAGATGAAAATGGTGTAGGGACGGCAGCCCAGAACTTCAACCTAGGCAACTGAATGGTAGAGTAGTTCACACAGGATTCTCAAAAGATAAAAATTACTGAAGTGCAGATATCCGAGGACAGTAGAGTGGAGAATCAAAGGTCAGGAGAGGTGAAGCCATGGAGTAATTTGGAAAACAAGGATTACAATTTTAAAAAAAAAAACAACCAACATGTTGCTTGATTGGAAGACAACATAGGTCAGTGAGCAAAAATGCTATAAAATTATGCTTTATAAAAAGAGTTAAACCATGCTTGCAGATTCTGTAACTAAATCTAAATTAACTCCTTGTAACCCCAGTCTGAATATTAATCTTTAACTGTATGAAGTTGAATAAGTCTGGTTAGAGCTGGTATAGATTGGCAAGAAATTCCACACGAGGGAGAATCCTATGGCTAGAATAGATAGGAACAATTGTCAGATTCTCAAGGTCAAGTGGAAAATCAACTGCGTGCCTTGGTAATTGGTCAGTTGATTCAAATGTGCGTAAAAAAGGAGATTTATAAACTATTTAGGTTATAAGAAAGGAGGGTGGTGCAGTGCTAGTGTCCTATGTCTGAGGCCAGTGGTCCAGTCCCACCCGAGTCATAACATCCCTGAACAGGTTGGTTAGAAAATAACTATTAAAAAAAAAAAAGAGGAAATTTAAAACATGTTTCCTGGTAACAGAGAGAAAGCAGATCCAAGAACAGTCTCTTTACACAGGATTCAGGAAGCCAGATCAGAGTATACAAGTCCAAAGAAACAAGAGTTTAAGTAGTTGTCAAGAGCTGAGAAGTCTAAATACAAATGCAGTCTGGGCTTTTGCATGTTCCATTATCTACAGCTGGACTGCGAAGTATAACTTGTTACCCTGCAATAATTATTGCCTAATTCATAGTACTTGGTGAAGTTAAGATACATGCAGCAGATAAACATGCAGTTTAAGAAGAGTAGAATGTTGCAGACCAGCCAGGAATGCACTGGAATTGTCAAGTCTGAAGGCATTGAGGGTGTTTAATAAAAAAGAGCTGAGGCAGGATCAAAGGTTATGGGAGGGTGAAATAGATATTCTTAGTAACGGAACAAAGATGAGCTTCTTGCTCATCTTCGAGTCAAGTGTGACAACAAGGTTACCATAACCAATGGCTCCTTTATCTTTCTGCCTGAAGAGTTGTACATGGCTCCTAGTTCTACTTCATTAGTTTAGTTGCTTCTTCAGTAAAAGCAGATACAAAAAGAGTGTGCATTACAGGTAGACAGTCACATGTATGGAGTTCATACTCCATTTACCAAAAGACATTTGTCATGAATGCAAAGAGACTTTTTAAACCCCAAGTACTCAGGTAATCAGTACTGAAAACAAAAACTAAAAAGCTGAAAATTCACAGGTCAGGTAGCACCCATGGAGAGCAAACTAACAGATTTGCTCCTACCTGGGGAACTCTTCAAATTCAATGTCAGCATCATGTAGTTCCATTTATCAGAGCCATCACAGATTTCATATGATATACAATAATCTTAGGCACAACATAGCAAAACACGTGCAGGACACAGTGGCAATGCCCCAACACCAAACTACTATCGCAATTACAATACTTTCTTACCAGGAGTCACATGATTTAGTCCAGTTTTCCCAACTGCAGGAGGAGATTTGAGACCAGGTTTCCCAGTTGCTCGAATAAAACGTGGAATTTTGCCAGTCTTCAATTGAGCAGTAGTTTCTATAACAAAAGAAATACAGCACCAATAATAAATGATTCATCAGACTAGTGAAGCTACAAGTCACCATTGCTTGCATGTCAAACAGAATACTAGAGTTAAGGTGATCCATAACTAACACATCAGATCGAAGCATTGTAATCCTGCTACATCCTGTCATAATGAATGGTGGACAATTCAACAACAGGAGGTGTAACCTTTCATAAGTATTCCTATCCTCAAATGATGTGGAAACCCAGCACATTAGTACACAACAAGGCTAAATTGCCACAGTATACTTTATCCACAAAATGCTGAAGAATCCAACCCAGCCAATGACAGCCCTATTTGTCAACTGTCAAAAAGAGTGATGGAAGATTTGTAAACAGTGTGCTCAAACAGCTTTTAGTTAAAATAACATACTCACTGATGCTGGTTTTGGGTGCTAACAAAGTCGCTTGGCTCCTGACCTCATTACAGCCTCAGTTCAAACTCGAACAAAAGAGCTCAAAATCAGGTATGGCAAGAACGACAGCTCTTTACATCAAGACAGCACTTGACTGAATTTTGCCAAGCTGCACTGAAGTCTAGAGGTATCAAAGGGAAAACTCTCCACTGACTGGAATCATACCATTATAAACTGAAATTGTTTGAAGTCAATCACCTGGATCCCAGGAATGCCTCAGATGGTGTCCTAGGCCCAATCATTTTCAGCCGCTTCAACGACCTCCCTCTGTGAAGGAATACTCATCGCTTGCTTCAATAAGCGCAATTCCAAAAACACTTGAGAAAATGAAGGTAATTCAGAGAAAAGGATCCTGCTTGATTAGTATCTCATCCATCACCTTCATCATTCATTCCCTCCATCAGCAATGCACAGTGGGAATATCTACATTACATGGAGTGCAATGGATCAAGAAGATAGCTTACCACCATCTTCTCCAGAACCATAAAAGAAAATGAACAATAAATACTGGCTTTGCCAGTGACTTTCACACCCAATGAAATGAATAGAAAAAAACAAGTATACATTCCAATTTTTCTCATTTCACAGCAGCTGACAGCACTCAGTAATTTAAAGAGTGCTGTATGGAAATTATAACAAATTACATAAGGGGTAACTTCGCAAATTTAAACTCAGAAGCAAACAATTGCTTGAATTTGATCAAACTGGTGTCAGAAGAAGTGTCATATCTTCCTCCTCTGACTTACTGTTTGACAAGCTATTTCAGCCAAGTCCAACCTCATCATTCACAAAGTGCATGAATATAGAACAAGAGGTCTGGTTTTCTGACACCTTAACATGAGGCTGCACTGTTTGCTACATCAGTGACTGCTGGGCAAACAAGAAGAGGAGGAGAAAAAAAAAGACTGATCTTCCCTCCAAATCAGAATACTCCAGGTTAAAGCTTCAGGCAAGGGCCAGTTGGCCACAGAAGAACCCTGCCATTGGTGCAGGCAAGCCAGAATACATCAGGGCTGGTCCCCAGTCCAGATAAATGGGGAGAGAAGTAGTGTTAGGAGAAGAATCTAACTGTAAAACTGACCCACCAAATCCAAAAGCAATGATTGAGGTAAATGGGGATGGAAAAGGGTGCTCAACAGCATTATGACACCCCCCTCAAACTTGGTATGAAAGGGAGGCATACTCTGTACAACATTGCCTTTTATTGAACATTGTACAATCAACTATAACACACAAAACCCCCACTTGAAACAACAGCTAATTCCTTATCCTGTCTCTAACAAATTGGCTCTGAACCAATGGGGACCAACTCACTTAAGACAAAACTGAGTTGGGGACATTTTGGAAGTTTTTCCAATTTGGAACTTCCTTGGAAGCACTTTGTCATTTATACATTTTCATCTTCATAAAGTAAAAAAGTGAAACCTCAATACTTTCACTTTGGTTCAGAATATTTTTGATGTGACTTACACTTGAAAAAAAAAGTCACCAAATTCACTACAGTAATTTCAATTTAAATAATGCAGTGTCAAAAAGGTGAATTGTTATCCAATCCAACATTAATCATATCCCAAAAGAGTCCTTTGGAATGGGTATACAAAGGAAATAAAATATTTGACCAGCACTACCTTTGGATGCACCAGTCGCTCTCTCATTTGATAAATGACGTGTGGACTGGTTGACAGGAGCACTGTCATCAGCCGCATTTTCTGCAATTTCATCCTTTTCTGCAGAATCCTCAAATTCAGCATGTCGTTTTCTTTGCCTCCTCTTGAAATCAGAACCTTGTGTGGTTTGGCTCTTTTCCAAATGAGGAGAAGGCTCCTAAACAAGAATTTCATAGTAAAGTAGTATTTAATAATTTCATAACAACTATAACAGGTAAAATTTCATGTTGGACAGTGCAAAAAGTAAATCACCAAAATATGTCATACCATTGAAGGCTGCTCTTTTTCAGAAGCTGTAAAAATTTGCAAATGAACAGATTCATGTTGATTGCCATTTGGCAATTTTTCTTTGCCCCGTCGTTTGGTCACATTAGAGTCTTCCCATTTTTCCACATTAACTGTATTGCATGTATTCTCTTCAACAGTAGCCTGAAAACAAATACCAGCATAAACTCAAGTAGGTTTCAGCATCACAAATTAACACTGTAAACAATGGGTCTGCTTCCAAGCAAATAAAGCTCCTATTGCTGCATCACCACTTTCAAGTATGGCAGGTTTTACACCCTATTAATTAAAGCCAAGAGCCACATGCAATCTCTCCTTTTCAGAGTAACTGCTATTACAATCACTGGTTCCCCTCTCAATCCCTACCCACCATGATATGTTATCCGTCAGTCGGTTTTGTAACCCAGCTTCTTCAGGTTGGAACAGGCAAAAAAAAAACTATTATCCAGAAGCAGCACTTAGATGGGAAGTTTAATCATTCATATCAATCTCACACTCCAGATAAGCACAAATAACAGAATGTAGATGTTTAGCTGCAGGCAGTGCTTGATGAACAAGTAGCACAGCACAGAAAGCAGTGGCCATTCAGCACTTCAAATCTATTCGAAGTTGGTGTCAGAAATAGCACTGATCAAGAATAAATTTAAGCCACTTCTTTCAATGCTGCCCTCTTGCACATCCTAATTTTAATCACAGCATAATGGCAGCTGTAAACTACGGAATTGATTATCTAAATCTCTCCAATTCTCTCCTACTTAAAGACACTACTAAAACCTACCTCATTGCCCAAAACTTTTGGTCATCTTTCCCAATGTCTCCCCAATTAATTTAGTGTCAAATTTTGTTTGATAAAAATGCCCTAAGGCACTTCAAGCAATTGTATGTTAAAGTTACTATACAAATATGAATTGTTCTTCACTGTTTTAAAGATTAATTTTCACAAGCAAACCTTCAAAGCAGGGTCATCCTTCTGCTCTTGTTGGAAGAGTTCTTGCAATTTTTTCAGTAATTTATCTGCCTGTATTAGGAAAAGAATAAAAAAAGTGGAGAAATTACTCAACTTCAGAAGATGTAATTTTTATGAAAACAGCAATCATTTCAAACAAACTTAAAACACAAGGAACATCGCTTAAAACTTCAGCTTCATTTGATTCTAACAATTCACTTTTACTACCTTAAGCAGGAAAAAAAGAACTGGAGGCCATTGAGTCCACCTTATCTGTACTAGCAACAAGGAAGTCAGCCTGCCTCATCACACTTGTCAGCTTTTGGTCCATAACCCTTTAGGTTATGGCAGTTCAAATGCATGTCCAATTGTTTCAAATCCAAATTACCATTTTGCCCTCAAATGTGTTTCAGATCCCAACCATCTTCTGGGTAACAAGGAAAAAATTTAACTCAATCATAATACTTGCACCAATGAATACCCCAAACAGTTTCCAGCCTCTGCTATTAAAAGTAGGCACATTCTATTCACTTAATTTTCCTTGTCATTATATACATGTCAATTAAATGTCCTCTCAGCCATCTGCACTCTAGAGAAAAACAAATCCAGTCTATCCTCATAACCAAAATCCTCAATTCCTGGCAACAGCCTAGGAATTTGGTTTCTGGATGTACTCTGATAGATGCATATTGGAACCCCTCAAATGGTGTAACATACTGATTATGTTGTAATTACCCAGAAAGTTAAAACTTCCTGTAAACAATTGCCTAGAACCTGCCAACAAGTTCCCAACTCTAGAGTCAGAGTCTTCCAACTAACTTGTTAATAGTTAGCCAGGAAAAGATTAGAGATATAAAACCAGCTCTTGGGTAACTAGAAAACTGATCCCCTCAAAACATTCACACAAACCTACTCACAAACACCTAAATTAACCACACCAGCCACGGAATGCCCTGCTGGACATACAGCACAATCTTCTTCCACTTACCCCATGGAATGCTGTAGGATGGACCTGTCATAAGATAGAGAGCCCAAGGAGAAACAACAGCAAAACCTCCCCACCCTTGCAACCTTCACTTTGGTCAATAAAGTATCCCATGTGAATTTGTGACCTCATCTACCTGTCTTGCTATTGATAGGGAGGAGTTGACATGCAGCAAAATCTTTATGGTCACAGATCACCAAGTCAGAGTTGCTGTAGTAACATCCAATTTTCCATGTGGTCTGAAGTTACAGAGAGAAAGATGGTAGAGGCTCTGACTTTCCTGCCATCATGAAACTGACCAGGAATTTCACCTGTTCTTAACATCTGCCATTGCGGTATGTTGGAAGAAGTTGCAAGCTGGTATTCAAACTGCTCAGCTGCACTGTGAACACACACTCTTTGGCCAGCAAGTACTCAAACCCAGAGTTTCTGTAGGGACACTACCATCTGCACTAGAAATCATGCCTGGTAAACTTATATACCACCTGTAGTGTAATGAAACATCAAGGCACTTCACACGAGCATTATGAAACAAAGTATGACAGGAGACATCTAAAGGAACATTAGGTTAGGTGACTAAAATTCAGCTCCTTGACAAAGATTTTGAGGTTGGTCTTAAAGGAACTCAAGAAAAAAAAAGTGGCAAAGAAGCGTAGGGAGGAAACAGGTTTCAGCATTTAGGACTCGAGCAACTGAAACAGCAGCCACTAATGGGAGTAATTAAAATTGATGGTGCACAAAAGGAGTGATTTTAAAAACCAATTAAAGAGAGAAAAGGGACAAGGTCAGAGTGAGATTTGAAATCAGGAGTAGAATTTTAGAATTGAGGGGCTGTTTGATCAGGAGCCAACATGGGTCAGTGAGTACAGGGGTGGTGGTGGAAAACAAGACTTGAGTAGCAGAATTTCAGATGTTCTCAAATTTATAGAAGTTGGAATGTGGGAAACGAGGTCCGGAAAGAAATAACAAAAACATGCATGGAGGTTTCTGCAGCAGATTAGCTGAAAGGGAGGAAGTTACAGAGATGGATATTGTTAGTCTTAATGGCATGAATAAAGGGGTCAGAAACTCATCCTAGGATCAAAGGTAACACCAAGGTTGCAAACAGACTGGGGTTAGGTTCAGACTGTTGCCAGAAAGCAGGATGGAATCAGTAGCTTGTTAAGGAGTTCAGACTGAGGATAGAAAACAATGGTTGCAGTCTTTCCACTATTTAGAGGAAATTTCAGCTCACCCAGTACTGGATGTTGGGTAAACATTTTAAGGATTCTTAAGCGGAGTCATCGAGATATCCAGCTGATAGTGAGGTAGAACTAGGTGTTGTCAACGTCTGATAATATTAGCACTGTGCCATCAGATGATGCCCAAGCAGCAACGTGTAGATGAGAAATAAGAGGGGGCTAAGGATTGAATCTTGCAGTCACTAATAGCTAAAGAGGAGAAGCAAAGCAATTGCAGGGAATTTTCTGACTACAATTAGAAAGACGGAGGAGAGGCAGAAAAAAAAAGGCAAGGTGATCAACTATGTCAAAGCACACAGACAGGTTGAAGATCTTGAGGAAATAGTTATCTTCGGTCAGTCACAATATCATTGGTGACTTTGATAGTATTTAGTCCGGAAATTCCCTCTCTTCTTAGCATCCTACTATTTGTATTCATGTATAGAGATAACAAGGTGTGGAGCTGGATGAACACAGCAGGCAGAGCAGCATCATAGGAACAGGAAAGCTTAACATTTCAGGCCTAGACCCCTCATCAGAAATAAATCAGAAATTGTATCTCTGATACAATTTGTATTCATGTGCCTTGTTACTACCTTTCTAACTGCATCACCTCATTTCAGAGAATCCAAAGCCATCTGCCACATTTCCACCCAGCAAACTAGTGGTATTGTTCTAAGAATCAACCACATATTCAATGTCATATAATCTGCAAACATCTTAGTTGTATGTGCCTCACATACACGTCGAAAATCATGGACATATGCCATGAACAGCAACAATCCAGTACTGAATGTGATTCCTTGCCAAAACATTAGCAAAGATTGATTTTTTTTAGCTATAATAGACCCAAGACTACTATTTTCAACTTGAATAAAATGGCAATTAAGGCATGAAGAATAAGCAAATGTAAACTGGCAAGTTAGGTTAAGAGATGGATAAACAGAGATAAAGCACTGGATATTTAAGGGGATATCTCAGTGTCCACTGAACAAATATGTGCCAATGAGAAAGAAAAATTGCAAGGGAAGATCATTAACTGAAAAAACCTTCCAAATTTAAAAAAGGATATAATTGCACAAGTGAGTAGCATCTGAAAAGATTGGATGGAATATAGGAAACAAGTTCACAGGTTCTAGTGGACCTCACTTCAAAGTTTTAAGAGAAGCCTAAACAACGTTACAGGATACAAAATGAAGCAGAGCAAGATAGCAGACAAAGATACATCCCTCCCTGAGGCTCTCAATGCTTTTTTTGCTCAGTTCGAGCAGAATGCCAACGGCACAGTATCACCTCTCCGACAGACCTAGAAGCCTCTGCTCCTGGCACCATTACAGACATCAGATTGGTCTTTCTGGGAGTCAACCCAAGGAAAGCGATGGGCCCAGATGGAGTCCCCGGCCGTGCACTTAGATCCAGCTGGCAGAAATATCACTGACATAGTCAATCTCTGCCCTCCTACAAGCCAAAGTCAAGAAGACCACCATCATCCCAGTACCCAAGAAAACACATGCAACACCTTAAATGACTACCACCCAGTGGCTCTGACCTCCATAATCATGAAATGCTTCAAGAGGCTGGTCATGGCCCACATCAACTCTAGTCTCCCAGCCTGCTTCGATCCACTGCAATTTGCCTGTTGATGTAACAGGTCCACAGCAGATGCCATTTGCCTAGCACTGCACTCCATGAGGACACTCAACACTGGAGCTCACCACCCCTCCACCCAACAAGATGCGTTCGCAGTCCCCTACTGTACTCCTTGTACACCCACAACTATTTAGCCAAATTCTGAATGAATGCAATCTGCGGTAGAATGTATATCAAACAGCGATCAGAATACAGAAAGGAGATAGACAGCTTGGTGATGTGGCGTGATGATAACAACCTCTTTCTCAAATGTCAGTAAAACTATAGAACTGACTGTTGACTACAGGAAGAAAGGAGGAAAACACCCCCCCATCTACATCAACAGATCGGAGGTTGACAGTGTCAAGAACCGTCCTAGACTTCCCACCTAGATGCCATGATCAAGAAGCCACAACAATGCCTCTTCTTCAGACGAAATTTGGCATGTCCACCCTCACCAACCTTTACAGATATACCATAGAAAGCATACTGTCCAGGTGCATAATGGCCTGATACAGCTACCGCTCTGCCCAGGATTGTAAGAAACTACACAAGGTTGTATACATAGTCCAGACCCATCCATGAACTCCTTTTACACCTCTTTTTGCCACTGTAAGGCCACCAAAGACCAAATCTCACTTCAGTAATGCTCTCCTACAACCCTCTTCCATCAAACAGAAGATACAGAAGCCTGAACATGCACCAGCTGGTTCAAGAACAGCTTCTTCCCTGTTGTTATTAGAATGATGAATTGATTCTTTAACTTCAAATAATGTTGATCTTGTTAACGTTGGTCTTGCCTCACGCATGTGTGCAATTTGTATGCCTTACTCTGTCCAAGATTTCTTTTTCACCCCACGATCTGTACATCCTTGCTTACAATGATCTGTCTGCACTGCTCGGAAACAAAGCTTTTCACTGCACTCAGGTACACACGACAATAAATCAAATCAAATCAGAACCATGCTCACTGTTAATGTATGGTTAATCACACATCATATTTGAGGTCAAGAAGAAAGAAGGTGGCTCTTAATTCTGTGCACACACAATATAGGGAGCATTGAGAGGGATATGACTGAGCATGTCAATAAACTCTCCACAAGAGAGTGTGGCTTTTGAGGGAGTGGTAAGTAGTATTGCCACCTCTCAACCAGAAAATCCAGTTCCATATCCAACTTCAGAATGGGAATACCAGAGATATGCCACCACACATCCAAATAGGTTGATAAAAATAAAACTCTCCAAAAAGAAATGTATTTTGATTTCAATTTCTCCAAATGGCTGGTAAAAATCAAAAAACATCCACACCTGCCATCTCCACACACAAGTTTTTTTTTTTTTTAAAAGGTGTGTCTAATCAGTCCCACATGGGATCTTCAGATGTGATGATCACCAATCTGTCCTGGTCCACCCATGTTGACACTAGTCAAGAAAGCACAGCAATGTCATTACATTCTCTGAAGGCTAAGGAAATACGGTATGTCCATAAAGACTCTTACAAATGTTTATAGATGAAACATAGAAAGCATCCTTTCTGGATGCATCACAACGTGGTATGGCAACTGCTCTTCCCAGAACCCAGAGAAACTACAGAGTTGTGAACACAGCCCAGTCCTTCACGCAAACCAGCCTCCCATCCATTGACTCCATCTATACTTCCCACTGTGTTGGGAAAACAACCAGCATAATTAAAAGACCTCTCCCACCCTGGTTATACCCTCTTCCACTCTCTTCCGTTTGGCACGGAAGAACAGATTCAAGAACAGTCTCTTCCTACTGTTGTCAGACTATCAAATGGACCTCTAAGGTTAATGCTGATCTCTGTACCTTCTCAGTAGCTATAACACTGTATCCTGCACTCTGCTCTGTTACTGTGATGCACTGGCCTTGTACGATCTGCCTACAAGGCACACAAGACAACACTTATCACTGAACACATGACAATAATAAACCAAATATGATTCCCAAGGCCCCTCTAATCTTCAACACATTCCAGGATATTATTTTTATAATGTAATTCCTTCCCAGTGTGTATTACTTCACATTTTTCCAAATAGAAAACATTTGCTATTGCTCTTCCCAACTAACCAGGCTATTTACATCCAACTGCAGGTTGGAGCTATCATCCTCATGAAGCTGGCATTCCTGCGCTTTAAGCTATGTTACAGTAGTAATTACCACATCATACTGTGAATTGTGTCCTCAGCCATTTTCCTCATTCAGTGGACACTGCATCAAAACATACCATGAACTACTGAACACCTCCTTCATTGTCTAGTTTTCCAACCTTTGTTTTACTACAGTTTGGCCACATGTACAATTTGGCTATCACCCAGGAAACAAGACAAACACTAATTCCACTTTTACTCTCTAAATAGTTTCCTTTTCATTTCTCCCTGCAAAGTTATGCACTTGACCTCCCCACTGTTAGGTACTCTGTCTTCCACATTCCCTGTCCCAACTCTTCTGCCCTATCTTTTATTATATTAAAAAGGGTCTGTGTAAATAAAATCTGTGGTTTCCTACACATTCCATATTGCTGACTAACTTTCTGCTGGAAAATATACTCCTGTTGAATGAATACTGTTTACTACATTGCATAACCACTACTTATTGCCAAATGATTCAGAGCCCAACCGATAATGGAAAGTCTACTAAAAAAAAAAAAGGCACACAGTTATGTTATTGCATTGGATTGGTTTCATATTATAAAACCATACAAGACAAGGCTGGGTATTTATTTCCTCCAGGCTAAACCAGTCAAATATATTCTACTTTGCAAAGTTGTCCAGACAAACACACTACTGCTATGGTTAACCTGAAAAGGCACATAATTCCATCCCCATTCACTCTGGAAAAGCAGTATATCATCTGTCCTACCATAAGTGAAGTGACAATTGCTTTCACAATTAAGCCTGACTATGCTGAACCACAATACATAACTATTCATTATGACATTGGCGTTGTTAAGAATTTCTGCACAGATTATTTTATTAATTTTAGGCATACCATCAACTTTAAAACAAAAATTAGATTTCTAGATTGCCAACTTAATTTGATCTGAACTATGCAGAGTAATCATAACCATGGACAGAACCCCATGTAATTGAGTTTTCATGAATTCTAATTAACCTGAGGCATCTGGATTCTGTTTTGAACTGTAGAGGCTGTTCTCTTATACTCACCTGTCCAGTCTAGTCTGTCCCACTCTGATTCTGCTGCATTTCTGTCTTATCCAACATTGACTACTGTAATTCTCAGAAGTTCCAACAAAATTAAGTACACACTAAATGTATAGAGCACTTATTTTTGTATTACAGGCTCCTATTAGCAGATCTGCTTGTGTTTCAAATCCCATACTGCCACCTACACCTAGAACTTTTGATTTTCTTTCACCTAGCAAGAATCTACCTGGCTTAAAATTATTCAATAATACAGCATCTACCACCTCGAGACAGAGTTCCAAAATTGAACAACGCTCAAAGTGTTCCTCCTCATTGATCTAAAAGAGATTATTAATGCACCCTCGTTATAGACTGACCCACATGAGGAAACATTCTTTCCATGTCCACCTCAATAAGACCATGAAGGCTCTTTCTTATATACTCAATTAAGCTGTGGCTCACTCTTGGCTCCAGTGGAAATAAGCCCAGTCTGCCCAACCTTCCTACATAGAACGACCCACCCATCCCAGATATCAAAGCGAATAAACCCTCAGAAATACCTCCATCAAATTTACATCCTTTTTTAAATAAAGTGAGTAAAACTGCACATTGTACAAAATGCAGTCTTACCAAAGCCCACTATAATTGCATAACCTCGTGTTTTCCTACATATCATATTGCATTTGCCAAGTTTTTGTCTACTCACTTCTCGTCCACGTCCCTTCATGGGCTCTGTCATCATCAGTACTTGCATTACCAAGCATTAAAACATTTAAATTGCTCTGAATCTCAATTCTGCAGTTGTTCATCTGTTGTTTTAGTAATACTGCTTTTTATTCTTTCCCTCTAGAGCAAACTTGACATTTTCCCCACATCATACTCCTTTTCTAAAGTTTTTGCCTACTCATTTGACCTATATATAATTCATTGTCTTGTTTATCATTAATAACAGTTAGTTGTTTACAGTTGCGAAACATTTTCTTCAAGATGTTTTCTCAATTTCGGTTATGCTAACCTATACTAGCTAGTGTGAGCACTTCTAATCAGCCTGTCCAGAGATATTATTGCACACCTTTGTAGCAGGTGGCACTGAACCCAGACCTCCTGGTTCAGTTTCACTCCACTTCTATCAAACAGCTAGTGCGGTGTTTGTGAACTAAAATCATCGCCTGCGACACAACAAAACAAAAAAATGTATGTCTTGAGAGTCTGTCAGGTACAGGAGTATTAAATTGGACTACTTTGGATCTGACTGCAGGCAAAAAAAAAGTCATTTCTGGCAATACTGAACTATAAGAAATTGCTTATCGCGGGGGTGGGGGGGGCTATATTCTTGATTAAAGGACTAGAGAACTTGGTCCATTTTAGCCATCAATAAATGGAAAAAAAAAAAAAAAAAAAAATCACATTCAGTTTCACCGAGACTGCTGGCATATAACTAGGCAAAAAAGTGAGGATTTTATTGCATTAACATATGGTATTCAACTTTCCACAGTTAATCACACCAATGAAAAATCCTCCGAAGACAGAGATAACTTGGTGTAGAGCTGGATAAACACAGCAGGCCAAGCAGCATCAAAGGAGCAGGAAAGTTGACGTTTCGGGTCGAGACCCTTCTTCAGAAATTGAGGAGGGGAAGGGGATTCTGAAATAAACAGGGAGAGAGGGGGAGGCGGATAGAAGATGGATAAATGAGAAGATAGGTGGAGAGGATACAGACAGGTCAAAGAGGCGGGGTTGGAGCCAGTAAAGGTGAGTGTAGGTGGGGAATTAGGGAGGGGGTAGGTCGGTCCAGGGAGGACGGACAGGTCAACAACGCAGGATAGGTTAGTGGGTAGGAGATGGGGGTGGGGCTTGAGGTGGGAGGATTGGTTAGGGAGGCGGGGACAAGCTGGGCTGGTTTTGGGATGCAGTCAGGGGAGGGGAGATTTTGAAGCCTGTGAAGTCCACATTGATACCCTTTGGCTGCAGGGTTCCCAAGCAAAATATGAGATGCTGTTCCTGCAGCATTGGTGGCATCATTGTGGCAATGCAGGAGGCCCAGGATGGACATGTCGTCCAAGGAGTGGGACGGGGAGTTGGAATGGTCCGCGACTGGGACGTGTAGTTGTTTGTTGCGAACCGAGCGTAGGCGTTCCGCAAAGCGATCCCCAAGACTCCACTTGGTTTCCCTGATGTACAGGAGGCCACAACAGGAACAGCGGATACAGTATACCATATCAGCAGATGTGCAGGTGAACATCCGTTTGACGTGGAAGGTCTTCTTAGGGCCCCGAAATGGGAGGGGAGGTGTAGGACTTCCTGCGGTTGCAGGGAAAAGTGCCAGGGGCGGTGGGCTGGAGGGGAGTGTGGAGCGGACAATGGAGTCACAGACAGAGTGGTCCCTCCGGAAAGCAGATAAGGGTGGGGAGGGAAAAATGTCTTCGGTAGTGGGGTCAGATTACAGATGGCGAAAGTGTCGGAGGATGATGCGTTGGATTCGGAGGTTGGTGGGGTGGTACGTGAGGATGAGGGGTTTCCGTTTTGGTTGTTATTGCGGGGAGGGGTGTGTGAGGAATGAGTTGCGGGAAATGCAAGAGACACGATCGAGGGCATTTTCGACCACTGTGGAAGGGAAGTTGCAGCCCTTGAAAAGGAGGACATCTGGGATGTCCGGGAGTGGAATGCCTCATCTCAGGAGCAGATACGGCAGAGACGAAGGAATTGGGAATAGGGGATGGCCTTTTTGCAGGAAGGTGGGTGAGAGGAGGTGTATTCTAGGTAGCTGTGGGAGTCGGTAGGCTTGAAATGGAAATCGGTTTCTAGCTGGATGCCAGCGATGGAGACAGAGAAGTCCAGGTGAACTTAAGGTTGGGATGGAAGGTGTCAGTGAAGTGGATGAACTGTTCAAGCTCCTTGTGGGAACACGAGGCAGCGCCGATACAGTCATCAATGTAACAGAGGAAGAGGTGCAGGATAGGGCTAGTATAGCTTTGGAAGAGGGATTGTCCCACATGTCCTACAAAGAGGCAGACATAGCATGGGCCCAAGCAGGTACCCATGGCCACCCCCTTTGTCTGTAGGAAGTGGGAGGAATTGAAGGAGAAGTTGTTAAGGGTGAGGACGAGTTGAGCTAAGCGGATGAGGGTGTCAGTGGAGGGGGACAGAAGAAAGCAGAGGGCCTTTAGGCCATCTGCATGGGGAATGCAAGTGTACAGAGACTGGACGTCCATGGTCCTCTGAGGACATGAGGGTTTCCAAACCCCAACAGGACAGGTGTACGCCCTCCCCAGTGAGCCTCCACCATCCCCAGACCCACATCAAGGCACCCCCCCTACCCAGCTCCACTTTAAGGTGATCGAGTCCCCGCCAACCCCAAACGGTGAGGTACACTGCCATCTCGGGGATGGTGGCGGCGAGTGGGCGTTGAGGACCGGTTTTTCCACACAAGAGTCCATCCAGCCCTTAGCCCTTCCCCCCTCCCCCGGGGCCGGGGCCCGGCGGTGCGGGCACGGCCGTCGGTGTCAGGGACACTCTCACACTGACCTTGAGATTGGCCCTGAGACCGTGCTGCTTGGCCAGCCGCTGCAGCTCGCTGTACCGGAGTTCGTGTAGCTCCATGGCCTAGGGTTGGGGCTAGGGCCGTGCCCAGAGGTCTCCGCACTGGCACTAATTCTCGGAGCTGAGGTCTCGTCTCTCTGCTCTATGACCCGTGCTCCGGGTCTTGTGGGGGGGGAACGGGCCTCTCGCCGTTCGCGCTCGCGACCAACCGCCAACGATCGGGTTTGAATCTCCGCTCCCCACCCGCCCATTGGCTGAACGGGGACCACACGGCAACGCCGCTGTTATCCAATAGGACCAACAATGGCTGCCGCGCCCCGCCTCTCTACCCGCACTCTCAATCAATAGCAGCGCGGAAGGACCACGTGACCCACAACCGCCTTGAATGACAGTCACAGTGTCCAACCGAATAAACGCAAAACGCCGCCGCCGTTCTAAAACAAATAACAATAAAAAAAAACCCGGAAGTGCCGAAGAAACTCAGCCAGTAAGTTGTGAGAGGTAGGAAAGTGCCAATGTGTCTCTTTTTCAAGCCAACCCTGTCGAGTTTCTGCAGCACTTTCTGTTTTCATTACTATACCCAATCGTTCTGATCCCCACAGTTTTGAAGCAGTTAGGTTAAAACCTGCAACTTTTCTTAGTTATTTTAAAAAGATAATGCAGATGTATCAGAAGTATTTTGCTTTTATAATTCCCCCAGATGCGTTTCCTCATATTGTGATTCCTATACAATTTTCACTATTTATCTATCTGCCCCAATTAACGCAACCTTTCGTTTCAGTCCTTTTGTTATATCCTTTTTCCTCAATTGAGGATTATTGCTTTTTGAGGGCCCTCTTCTACAATCCATTTTCTGGCCTTCTCATCATCCTCCTTCCTCCCTAAACCTCAATGATCTTCCCCTTGTCTTCATTTGCTACTCACCAGCCTCTATTCGAGAAATGATCTTCCCCATTTCCACAACCTCCAGTATAATATTACCACAAAACTCTCTGCCCTCTTTCCTTTCAGCATTCCAAAGCGATTGTTCCATCCACAATACCTTGGTCCCTCAATCAGTATCACCATCGGATACTGCAATTCTGAAATAAAAATAAAATAGTGAAAATCAGCAGAACGAGCAGCATCAGTTCTGAGAGAGAAAAAAATGTTTCCAGTCTGTGACCCTTCATCAGAAATGGAAAGAAGTAAAGACATAATAGGCTTTGAGAAAGAGATAGATTGGAGGAGGACACAAGGAACGTATATGTTAGGGTGGAAGACAGGAGAGATTGACAGAAGAATAAGTCATCCAGAGCCAGAGGGACTGGTGATGGACCACAAACAAAAAGCAGAGAGTAAGCATACTGCTGACCGCAAGCATAAAGAAGAGAAAAAAAATCAAAATATGCAAAGAAAAGGAAACAAAATGGACCAAAGGTATTCCCAGGGGAAAATGGTGATCAAGACCTAGACTTTTGGGCAAAAGATATTTAGGTCAATGGGCATCTATTACTTTTAAACTTGATTAGGGATGTGTCACTATATTATCAGATAGTATACTTTAATCCTTAGGACTAAACGAAATATTGTTTACAGCATAGAGCACTGCAGCTGTATGGTCCAGTAGTTAAAGCACTTAAACTTAATTATATGCTGCAAGCAACTCTACACCACTTAGGGCGTCAGTAGATAATGAATATATACTTCACAATCAACAATTCTCATTCATGAGTACAACAGCATGTGTAGACCCAAATCCTCTTCAAATGCAAAAGCAGTTACATCAGTTAAAGTCAAGAACAAGCAGTCATGGAACAACAGGTCAAACAGGTCATTTCTGAACAGATGGTTGAAAGGAGAACCATTAGAAGTTTTCATAGGCCTCCCAACACACAAGGAGAAACCCAAAGAGAAGACAAAATTCATCAGAATTTATATAGTAAGAAATTTGTATCATACTGTCATCAAGATTATACTGTGACTAAACTGGATTTTTTTCCCACTGCTTTCAAAACTTTCAAAGAAAATTAAAATTGCAAGACTTGTGAGAAGACACATGCCAACAAGCAGTACACCCCACTTGAGTTCATTAGTGAATGTAAAACTGAGGTATCCCAGATTGCAACACAATTTTGTGAACAAAACGCAATGTCAGATACATGCTTGATATTATTCAGGAGACACATGTTTGATCAATATTTCATTTTTTTATCCTCCCTGAAATTATCCTCAGTACCAGCGACAAATACCATGCTAATCAATCCTCACTCAGTACAATGCAGGTGAAAGCATGTTGTTTTCATCAATACCAAAGTCACTGCAGGTGAATGAAAACATCCAACATAAGCAGTAAGTTGAAGAGCATTCAAGTTTCAAAATATATTTGACAACAGATAGAGATTAAAAATCTATGCACACAATTTAAGATACTGTAGCAAGTAACTCATCTCCCGACTGCACCCCCAGCCCCAACACTCAAACTCTGTCCATCATCTACACAGCACAAATCAGGAGTATGATAGAATACTCCCCACTTGCCTGGATAGGTGCAGCTCCAACAACACTCAAGAAGCTTGACATCATCCAGGACAAAGTAGCCCACTTGATTGGCACCACATCCACAAACGTCCACTTCCTCCACCAACAGCAGCAGTGTGCACCATCTACAAGGTGCATCGCAGAAATCCACCAAAGATCCTCAGAGAGTGCCTTCCAAACCCACGACCATTTCCATCTAGGTACCAGACACAGGACCTTGTACAGGATGTTTGGAGCATTGTGTACAGTTCTGGTTGCCCTGCTATAAGAACAATATTACTAAATTGGAGAGGGTTCAGAAAATATTTACAAGGATGTTGCCAGGAATGGTTGCCAGAACAGTTCTGAGGAAGGGTCACCAGATCCGAAACGTTAACTCTGTTTTTCCCTTCACAAATGCTGCCAGACCTGCTGACTTTGTTTTTGTTCCTGATTTACAGCACCCGCAGTTCTTTCGGTCTTTTCTCTCGAGTAGGGGAGTTCAAAACAATGGGGCGTATTTTTAAGGTGAGAGCAGAAAGATTTAAAAGAGACCTGAAGGGCAACGTCTTCACACAGAGGATGGTTCACATGTGGAATAAACTGCCAGAGGGAGTGATAGATCCAGGCACAGTTACAACATTTAAAAGACATTTAAGCAGGTACATGAATAGGAACGATTTAGAGGGATGTGGGCCAAATGCAGGCAGGTGACACTAGTTCAGTTTGTGAAACTTAGTTGGCATGATGTGTTGAACGAAAGGATCTGTTTCCATGCTGTATGACTCTATGACATGGGAAGACCAACACCTGCAAGTTCACGTCCAAGTCACTCACCATGCTGACTTGGAAATATATTGCTGTTTCTTCACGGTCACTGGGTCAAAATCCCAGAATTTCCTCCCTGAGGATATTGTGGCTCAACCGTGTGGAGTACAGCGATTCAAGCAGGCAGCTCCCCACCACCTTCTCAAGGACATCAAGGGATGGGCAACAAATGTTGGAACAGCCAGCGACGCCCACATGCCATGAATTAATTTTTTAAAAAAGTGTGGTGCCTACAACTCCACTGAAGTCATCATGAGATGGTACACACAAGGTTCACAAATTCAGCACATAATCAAGGAGAAATTACCTGGTTAGGAGATACTATCTTAAACAGCAAAATGCTAGGCCAAGGATCCTGGATATTGTAAGAAAAACTGCTTGTTTCAACAGAGCAGGCATCCTCTACGAAGAAACTGAAGAGATTAAAGATCCTCCAGAGCTGCAACAAGGTAATTATCTGCAACAACAGGAAAGACATTCTCTGCACAGGAAATCCAAGTAATTAAAGGTCCTCTAACTTCGAGGGACCTACAAATCTCAGGTTGTCACTAAGAGAATCCATGTCAACAGGTTTGGATCCAGAAAACTGTCAAACTTCCAAAACTGAAGGGATGCGTTCTGAGAGAATAGTGAACCTCAAGACTGCCTGAATTAGAGAGGTCAAAGACTTATGGAGAGATGGAGTAGTGGCAAAAATAATTGGAGACACAAATGTATAATTATTCATAAGGAAAAAAGGTGGAGTGGGGAGATGATGACAGGAAAGGATAGAAAATATAGATCCAAGAGCAAATCAGCAGAAAAGATTACAGGTTACAAAAATAATCAAAGGACAAAACTTAAGGACACTATATGTGAATGCACGCAGCATTCGAATCAAAACAGATGAACTGGTCATACAAATCAAGATAACAAGAGGAAGCATTTTGAAGCCAAGCCACTAAACATTAAATCAGCAGCAGGAAAAAGTAAACTCCACATCCTTTATGACTATTTAAACATGGGAAATATATTTAAAACAAAACCCATCTTATAGGACTCAGAGTGACGAGTGCTATGTTGAGATTCTGATGAGAAGTCTGGTAAGGCCATTCTCAACATCAAGATCATCTCGCTCCATCTTTTATGCTTCTCACAAGCGCCTTGCTGTGCCACGTCTGTTAGAATGTCAGCGAATCAACTAGAGTGAAAGGCTGACATTACTGCTGTTTTAAGGGGCTCTTTAGTGGAGATGCACAGATGGGCTGCTACTGAACTGGGTTTTGGGGACTGGAGTAAGCATCTTGCTGAATGGCACACTAAAAGGGCAATGCAACACCCACCACATGCAAGCTGCCTGCAAACACACTGCACATTCATTCAACCAAACGGCCACGTCAGAAACTGGCATGGGACAGTCCTGAGGTCAGTTTGGCAGGTAGGAGTCTGGCAGGGGCTCTCAGTACCAGGGACACAGTCCATGCCCAGTCCAGGGGCTTCAACATGGTCAGTCCTCTGCTTTAATTTAGATAAATGTGAGGTGCTCCATTTTGGTAGGGCAAATCAGGGCAGGACTTTTATATACTTAATAGTAAGGTCCTGGGGACGTTGCCAAACAAAGAGACCTTTGGGTACACTTTCATAGTTCCTTGAAAGCAGAGCCGCAGATTGACAGAGTGGGGAAGAAGGTGTTTAGTACACTTGCCTTTATTGGTTAGTGCACTGAGTATAGAAGTTGGGAGGTCATGTTGCATCTCTACAGGATATCGGTTAGGCCTCTTTTGGAATATAGTGTGCAATTCTGGTCTACTTGCTACAGGAAAGATGTTGTGAAACTTGAAAGCGTTCAGTAAAGATTTACAAGGATGTTGCCTGGGTTGGAGAGTTTGAGCTATTTTCACTGGAGAATCGGCAGAGGTTTTGACCAATGAGATAGGATTAATTACTGACCTTATAGTGAAAGCAACTCTGGTAGCAGTGGCCATAATATGATTGAATTTTACATTCCGAATGAGGGAGAGAAGCATGGGTCCAATACAATTATTTTGAATTTAAACAAAGGCAATTATGATTGCATGAAAGCAGGACTATTAAAAGTGAACTGGAAGTTTAGGTTAAAGGATAAGTCATTAGACATGCAAGCAATTAAGTGAATATTTCAGAAAGTGCAGAATAGATACATTCCGACAAATAAGAAAAATTCTAAGGGCCAGACCCGCCATCATGATTGACTAAAAAAGTCAAAGGTGTACCAAACTGAAAGAAAAGACATATAATTGTGCAAAGATAGGTGAAAGGTCAGAAGATTAGACTGAAATTTTTTTTAATTACTAAAAGCTTAATAAGGAGGGAAAAGTCAGAGTACAGGAGAAAATTAGACAAAGATATAAAAACAGTTGGGAAATGGTTCTTCAGATATTTAGAAAAGAGAAAAGAAGACTTAACAAAGTAAGTCTTGATTATGTAGAAAATGAGTTTAGGAATTAGTAATTCTGGAGAAAGAGGTGGCAGACAAATTGAACAGATCTTTTGGGTTGGTCTTCATTGGACAGGAATAAGAGTGACATCCTAGACATAACTATAAATCAGGACCTGAAGGGAAGGAAGGAACTCCAGAAAATTACAATTACCAAGAAGTAGTACTGAGTACAAAAACAAAGTTGCTGAAAAAGCTCAGCAGGTCTGACAGCATCTGTGAAGGAAAAAACAGAGTTAACGTTTTGGGTCCGGTGACCCTTCCTCCAGTAGTACTGAGTAAATTGTTGGAACTGAGAGCTGACAAGTTCACGGGTTCTGATGGATTTTATCCTAAGGTCTTAAAAGATCTTAAAAGAAGTAACTAGTGAGACAGCTGATGTATTAGTTTTTATTTTCTAAAACTCATTAGATCAAGAAAGATTCCTTTAGATAAGAAAATACCTAATGGAACTTATTTATTCCAAAACAAAAGAGGCAGAAAGCAAGAAACTACAGGCCAGTTACATTAACACCTTGTCACAGGCAAAATGTTAGAAGCTTTTATTAAAATGTTGTAACAGGGCACTTAGATAAGTTCAAGCTAATCAGGCAGTGCCGACACATTTATCAAAAGATAGCCATGTGTAACTAATTTACTGAGGTTCTTTGAAAAAAGAACTTGTGCTATAGACAGGAAAACCAGTGGATGTACTGTAGAGTCATAGAATTATAGAACATAGAAACAGACCGTCCAGTCCAACTCGTCCTTGCTGACCAGACACTCCAATCTAGCCTAGTCCCATTTGCCAGCATTTGGCTCATATCCCTTTGAACCCATTCTATATATATACCCATCCAGGTGCCTTTTAAATGTTGTAATTGTACCAGCCTCCACCACTTCCTCTGGCAGCTCATTCCGTACACGCATCACTCTCTGTGTGAAAAAGTTACCCCTCTGGTCCTTTTTAAATCTTTTCCCTCTCACCTCTATTTTTGGACTGCCCCACCCTAAGAAAAAGACCTTTGTTATTCACCCTATACATGCCCCTCATGATTTTATAAACCTCTATAAGGTCACCTCTACTTAGATTTCCAGAAGGCATTTGATAAGTTGATACATTAGAAGTTATTGCAGAAAATCAAATATTGGGTGTAACATACTGGCATGGATAGAAGCATAAAAAAATTGCTAACAAGAAGTAGAGGATAGGAATGAATGGGCCTTTTCAGGCTAGCAGGATGTCACATGTGACGTGCCACAGGGCTCAGTGCTGGGGCCTCAACTCTTTACAATTTATAGAAATGATTTGGATAAAGGGAGCAAAGTAATCAAGGAACCTAATAGAATATTATTTTATGACAAGGGACAAGACAAAGAATTCAAGCATTAGGAGGTTTTACAGATCATTGGAGAGACTGAATCTAGAACTAGAGAGTCATCATTTAAAATTGAGGTTGGCCATTTCCAACAGGGATGACGAAATAAAATTCTTTCATAGGGTTAACAAGGTGTAGAGCTGGATGAACACAGCAGGCCAAGCAGCATCAGAGGAGCAGGAAAGCTGACGTTTTAGGTTAAGTGTCTTTGGAATTCTGTTGCTTAAAAGGCAGTGGATGCAGAATCTTTAACTACTTTTAAGGCAGAGGCAGACAGAAATTTAGGCTTACAAATCAAAAGTATACGGCAGCAGTATAGGGAACATTTTTGGATTATGATACCCAGGTGGGACAGGAAGGGGAAAAGTGTACAAACTTGGAGGAATATCAGTAAATAGGATCAAAAGGCAAAAAATGGTATAAAGGCAAAATTAATGTCTCTTTACTTGAGTATAAGTATTATTTGGAACAATATAAATGAATTAACAGTGCATAGAAGTTAATGGGAATAATCTTACCACCATTATGATGACATGATTACAAAGAGGTACTGGGAACTAAATATTCAAGGTATGTGACTTTACAAATTAATATGCAGGAAGGATAGGATGTTGGGGTCATTTTGTTAGGATAAGATCATACAATCCCTACAGTACGGAAACAGGCCATTTGGCCCAACAAGTCCACACTGACACTTTGAAGAGCATCCTAACCAGACTCACCATCTCCCCCCATCCTGTAACCCTGCATTTCTTATGGCTAATGCACCCAACCATATCCATCTCTTCACTGGGCCAAACTGCTATAGTGTTCTAATGAAACTCAACATAAGCACCATATCTTTCAATTGTACAATTTACAACCTTCTGGACTCGACAGAGAGTGAAACAATTTCAATTCTTGGCATCTGGCCCAATTTTGTTTCCTTTTTCTTTATTGATCTTGTTTCTCCTTTTTTGTGTTTTTACTTTCAGAGGACAGATATTTATCATTTTGCCATTTACACCCACTCTAGACATAGATTTTGTAACTTTACTTAGTCCCATTACAATTCCATTTGGCCTAACACCGTAATTTTTTTGCCCATTTTATCATCTCTTTTGATCTAACATTCTATCATAGACCTTTTTAATTCCCCATTTCAGTAATTTAATACCTGCTGCAAGTCTAACCTTTCCCAGTTCTGATGAAAAGTCAACCACCTGAAATGCTAACACTGTTCCCGTTGCTGGACCTAGTGACTAATTCCAGCATTTAATGTTTATTTCAGATTTACAAATTCCACAGAATTATTTGCATTTGTGTTAGTATTTGATTCACGGCTATTTCTTTTGCAGAAATGCAGGCCTTTAAAAAGCTCTGCTCCAATTTCTGACCAGATTTTCAAGTCTGATTGGATTTGTTTGTCGCTTTTACCTGAACTGCTGTCTATTTCCCATCCTGTTGTTCATCAGGTCTAGCAAAACACGAGTTCACAATTCAGTTCCTTCATCAGTAACTGTCTTCCTCTGGCTTATTCCATGTGGATTACAACCAAAATTCTACCCTCCCTCTTTCATATCTACCTATTATTACAGATAACTCCCAGGCATTCAGCGTTGGTCAGATAGGGACATAATGGCAATGTTACTAAAGTAACATTGGGAACAGTTTTGGAAACAAGGATTCAAATTCCAACACACTATCTGATGGAAGTTATATTTAATTAATTAGAAAGCCTGGAACTGAAAGCTAGTTTCATGTTCACCATTACAAAGTCTAGCTTTCAATTGCTCTAAAAAACCATGAAGTAACTTAGGGATGGAAATCTGCCTTCTACCCCTGTTCTGCCTACAAAGTGGTCGACCATAGAACATAGAAAATTACAGCGCAGTACAGGCCCTTCAGCCCTCGATGTTGCGCCGACCTGTGAAACCAATCTGAAGCCCATCTAACCTACACTATTCCATTATCATCCAAATGTTTATCCAACAACCATTTAAATGCCCTTAAAGTTGGCGAGTCTACAACTGCTGCAGGCAAGGCATTCCATGCCCTGACTACTCTCTGAGTAAAGAATCTACCTCTGACATCTGTCCTATATCTATCACCCCTCAACTTAAAGCTATGTCCCCTCGTGCTAGCCGTCACCATCCGAGGGAAAAAGGCTCTCACTGCCCACCCTATCTAATCCCCCGATCATCTTGTATGTCTCTATTAAGTCACCTCTTAACCTTCTTCTCTCTAACGAAAACAGCCTCAAGTCCCTCAGCCTTTCCTCATAAGACCTTCCCTCCATTCCAGGCAACATGCTGGTAAATCTCCTCTGCACCCTTTCCAATGCTTCCACATCCTTCTTATAACGCGGTGACCAGAACTGTACGCAATACTCCAAGTGCGGCCGCACTAGAGTTTTGTACAGCTGCAACATGACCTCACGGCTCCGAAACTCAACCCCTCTACCAATAAAACCTAACACACCGTACGCCTTCTTAACAATCCTATCAACCTGGGTGGCAACTTTCAGGGATCTATGCACATGGACACCAAGATCTCTCTGCTCGTCCACACTACCAAGAATCTTACCATTAGCCCAGTACACTGTATTCCTGTTACTCCTTCCAAAGTGAATCACCTCACACTTTTCCGCATTAAACTCCATTTGCCACCTCTCAGCCCAGCTCTGCAGCTTATCTATATCCCTCCGTAACCTGCAACATTCTTCCGCACTATCCACAACTCCACCGACTTTAGTGTCATCCGCAAATTTACTAACCCATCCTTCTACGCCCTCATCCAGGTCATTTATAAAAATGACAAACAGCAGTGGCCCCAAAACAGATCCTTGCGGTACACCACTAGTAACTGAACTCCAGGATGAGCATTTCCCATCAACCATCACCCTCTGTCTTCTTACAGCTAGCCAATTTCTGATCCAAGCCGCTAAATCACCCTCAATCCCATGCCTCCGAATTTTCTGCAATAGCCTACCATGGGGAACCTTATCAAATGCTTTACTGAAATCCATATACACCACATCAACCGCTTTACCCTCATCCACCTGTTTAGTCACCTTCTCAAAGAACTCAATAAGGTTTGTGAGGCACGACCTACCCTTCACAAAACTGTGTTGACTATCCCTAATCAAATTATTCCTTTCTAGATGATTATAAATCCTATCTCTTATAATCCTTTCCAACACTTTACCCACAACCGAAGTAAAGCTCACTGGTCTATAATTACCAGGGTTGTCTCTACTCCCCTTCTTGAACAAGGGGACAACATTTGCTATCCTCCAGTCTTCTGGCACTATTCCTGTAGACAATGACGACAAAAAGATCAAAGCCAAAGGCTCTGCAATCTCCTCCCTAGCGTCCCAGAGAATCCTAGGATAGATCCCATCCGGCCCAGGGGACTTATCTATTCTCAGACTTTCCAGGATTGCTAACACCTCCTCCTAATGAACCTCAATCCTGTCTAGTCTAATAGCCTGTATCTCAGTATTTTCCTTGACAACATTGTCATTTTCATGTGTGAATACTGATGAAAAATACTCATTTAGCGCCTCTCCTATCTCTTCGGACTCCACGCACAACTTCCCACTACTGTCCTTGACTGGCCCTAATCTTACTCTAGTCATTCTTTTATTCCTGACATACCTATAGAAACCTTTAGGATTTTCCTTGATCCTACCTGCCAAAGACTTCTCATTGTCCCCTCCTGGCTCTTCTTAGCTCTCTCTTTAGGTCCTTCCTGGCTAACTTGTAACTCTCAAGCTCCCATACTGAGCCTTCACACTTCATCTTTACATAAGCCTCCTTCTTCCTCTTGTCAATAGATTCAACTTCTTTAGTAAACCACGGTTCCCTCGCTCGACCATTTCCTCCCTGCCTGACAGGTACATACTTATCAAGGACACGCAGTAGCTGTTCCTTGAACAAGCTCCACATTCCAATTGTGCCCAGCCCCTGCAGTTTCCTTCCCCATCCTATGCATCCTAAGTCTTGCCTAATCGCCTCATAATTGCCTTTCCCCCAGCTATAACTCTTGCCCTGTGGTATATACCTATCCCTTTCCATCGCTAAAGTAAGTGTAACCGAATTGTGGTCACTATCACCAAAGTGCTCACCCACCTCCAAATCTAATACCTGGCTCGGTTCATTACCCAGTACCAAATGCAATGTGGCATCGCATCTTGTTGGCGTATCTACATACTGTGTCAGGAAACCCTCCTGCACACATTGGACAAAAACTGACCCATCTAAGGTACTTGAACTATAGCGTTTCCAGTCAATATTTGGAAAGTTAAAGTCCCCCATAAAAACTACCCTGTTCCTTTGGCTCCTATCCAGAATCATCTTTGCTATCCTTTCCTCTACATCTCTGCAACTATTCGGAGGCCTATAGAAAACTCCCAACAGGGTGACTTCTCCTGTCCTGTTTCTAACCTCAGCCCATACTACCTCAGTAGACGAGTCCTCATCAAACGTCCTTTCTACCACCGTAATACTGTCCTTGACTAACAATGCCACACATCCCCCTCTTTTACCACCTTCCCTGATCTTACTGAAACATCTAAACCCCGGAACCTGCAACAACCATTCCTGTCCCTGCTCTATCCATGTCTCCGAAATGGCCACAACATCAAAGTCCCAGGTACCAACCCATGCTGCAAGGTCACCCACCTTATTCCGGATGCTCCTGGCGTTGAAGCAGACACATTTCAAACCACCTTCCTGCCTGCTGGTACACTCCTGCAACCTTGAAACCTTATTCATGACCTCACTACTCTCAACTTCCTGTACACTGGAGCTACAAGTCAGGTTTCCATCCCCCAGCTGAACTAGTTTAAACCCTCCCAAAGAGCATTAGCAAATTTCCCCCCAAGGATATTGGTACCCCTCTGGTTCAGGTGCAGACCACCCCGTTTGTAGAGGTCCCACCTACCCCAGAATGAGCTCCAATTATCCAGGTATCTGAATCCCTCCCTCCTGCACCATCCCTGTAGCCACGTGTTCAACTGCTCTCTCTCCCTATTTCTCGCCTCGCTAGCACATGGCACGGGTAACAAACCAGAGATAACAACTCTGTTTGTTCTAGCTCTAAGCTTCCACCCCAGCTCCTTGAATTTCTGCCTTACATCCCCGTCCCGTTTCCTACCTATGTCGTTGGTGCCTATGTGGACCACGACTTGGGGCTGCTCCCCCTCGCCCTTAAGGATCCCGAAAACACGATCCGAGACATCACGGACCCTGGCACCTGCGAGGCAACACACCAACTGTGAGTCTCTCTCGTTCCCGCAGAATCTCCTATCTGTCCCCCTAACTATGGAGTCCCCAATGACTAATGCTCTCCTCCTCTCCCCCCTTCCCTTCTGAGCAACAGGGACAGACTCTGCGCCAGAGACCTGTACCCCATGGCTTACCCCTGGTAAGTCGTCCCCCTCAACAGAATTCAAAACGGTATACCTGTTATTGAGGGGAACTGTCACAGGGGATCCCTGCACTGTCTGCCCATTCCCTTTCCATCCCCTGACTGTAACCCATCTACTTTTTTCCTGTACCTGAGGTGTGACTACCTCCCTGTAACTCCTTTCAATCACCCCCTCAGCCTCCCGAATGATCCGAAGTTCATCCAGCTCCAGCTCCAGTTCCCTAACGCGGTTTCCAAGAAGCTGGAATTGGGTGCACTTCCCGCAGATGAAGTCAGCAGGGACACTAGTGGTGACACTTACCTCCCACATCCTACAGGAGGAGCATGCAACTGCCCCAACATCCATTGCCATTGTTCTGAATTCTGTGTTTGTTGCAAAACAAAGAATTGTGAAATCCACTGCTCAACCAGTAATGTCAATGCTACCAGTAGCCTCGAATGCAGTGCTGGCAATGTTCATCTACCTATTCATCAGAAACAGTCCAGAGACTAACCCATATGTCTTTTTTTAAAAGAAAGAATTATCATTTGGACTCACCTCTTAATTCTAAAGTGTTTGCAGATTCTTCTTTCGTTCGGTACTTAATAAACTCACTCTGTGTTAACTCAAGAAAGCCTGGTTAAATTGGACCCTTTCAAATCATGATTTTAATCGGGTCTGGGAGAAGGATTTCTGAAGAAGGGTCCCGACCCGAAACATCAGCTTTCCTGTTCCTCTGATGCTGCCTGGTCTGCTGTGTTCCTTCAGCCCCACACTGTGTTATCTCAGACTCCAGCATCAGCAGTTCTTACTATCTCCATAAGGAAAGGGATCTGTTTCTAAATTAATGTTTTTGTAATCAACTTGAATAAGTTGAATGAAGATGTGGAGCCAATTTGTCCCTGCTCACCCAACAACTTCATGATTTGGGGTATTCTATCTGAAACCATGCTAACAAATTAGCAGCATCACCAGGGGTCTGTGTGTAACAAATTGGGGAACCTCGCCAGGCTTTTGGTCATATCAGTGTGATTCCAGATCCACAGTAATGTGCCTGACACTCTGAAATGGCCCAGCAAGTCACTTCAAGGACAACTAGGGATGGGCAATAAAAGAGTGGGTTTGGGAATGAAGGGAGAATTGTAAGGGAGAAGACCAGGGTACACAAAAAGATTACAATTACGTTGCTAGGTGCAGTTTATAGATCACCAGTGGGAAGGATGTGGAGGAACAAATCTGCAGGGAAGTTATAGATAAATGGTAACATTCTAGAATAGTTTTAATGGGGACTTCAATAACCTAAACATAGACTGGGACACTGTAGTGTACCTGGACTGTGTTCAAGAGAGCTTCCTACTGGAGTAGATTTTCAGTCTGACAAGTAAGGAAGTATGGTTGGACCTGGCTCTTGGAAATGAGGAAGAGTCAAGTGGATCAAGTGTCAGTGAGGGGACGTTTAGGAAACAGTGATAATTGCATTATTAGATGGTAGAAAATGATATGCAACAATCTAGAGTGAGATCAATCAATTGGCAGAAAGGACACCTTAATGAGGCAAGAACAGAGTTGAGCAGGATTGACTGGAACTAGAGGTTGGTAGAAAAAATAGTAACTGAACAATAGGATATCCTCAAAGAGGAGATGGTTCAGATACAGTCAAGATACATCCTCTCAAATAGAGAAGGTGGAACGAACAAATCTAGAGCTCCTGGATGAAAAAGGAAATAGGAATTAAGATTTAAAAAAGTGTGCTTATGACAAGTGTCCAATAAATTGAGAACCAAGAGGAATATCAAAGGTTCAGAGGGGGTCAAAAAGCAAATGAGAGAAGCAAAGAGGAATTCTAAGAAAAGACTGACAGCCAGCATAAAGAAATGTCACAGTCTTCTGTGGCCATTTAAACAGTAAAAGGCTGATAAACGGTGGAATAGAGCCAATTAGGTATCAAGAAAGGAGTATAAACCTGGTCAATGTATTAAATGAACACTATGCACCTGTCTTTTCTAATGATAGAAATGCTCCCTAGGCCATGGTGACAGGGAACTCAAGTCACTAGGACCGATCAAAATTGAAATGGCAGAAGTGTGGAATAGATTGTCGGTACTTAAAAATGAACAAGGCGCCCAGGACTGGTTGAGATGCACCCAAGGATTTTGAAGGAAGTGAGAATGAACATTGCAGGGGACCTAGGCACAATCTTTTGGTACTCTCTACACTTGAAAGATGTCAGAGTCTGAAAAAAATTACAAACTCTACTACAGCCTCGTTCATGAGAGGATAATCCCAGCAACTGCAGACCAATCAGTTTGACTTCCAGTGATGGAGAAGCCTCCGAGGACAACCGTTTTCAATACAATTTGCAGTCCCTGTCCCTCCCCTCATTTCTTACCCACTCTCCTACTCTGCCCCGCCCCCTCCTTTCTCCCCGTCCCCCCACGCCCCCTGTTTACCCGAAGACGGCGTACCGCGCATGTGCGGCGGTTTGAACGCTACGCTATGCTGCGAGGCGCGCGCGTGTTAACGGTCGTGTGTATGGAGGAGGTGAGGGGGTTGGCTGGGTCTGGGGTAAATGGTGGTTGGGGTGTTGCTCGCTTCTTCCTCCCCCCCCCCGAGAAAAAATATAAAATAACCCCCGAGGGCAGCAACAACAATATGTCCCGCTGTTGTTCCCCTGGCGGAGGAACTGGCTGGAAGAGGGCACGGTGCCTTTGGGTTTTTGGTGGGAGGGGGTTTATTGTTAAGGAGAGGCGCTGCAGTGTCTAGACTGAAGGGGAAGGTTTGGTTTGTGTCAGCTCTCAGCTTCAGCCCGCAGCAAAAAAAAGGCTTATTTCTGGCACCATCGATGTGACCAAATGTCCCGTAAAATTACCAAAACTGGGTCTCATGCAAAGATAGCAGGACAGATGACCAAAACATGGTCAAAGAGGTGGCTTATGAGGAACCAGAGCCGTCCCCTCTCTTTTAATAATCCCCTGTTGTAATTTACCCAGTAAACTATGTGCTTCTGGATTGCCAACTTATTGTCTCTGCACTTTATATCCCTTTTAGACTTCATCTGTCACTTTAAACTAGCCTTTTATTACGTTTGATCTTCTCCTGTCTCAGTGTAAGATTTTGCTCCAAGGAGCGGTTTCCCAATGTTGTAAACAGCACTTGTTCTCCACTTGGCCACTAATGTGCTAGCTAGTCGTTTCTTTAAACTGCGTATTGTATGGTTGTGATTTCAATACCGGGGGCCTCTATACTGAATGCTAAAGTATCAAAAGTGTAAGAATCTATCTTAACGTGCCAATGCTAGACACAAGCTAAGAGCTAATCACATTCTCTGGAGCAATATTTCAGTGTCTGCTAATAGACAAGATATCCATTTGCATAGGTCTTGTATAAAAGCAAATTGTTGGGTTTTGAAAATAAAAAAGTGCTGGAGCAACATTCTCAGAAGAGTCATACTGGACTCATAATGCTAACTCTGTTTCTGTCTCTCTCCCTAGATGCTGCCAGACCTGAGTTTTTCCAGCTCTTTCTGCTTTTATTGCGTTTGGGCCTGGAGTCTAGGTATTGTTAATGACTGAACAGTCCAGTTGCAATTGAGATAGACAGACAGTTTGTTTTCCAAATGGTTGCTGGGCAATGGAGGTACTGTGGCTCAATTGCTGGCATTTCTGCCACCGAACTGGGTTCGAGTCCCACTCTTGAGATTTGTTGGAAGGAGTGTTTGTAACACTGTTGAACAGGTTCTTGTTCAGCTTGTAAATCCTTCCAACATTCAACACCATCCCTCAGTGAATGAAAGGAAGGAAGGAAGGAAAGAAAAAAAAAAGTGTGGTGATGAACACAGTGATTGGGTAAGCAATATACTAGTGAGTGGGCAATACGATAGTGGTTTTTCTGGAAGTACTTCATACCCTAAAAAGCAGTTGAGGCATGAAATACTTGGAAAAACTGTTGAGGATGGGTTATCTTAAAAAAGTACTCTTAGTTTTTATCTGCTTGCTCTATAATGACTCTTTATTAAGCCTTCTCTAACTTGTTGCCACAACAACTTGAAAATGATTCTCGTTTTACCCATTGGTTTTAAGACAGAAAGGAAACTGAGTTTGCAGCAAACTGTCACTTCATTCCATTGGTAGCATTTGATAGTCAGGATTTTAAACATTTCATTTGTAGTATGTGGGTCTTGCACTTATTGCCTATCTTTGAGAAGTGGTGGTGAGTTGCCACCTTGAACCACTACAGTCCATATGCTGTAGGTTGACCCACAATGCCATTAAGGAGGGAATTTCCAGAATTTTGATACAGTGACACTGAAGGAATGGCAATATATTTCCGAGTCAGGGTGGTGAGTGGCTTGGAGGGGAACTTGTAGGTGGTGGTGTTTATAGTATCCATTGCCTGTGTTTTTCTAGACGATAGTGATCATGAAAGGTGCCATCCAAGGAGCTCTTTTGAATTTCCGCAATGCATCATGTAGATAGTTGACATCGCTACTAAAGAGCATTGCAGGGAGTGAATGTTTGTGGATGTAGTGTTATTCAAATAGGGCTGCTTTATCCTGGATGGTGTCAAGTTTCTTGCATGTTATTGGAGCTGCACCCACCCAGGCAAGTGGGAAATATGTCATCAAACTCCTGACTCCTTGTAGATCGTGGACAGGCTTTGGGGAGTCAGGAGGCGGGATACTCACCGCAGGATTCTTACCCTCTTACCTGCTCTTGTAGCCACTGTGTTTAATGGCTACTCCAGTTCCTGAGGTTTTCTTTGTGCAACCTCATGACATGTTGAAATACACTTTGTGTTTACAGTCTGAATATTTCATCAATATAGTTCAGTTTGCACATCCCAATTGCGATGATTGATTGTTTTGATCAGTTGTTTTCTCTCTCTTTCTTCCTGTGCGCCCTGTTTAGATGGACAGTCTTGTGATTGGGTCCTTGAAGGTGAAGGACTGTGTGATCTTCCAGTGCAAGAGATGTCACACTGTGTTGGGAGATTCTCTGCAATCCTGCGGTAGCAGCTTACCATTGAACATGCTGATATGTTTGAGTAAGTGTTGGGTTAGCTATATATGAATGGTGATAGATTTTTAATCAGGAAGAGAATCAAGGCAAGAACGTGGAGTTAAGGATTATCAGATCAGGCATGATCTCATTGAATTGCAGAGCAGATATATAGGGCTGAATGGCCTACTTCTGTAAGTTTTGTAGAAAAATACAGAAGCTTGACCACATGTGCCAACAGGTTCAAGAACAGCTTCTTCCCTGCTGTTATCAGGCAGTTGAATGGACTTCTCTAATTTCAGTTCTAACGTTGACCTTGCTTTTGTACACCACCTGTACAGTCGTAACCTTGTGTGCCTGGCTCTGTCTAAGCACCCTGTGATTGTACTGCTCGCAAATATAACTTTTCACTGTACTTAGGTACACGTGACCACAATAAATCAAATCAAATCAAATCTTAGAATGAAATCACAAGCTGATATCCTGTAGAGAATGCCAAATGTGGCAGGTATTAGCTGTTAGACAACGCTCCCCCCACCCCACCACCTCCCATTCCAGTGACTTGGTCTCTGTTGCTGTAAGCACTTTGCCTTCTGTGGCACTAAGCCTATCTCATTTCTCCTTTTTACTGAGAACTATTTCTTAAATCATGAACATAAAGCAGAACTGCCATATAACTGCTCCTGAGCTGATTTGACTCCACAATCCCAGAGGACATTAAGTTGCACTTGAGTTTTTAGAATGCTTCTAATGGAAATACCATTTCACCACGGCTCTGATGTCCCTTCTCATTCATAGAATTTCTGTTGTCTTGATTTCAGGGGTGACTGAAAATGTGGACATGGATCCCATCAGCTTTATTGGGTGTGAAGGGCCAATGTCTAAGTGGTGAGCATACAACGCTAGCTACTGTTTATACTTAGCTGGGAATAATAGAAGCTAATGTCATTTTTAATCATTCAAGTTGTATATAATTTTTAACCTCAGCTGTCAAAGATTTAATACTCTAACACTGTTCCAAATTACAACAGCAAATAGAATCAATGCACACACATACATTTTTGAGAGAAGCAGAGGGTTATCTTGTATGGCTGACCTTCCCTGTACCAAGATTACTTAGTATTCAGCTATATTGTGTTCTCTACTACAGAGTGTCTTTACTAGGCTTGGTGTCCAAGTTTAATTTTCTGTGGTGTCCTGAACATCATTGAGCAACCTCTATTAATTGCTCTTTGCCACATTGTTTTGCAAACCCTGCCACAGATGTTGCTAGAAGTACTGTTGGAGTTTCTGTACTCCTGTATTGAGACAGTCAAGTGTGACATGGTGAACTTGGATAGGAATAAGGTGATCACAGACTTCTTGGATAATAAGAGACCAAACGAGTTTAAAGGCCCAAAAGATCTAGAGAGATAGAAACACAAATCACTGGAAGTAGCAATAAAGATTACTGAGGCCATTATTTAACAAAAAAGCAAAGAAACCCAGCATAAGCGTTTATTTTTAGAGGGATAGATCTGAGAAGTGGAAAATGTTTTAAACTTGTATCAAACCTTGGTTAGTCCTCACAGTACACCACTTTGGACTTCCCACTATAAAAATAATGAAGAGGGATTGAAGGAAGTACAAAACAGGTTGACAAGAATGATTTAAGAACAGAGCTGGCCTATTTATAGGCTAAAATTCTTCCTTCTAGGGCAGTGAAGGCTGAGGGGTGACCTGATAGAGGTCTCTAAGGCGATGTAGGTGTCTGGTGGGATGGGTGTAGGCCAAATGCTTTCACTTTTGGGAGAAACCAAAATTACAGGATCATAGGTGTAAGATCGTTAATCATGAATTCAGTAGTGATTTCGAGGGGAACTTCGTTGTTAAAATTTGGGATTTGCTTCCTCTAGGTAGTTAAAATTAGCTGAAGTGGGCAACTAGGCCCTTCAAACCTGCTTTGCTGTTCAGTAAGATGACTGATTTGTTTATGGCATTAACTCCGCTTTTCAGCTTGTCCTCCATAATGCTTCACTCCCATGTAGCCAAATAACTGACTAATTGAATATATTTAATTGGGGTGGCACAATGATCAGAACTGCTGCCTGATAGCAGCGCAGGACTCGAAATAGACTCCAGGCGTGGGTGTCTGTGTGGAGTTTGCACGTTCTCCCCATGTCTATGTGGGTTTCTGCCAGGTGCTCTGGTTTCTTTCCACAGTCCAAAGATATGCAGGTTATGTAGATTGGCCATGTTAAATTGCCCCATAGTGTCCAGGGATGTGGAGGCTAGGTTGATAAGCCTTGGGAAATGCGGGGTTACAGCGATAGTATGGAGAGTGGGATGCTGTTTGGAAGGTTGGTGCAGACTCAATGGCCCAAATGGTCTCTTTCAGCACTTCTAGGGATGCTATGATTCTATGCAGCCTCCACTGCTTGCTGGGGAAGAGGATTCTGATTACTAATGAGAAGGAGTTTCTCCACATCTCCATCTTTAAATGTAAGACCTCTTTTGTTTTAAACTGTGGCTTCTAAATTTCCACATAAGTGGTAACATTCAACATCTACCCAGGCAAGCCCCCTCAGCATCTTTTGTTTCAATAAGATCACCCCTGCTCCTAAACTCCAATAAGTAAG
Organism: Ginglymostoma cirratum; assembly: GCA_024137785.1. Lineage (NCBI taxonomy): Eukaryota > Metazoa > Chordata > Chondrichthyes > Orectolobiformes > Ginglymostomatidae > Ginglymostoma > Ginglymostoma cirratum. Next base: position 3,724,944 of record JAHRHZ010000133.1, read on the forward strand.
ACATGATCCACTCTACACTTTCATGGAGAAGCAAATTAAGTGCGTGAGGGAGAATGGTATGAAGGGACATCAGCTGTACCAATTAAGTTCCAGGTGGTGTTCCTGTTTTTTTTTTAAGCAAGAAGACTTTAAATGAAGCATTGACATGAATCAGAGTTAAAACTGCGTTTGGGTTCTGTAGGGCCTTCCTTAATAGAAAAAGAATTAAACGTCATACCTGTAAGCTCTCAATTGAGATAGCAGCTACTGGCAAGAAGGGCACAGCAGCCCCCCAAAAAGACCCACATGCAGCAGCCATGATATGGCCAGAAACTAGCAACAGCAGGCAGTCAGGTAAGCGAAGGACCAATACGCAATCCCTAGACCCTGGCTCCAATATTACATTTTCCTTTTATACAGACATTTTTACATTTATTTTAGTTTAAGTTATTTATTAATAAAATAATGTGGTTATTCAAAGTGGTAGTAGGAACTGCCGATGCTGGAGAATCTGAGATAACAAGGTGTAGAGCTGGATGAACACAGCATCAATCTGAAGAAGGGTCTCGACCCGAAACGTCAGCTTTCCTGCTCCTCTGATGCTGCTTGGCCTGCTGTGTTCATCCAGCTCTGCACCTTGTTGTCTCTGGTTATTTAAAGTATCGCATTTCACGGTTTCCCAATTTTCCTGACTTTCGTATCATGTTTCTGTACTAAATAATTAATTATTTCTTTAAGTAATTAGACTATAGCTGCAAATAAATAGATATAAACCATTGCCATACAATCCTACTATCTAAAACTCTAATCCTCTTACAAACTTTTACTCACACAACACACTTCACAACGGCTGTGATATTATGCAATCTGGTAAGTCCCTATTTTTCCAAATAGTTCTTTCTCAATGCAATTGACAGCTTTTAAAGATAAGAATCTAAATAGATAGAATCTATTTATATTTGGAAAAGAATGGGCTTATCAGTGATAGGCAACATGGTTTTGTGCAGGGGAGATCATGCCTTACTAACTTAATAGAGTTCTTTGAGGAAGTGACCAAGTTGATAGATGAAGGAAGGGCTGTAGATGTCATCTACATGGACTTTAGTAAGGCGTTTGATAAGGTTCCCCATCGTAAACTAATGGAGAAAGTGAAGTCACATGGTGTGCAGGGTGTTCTAGCTAGGTGGATAAAGAACTGGTTGAGCAATAGGAGACAGAGAGTAGTAGTTGAAGGGAGTTTCTCGAAATGGAGAAAGGTGACCAGTGGTGTTCCACAGGGATCAGTGCTGGGGCCACTGTTGTTTGTGATATACATAAATGATCTGGAAGAGGGCATAAGTGGTCTGATCAGTAAGTTTGCCGATGACACGAAGATTGGGGGAGTAGCAGAAAGCATAGGGGATTGTCAAAGAATACAGGAGAATATAGATAGACTGGAGAGTTGGGCAGAGAAGTGGCAGATGGAGTTCAATCCGGGCAAGTGTGAGGTGATGCATTTTGGGAGGTCTAATTCTAGAGCGAACTATACTGTAAACGGAAGAGCCTTGGGAAAAGTTGATGAGCAGAGAGATCTGGGAGTTCAGGTCCATTGTACCCTGAAGGTGGCTGCACAGGTGGATAGAGTGGTCAAGAAGGCATATGGTATGCTTGCCTTCATCGGACGGGGTATTGAGTATAAGAGCTGGCAGGTCATGTTAAAATTGTACAAGACTTTGGTTCGGCCGCAATTAGAATACTGTGTACAGTTCTGGTCGCTACGTTACCAAAAGGATGTGGAAGCTTTGGAGAGGGTACAGAGAAGGTTTGCGAGGATGTTGCCTGGTATGGAAGGCGCTAGCTATGAAGAGAAGTTGAGTAGGTTAGGATTGTTTTCATTAGAAAAAAGGAGATTGGGGGGGGACCTGATTGGGGTCTTCAAAATCATGAAGGGTATAGACAGGGTTGATAGAGATAAGCTTTTTCCCAGGGTGAGGGATTCAATAACGAGGGGTCACGTGTTCAAGGTGAGAGGAGAAAAGTTTAAGGGGGATACACGCGGAAAGTACTTTACACAGAGGGTGGTAGGTGCCTGGAACGCATTGCCAGCAGAGGTAGTAGAGGCAGGCACGGTAGATTCATTTAAGGTGCGTCTGGACAGATGCATGAGTAGGTGGGGAGCAGAGGGATACAGATCCCTAGGAATTGGGCGATAGGTTTAGACAGTGGATTTGGATCGGCGCAGGCGTGGAGGGCCGAAGGGCCTGTTCCTGGGCTGTAAGTTTTCTTTGTTCTATAAAACAAAAAGGCATGGTCCTTACAGATGTTGAAGTGATACAATGCTAAATTGGGCAGCTATAAATGCAAAGTACATTTATGGTAATAGAAAGTAGAGTAGGGGGAGCCTTATGTGTGAAATGATGCTGGCTTCGCTCAGTGAGGCTGAATAACCTGTTTCTATGCTATACATAAAGCTGAGATTCACCAGTGGTCAGGGAGGGCGATGCCGGTGGCAGCGATGTTCAAGATTGCAGCAAGGTAACATCTGCAGCCAAACTGGGACTCGTGGCTTTGTGGTGGCCTGGTGTGGCATTGAAGCCAGGGACCCTTGGTTGCGGGGCAAGTGTGGGTTCAGCGGTGTCAGTGAAGTGGGGCCAACGGCAGACGGTGCCTAAAGTGGGGTGATGCCTACATTGGTGGGTCCCGCACAGGCACTGCTGAGGCGGTGAAGGTCTCCCTTGAGGCTAAGTGCTGGCATGAGTTGGGTCGGAATGACTGATATTCTGAACTTTTTACTACACTGCATTTCTAATTTTATTCCTATGACCTATAATGCTGGAATATTTATTTCTTTGCTTTTATAATTGTTTTTTGTTCCCAAAGGAATTTGGTTTTGAGTATCTGTACCTAGGTACCTTTGTACCTAAAATGGTGCTGTAAAGTGGTGACTTAAATATTTCACTGTACTCATTTGAGAACATGTGACAATAAATCTAATTTAATTCAATTCAAGAGAGTGATCTAAAATGTTCAAGCTGAAAATTCTCAAGTTAGGCTAGAAAGGAATCTGCTCAGCCAGATTAGAACAGACCATAAATCCCGGTAAATGGATGGATGCTTATAGACCTGAGGGTGCTCAATGAGTTAAGGGACACAGTCTATAACATGCTGACCAATAGTAGAATTAATAAATACAGTGTATTCGAAACAAATCAACATGTAATTTTATTTGCCAAATGTGAAAACAAAACTTGAACTTGTCAGCCCTATGTTAACAGGCAGAATAATGGAACTGATAACAGGAACACATTTAAAGATCCCTTGTGTAAATAACTTAAACATGTGATCATAGAATTGTCGCAGCACTGGAGGATGACATTTAGCCCACTGTGTCAGTGATGTCTCTAAGAGTACATCTGCTGGTCCCGTTCCCTGTAGCCCTGCAAATATTTCCCTTCCTGATTTTCATCCAGTTTCTTCTTAAAAGCCACAGCTGACTCTCCCTCCACCACACACTCTGGTAATGTAGTCCAGATCCTTTTCATAATAAGAACCAAAAATTTTGCCTGAATAAATTTCTGTTTGGAGGGTGCAGCGTGTCATTTGGGCCTCAGAAGCTCTTGAAGCATGACATGTCTTGGCCTCCAGAAAGCCAGTAAGGCATGAGAGGCACAGCGCAGTGGAAATCCTAGAACCAACATTGATATTGATATCCTAGATAATGCAATGACTCTGAGGAAGCAAAGGATTTGGGTTAGGGTGAGTTTGACAGAATTTGGTTACTGCAAGTCTTGCTTTTAACTATTGTTAGAGTAATTTAGACAAGCATCTGTGTCTGTGTCCTTTATTATCAAGGAGGACATACATAGCATTTTGCAGAAAAAGTGGGTTGGGCAAGCAACAGAAATTCCAATGAGTATACGTTACTGCAAATCAGTGTGAATTCAGTATTCTGCTGTCTTAAGCATTCTGGTAGTACAGATATTAACATTTTAAAAAATGTAAAACTGCAAAAGAGACTATGGTTTAATGTTACAATATATTAGAATAAAACTGACGTAGGAATTGCAAATTGTTAGTAAGGTTATTCACAGGGACTTTTTCAACTTCTGTGTAACGTTTTCTATTTATAGCCTTTACAAGTCGCTTTACTGCAGCTTCTGCAGAGCCCATGTGGGTATTGTTCCTTTCTCCACAACAGATGCTTTGGATCACTTACGTGGACTATACTGCTTGGACAAGTGTGCCTTGCACTGGTGAGTAGTAATAGCAGTCCTGGTGCCTGAGTTCCATACACTTGTCCTATTTATTCATTACCCAAGTTCAAACACTACCCATAATGGCTCTCAAGATCATAGGTGAAACATTTAGGGAGTAATTAGATTGAAATGGTGAAAATGGATTTTACAGCTCTGCTCATTTAAGTGGAATCCAATAGAAATGATTTGAAAATGTTTAGATGGCTCTTCCTCCCTTTCCTAATGAAGACTTTCAACAGTGACAGAGCCAAATCATTCTGAGAATTTTTGGTCAGAGTTGAAAACCATGTTCTGTGATTTAATGCAATAGTTGGTTGTGCAGTAAGCACAAGACTAGGATTGTGTAGGAGATCTATGAAGTAGGCAGGCCAATTCTGTCAGTGTCGGTGCTCTGCCTTTCAAGTGTCTAATATGCATTGCTCAACTGGAAATAGGGTCTCTTGTAATCTGTTCAGTGAGTGTGAAATATCCCACAATACAGCAATTTTTTTTATTAACTGGTATCTATGGAACCAGTTGGTCAAATATTCTGGTTGACTAAGAGGTCCACATAAGCAAAGTAAAAACACACACTAAGTAATAGGAACATAACATCATTGTTGTACTTAGAGCATAAATCACACCCTCAACTGATTACTCATCGCAGTAATACAGTAAACTTTGCGGTATTTGAGGTACATAATTTTTTGCTGGTTTATTGAGAGTGCAGGTTCATAAAGTGCCAGTTAAAATAAAGTTTGCTGTATTTAAAGAGAAGGAAAATGCCGCGTTCCTTCCTTATGTATCATGACAAAATGCACTAACTATCATCATTTTCTTTTTATGTGGCCTTGCGGTGTACTTATTAAATGCTGATGTAACGTTGCAACATCTCAACCAAGAAGTTGTAGGTTGTAATAATTTGAGATGCTGAGAGAGTAAATTAAAGCGTATTTGTGTTTAGAAACAAGGCTAAAAATTGCAGTGATCCTTTGTGTAATTGTTTCATCTTTCAGCTACATGTTGCAGAGCAAGTCTGAGGTGGAACCTGCTGCCCTAAACCTTCAACCGCAATGTTTAACTCAGCACATAGGAGAGGTAATATGGTGCTCAATGTGTCTATGTCCTAAACCTTTGGGAAATAAGGCAGTTGTACCAGATACCCAGCTCTCTACCCCCTCCCCAGTTCTGAAGAAGGGTCCCGACCTGAAACGTTGACCTTCCTACTCTGATGCTGCCTGGCCTGCTGTGTTCCTCCAACTCCACACTGTGTTGACCACTCAGTTCAGTGTTAAGTTGTAAATATGGACAGGCTGGGCCCGTGCTACAGTTTGTCCTGTATCATCTGATACATACATGTGGATACCACCTCAGTAGTGACTCTCATTTTCAGGTCCTGATCTTGTCTCCACTGGAAGTAATGAAATATACTGTAAAGCCTGTCTGGTCAAAATGCAGTGTGGCAAGGGTGATGGAGAGGAAGAGGTCAAACTTCACTGTGATATCTACTACCTCTGAACAGGAAATGGAAAGAAATTGCAAGTTTGATCCCGTTTTGGCACCTGACACACGCACAGTTTGTCCAACCATCCCTCATCACTCACTAACCCCAAACCCTGGGCTCCCACTTGGCTCCACCACTCACCACTTCTGGAGCTATACCTCACTACACTGACACAGCCACCAGCTACCTCTCCACCTGCCCCTTACTTTCTCCTGTGGAATGGGAATACAAACAGTGAAAGAAAGAAGTGCAAGGGCAAAGCATTTTGGGGGTGGGGGAGGGACAGTGCAGGAAGCAAGGAGAGCCAAAAAAAATACCTTTTCTTGCCTAAAATAACAAGGTGTAGAGCTGGAGGAACACAGCAGGTCAGGTAGCACCAGAGGAGCAGGAAAGCTGACATTTCAGGTCTGGAGATACAAGGTACTGCAGATGCTGGAGAATCCGAGATAACAAGGCGTGGGGCTGGATGAACACAGCAGGCCAAGCAGCATCATAGGAGCAGGAAAACTTGACGTTTCGGGCCTAGACCCTTCATCAGAAATGGGGGAGGGGAAGAGGGTTCTGAAATAAATGGGGAGAGAGGGGGAGGCGGATAGAGGAGAGGATAGGTGGAGAGGAGGCAGTAAAGGTGAGTGTAGGTGGGGGGGTATGGAGGAGACAGGTCAGTCCAGGGAGGATGGACAGGTCAAGGGGGTGGGATGATGTTGGGAGATGGGGGTGGGGCTTGAGGTGGGAGGAGGGGACAGGTGAGAGGAAGAACAGGTTAGGGAGGTGGAGCTGAGCTGGGCTGGTTTTGGGATGCGGTTGGGGGAGGGGAGATTTTGAAGCTTGTGAAATCCACATTGATACCATTGGGCTGCAGGGTTCCCAGGCTGAATATGATTTGCTGTTCCTGCAGCCTTCGGGTGGCATCACTGTGGCATTGCAGGAGGCCCAGGATGGACATGTCGTCCGAGGAATGGGCAGGGGAGTTGAAATGGTTCGCGACTGGGAGGTGCAGTTGTTTGTTGCAAACTGAGCACAGGTGTTCTGCAAAGCGGTCCCAAAGCCTGCGCTTGGTTTCCCCGATGTAGAGGAAGCCACAACGGGTACAGCGGATGCAGTATACCACATTGGCAGATGTGCAGGTGAACATCTGCCTGATGTGGAAAGTCTTCTTGGGGCCTGGGATTGGGGTGAGGGAGGAGGTGTGGGGGCAGGTGTAGCACTTCCTGCGGTTGCAGGGAAAAGTGCCGGGTGTGGTGGGGCTGGAGGGAAGTGTGGAGCGGACAAGGGAGTCGCGGAGGGAGTGGTCCCTCCGGAAGGCAGATAAGGGTGGGGAGGGAAAAATGTCTTTGGTGGTGGGGTCTGATTGCAGACGGCGGAAGTGTCGGAGGATGATGCGTTGGATCCGGAGGTTGGTGGGGTGGTACGTGAGGACCTGGTCCTGGTCGACCCATTGTCTCCGCCTGCTCCTGCCCCACCGAACTCATCTCCACCTACCTAGACTCCATTTTCATCCCCTTGGTCCAGGAACTCCCTACCTACGTCCGTGACACCACCCACGCCCTCCACCTCCTCCAGAACTTCCAATTCCCCGGTCCCCAACACCTCATTTTTACTATGGACGTCCAGTCCCTATACACCTGTATTCCCCATGCAGATGGCCTAAAGGCCCTCTGCTTCTTCCTGTCTCGCAGAACTGACCAGTCCCCCTCAACCGACACCCTTATCGACTTAGCCGAACTCGTCCTCACGCTCAACAACTTCTCTTTCAATTCCTCCCACTTCCTACAGACAAAGGGGATGGCCATGGGTACCCGCATGGGCCCAAGCTATGCCTGCCTCTTTGTAGGTTACGTGGAACAATCCCTCTTCCGTACCTACACTGGCCCTAAACCCCACCTCTTCCTCCGTTACATTGATGACTGCATCGGCGCCGCCTCGTGCTCCCACGAGGAGCTCGAACAGTTCATCCACTTCACCAATACCTTCCACCCCAACCTGAAGTTCACCTGGACCATCTCCAACACTTGTCTCTCCTTTCTGGACCTCTCTGTCTCCATCTTGGGTAACCACCTAGAAACCCATGTCCATTTCAAGCCCACTGACTCCCACAGCTACCTGGAATACACCTCCTCCCACCCACCTTCCTGCAAAAATGCCATCCCCTTTCCCAATTCCTTCGCCTCCGCCGCATCTGCTCCCAGGATGAGACATTCCACTCCAGTACATCTCAGATGTCCTCATTCTTCAAGGACCACAACTTCCCCCCCCCCCCCCCCCCACAGTGGTCGAGAACGCCCTCGACCGTGTCTCCCGCATTTCCCGTAACACATCCCTCGCGCCCCATCCCTGCAATAATAACCAAAAAAGAATCCCCCTCGTCCTCACGTACCACCCCACCAACCTCCGGATCCAACGCATCATCCTCCGACACTTCCGCCGTCTGCAATCAGACCCCACCACCAAAGACATTTTTCCCTCCCCACCCTTATCTGCCTTCCGGAGGGACCACTCCCTCCGCGACTCCCTTGTCCGCTCCACACTCCCCTCCATCCCCACCACACCCGGCACTTTTCCCTGCAACCGCAGGAAGTGCTACACCTGCCCCCACACCACCTCCCTCACCCCAATCCCAGGCCCCAAGAAGACGTTCCACATCAGGCAGATGTTCACCTGCACATCTGCCAATGTGGTATACTGCATCCGCTGTACCCGTTGTGGCTTCCTCTACATCGAGGAAACCAAGCGGAGGCTTGGGGACCGCTTTGCAGAACACCTGTGCTCAGTTTGCAACAAACAACTGCACCTCCCAGTCACGAACCATTTCGACTCCCCCTCCCATTCCTCAGACGACATGTCCATCCTGGGCCTCCTGCAATGCCACAGTGATACCACCCGAAGGCTGCAGGAACAGCAAATCATATTCAGCCTGGGAACCCTGCAGCCCAATGGCATCAATGTGGATTTCACAAGCTTCAAAATCTCCCCTCCCCCAACCGCATCCCAAAACCAGCCCAGCCCAGCTCAGCTCCACCTCCCTAACTGGTTTTTCCTCTCACCTATCCCTGCCTCCCACCTCAAGCCCCACCCCCATCTCCTATCTACCAACATCATCCCGCCCCCTTGACCTGTCCGTCCTCCCTGGACTGACCTGGCTCCATCCCCGCCTCTTCGACTTGTCTGCCTCCTGTCCACCTATCCTCTCCTCTACCCATCCTCTATCGTCCTCCCCTTCTCTCCCTATTTATTTCAGAACCCTCTTCCCCTCCCCCATTTCTGATGAAGGGTCTAGGCCCGAAACGTCAAGTTTTCCGGCTCCTATGATGCTGCTTGGCCTGCTGTGTTCATCCAGCCCCACACCTTGTTATTTCAGGTTTGGACCCTTCTTCAGAAATGGGGAAGGGGAAGGGGACTCTGAAATAAATAGAGGGGGGGGTTGCGGATGAAGGGTGGATAAAGGAGCAGATTGGTGGAGAGGAGACTGACAGGTCAAGGAGGCAGGGATGGAGCCAGTAAAGGTGAGTGTGGGTGGGGGGTTGGTCAGTCAAGGGAAGATGGACAGGGCAAGGAGGTGGGGATGAGGCTGGTCGGGTGGGGGTGGGGGTGGGGATTGGTCAGTGAGGCGAGAGGAGTGGATAGGTGGGAGAAAAGATGGACCGGTCAAGGAGGCGGGGACGAGCTGGACTGGTTTTGTTGTCTGTTCACTCCATGTTGGCAGTGACCTAACAGGCATGTCACTGCATCTGCATGTGTGCAGAAAGTGCTCCCCCTAGTGTTGCAACACAAGTGTAGGCAGTTTTTTCCCTTTTTTATTCTTCTTTCCAGAACTGCCCTGACATGTAACTAATTATTTTCCCCATCATCAAATCACTTGTGGTATTTTTCCATGCATTAAACATTACCAGTAAGTCACTTGTTTCCAATTAAATCATTTACATGCAAAGACCATTTAAGGATAATACAAACCATCAAAGGTATGTTGGAAGGTGGGGGGTGGCGGATGCTAAATACAATCTAAGATTAATACAATAACAAGATTACATCACCACTCAGTGAACCAGCCATCAAAGCTGTAATGTTGGATTCGTAGAACTGTAGATTAGTAGATTACAGAATTATTAGTTTTCTCACGAAATCCCCTGCCTACACAGCAATAGCTGTGTGAAACCTGTGAATGTGGCTTACTGAACAACTTTATTTTGCTTTTAGGATAATTACCGGTTGTGCATCTTTCCCACCTTGGCTGACACCTGTCTAGCAATGTTTCAGTCCTTTATGCGTTGAACGTCCATCTGACTGTCTTCCTTTTTAACTTCTAGTTGAAAAGACAGCTTGTGGTGGCTCACTATCGATTGTTAGCAGCAATGAACAAGTTGGATGAACTGGTTGGAGAGGAGAGTGGACTAGGGACCAGTGTCACTCTGAGACATAGGCATTAACAGAAGTGCGGCCTGTGCTCCAAGGTTTGGGATAGTGCCATTTTGGGCTTTTGAAAATACAGTCACTGTTAACTACAAGCTCAGCTGCCACACTTGGCTGCCTTGAAGAATCTTCACTTCAACAGAGTTCTGAGATTGGAGCAGAAGAAGCATCACTGTTTTGAAATTGTTCATAAGCATCTTCAGTCTGAGCTTTAGCTTTATGTAATCTGTTATCTGACATTCAGAACTTGATTTCACCTACACAGTCCAACACGTAACCTGATCACATCCACATTAGTATAACCTGCAATCTGATTTACAGAATAGTACAACACCTTGGGTAATTTAAGTCCTCAGAAGCCAGTAACTTGCTATCAAGGACTGCAGTTCACCTTTACACCGTGGCAAATAGTGAATTCACATTAGCCACTATAATGTCCTACCTGGTACTCAGAAATGTACTAAATATACACTGCTCCTAGTCAGCTTTAGTGTCCATATAATCATCACAAAATCTAAATATAAGATGTTAAGTTGGCCTGCTGCCTCACGACTACATTACTAATTTATAGTGGGTTTGTGCTACAGGCATATCAATTTTAGTGCTCAACCACTTCAAATCATTAAAGCATACTGTTCAACCCCTGTCTCTTTTTATTTTCTTTCTATCTGGGAGAATTTCTTAGAATCTTCTGAGATCCAGGCAAGTTGACTGATCAAAGTTAATTCCCCATCATTGGAAGACAATTGCTTGAGCTGTTATCCAGTACAGGCACTATTGAATTGTAAAACGACAGGTAAACTGGCTAGCTGTAAGCAGCTGGAGGAAGGCTCAGGGCCAACACAGCTCAGTAATATTTGTTCCTCACCAGCACTCAAAACAATGAATATTGATCTACTCTGAACAATGACATTTATCTTACCTCTCAATGGTCAATATTGGTGAATGTTGCACTGTGCAGTTTACAACAAGCTTTGCTCCCTTCTGTTAAATTCATTTGCTACTTGGTTATCACTGGGAGTAGGCTGCTGTCTGAATTCATCAGCTAATGCAATTCCATCAGCAACTGCGATCTTGAACTGTGTAGCTTGGTATGTGTTGGTGAACTGTTTTAACTTATGTAATACTGTAACAAATTGAGCAATAAATAGAATGGAGCAGATTCATTGTTATTGTGTTTTTTTTTGTCTTATCCAATACTTCTAGTCTATTTTTAGATTAATATGAGTTTGAGTTTGTTCTTGTGGCAGATTTGGAGTTGATATAAGACTGAAGATTTGATTTGATTTATTATTATCACACGTTTTGTGTGCAGTTCAGGCAGATACTAACACATCAGGAGCATAGGAAGAGGAGTAGGCCATTCAGCCCCTGCGCCATTCAATGAAATCATGGTTGCTCTTTGGCCCATGTCACTTAAAACCCTTTCTTGACAAAAGTTTATCTGTCTCAGATTTATAATCAACTGATGCAGCATCCACTGCTGTTTGTAGATGAGAGTTCCTAACATCTCTCCAGAACAATCTGGTTCTAATTCTCAGACTTTGGTCCCAGTTCTCAGACTATGCCCCTTAGTTCTAGAAACCCCCAATTAGTGGAAATAGTTTATCTACCCTGTCTTTTGTTAATACCTTAAAGACTTTGAACAGATCATTCCTTAATCTTCCAAATTCTAGAGAAAACAGGTTTAAATTGTACATTCTCTCCTCAAACTTATCTGGACTTCAGGGGTTATCATTGATTCAGGCCTTGACCCCCACCCAAGTGATAAGCAATCACTGACATGGACAGGATTAATATTTGAGTTTGTGATGTTTCTGCACACTTTCACAGACCATCTCTTGTTTCATGCATGGGGAAAGATGATGCCACTTGCATAACTTGCTGTCTGTTTGGTTGCAAAGTCACTGGACCTTCCTGGTTTGTAAATCTTTGAGTTGACATTTCCTCTTGTGCAGGCAGAGATATCCCCTGATAGTGGAGGCCATTGAGTGTGCTGATGCTGAGCAGGTGAATTTCAGGTTGCAAGCCTGTGTTACTGTACACTTGCTGTCTGTAGACAGGCAGCATTATTACTCTCTATGTAACTGACATGGAATATTAGTACTTCCTGTGTCATTTTCTAGGTATTCTACTGAGGAAACCGCAAAGGAGGAATACCAGTTGGATGTTGACTACAACTTCAGGTTCATGAGTCTGTGAAAAAGCAGCCAGCAATTTGTACCAACCTTCATTCACATCATCCAGATGCCTGCGTTGTTACAACGGCAGACTTCAATCAGCTTATCATTGAGCAAATTCTACATGACTTGAATTTAGTACAGATTGTAAACAACCCAACACAGAGTGCATTTGAAGGTCGAAATCCTGGCTCCACTTGTTCTACAGCCAGCACACTACGGTTCTTTGGGAGATGATAATATATATTTTTGTGGCTTCTCATCAATTTGTATGTACACAATAGTGCAATCAACAATCATTTTCAATTAAGAATAAGCCTGTAACATGTATTTTCACAGCTATTAACAAGTGTCTATAATACAAGGTTATAGTCCAACAGCTTTATTTAAAATCACAAGCTTTCAAAGCACTGCTCCTTTGTCAGGTGAAGTGGAGGGAAGCACACAGCTGACGAAGGAATGGCACTCCAAAAACTTGTGATTTTAAATAAACCTGTTGGACTATAACTTTGTGTTGCCTGACTTCTGACTTTGTCCACTCCAATCCAACAGCAGGCACTCTACATCATTAACAAGTGTGCTTAATGAGTTGAATATTTCCAGCAGGGTAATACTACATGTTTGGATTTCACAAGGAATCAAATTAGGTTCAATTGTATATTTATCTATCATAAACAATGCTTGCATGGAGGGTTCTTATGGCATAGCGGTAGTGTCCGGACCTCTGAACCAGGAGACTTACCTGCTTCAGAGGTGACTAATAACAGTTCCGGACAGTTCGATTAGAAAAAGAATCAGCCTGCATTGATACCATCTTGTTTGTTCATCACTATATATCTATGGATGACCTAACCCTTCTACAATGGAGTTGGAACTCACCTCGCCTAAAACATGAGACTGAGAAGTAGGTGTGGGAGGCAACAGTGAATCACAACACTGAATCCCACTAAGATGGTGTTTCATGGAAACCCTCCTAAGCCCCTTCTCATCAATTTAGACCTTGCTGAGATGGTATAATAGTGTGCATTAAACCGTTAATAATCCATATTCAAAGTGATCTCTAATGGGATTACCAATCAAATGAAATGTTTAAGAGCAAATGGAAGGCTTCACATGATAAACATGGAAGATTAGATCTCTATGGAAGGGGGTACATCAGAATTAAGAGTGGGAACAGGCCATTTAAACTCCCACACCAGCTCTACCATTCAATAAGTGAATGGCCATGCTGATTGTGTCCTCAACTGCAATTTCTTGTCTCCCTTACTTCACTTCTATTAACCCTTGATCATCTTATTGATCGACTACCTGTCTATAGTTCAATGGATATGTTCAATGACCCAGTCTCCACTGCTTTCTAATGTAGAGAATTTTACAAGTGACTCCCAGGGGAAAACAAGTCTCACCTTTGCCTTAAATAGGTGACACATAATTGTTAAAATGTGTCCCTTTATTATAGACAAAGAGAGGAGCATCTTCTTATAATCCATTCTTCCACATACTCCTATGGTTTCCATATTTTGGTAAAATCACATATATTCCTCAAAAACACCAGCAGGCAATTGGCCCAAACTGCGCAACTTTTTTCTCACAAACTAATGTCTCACCCTAAGAATTAATTCAGAAACAGCACTGAAACTGACCTGAGGTAATCCCTTGTCAAAGATACTCTGGCACTGTCAAACAAATAACTGCATGTTTCCTTGCTGAAAAGGCGGAGAAAAAAACAATGTCTAGACTTTACTAGAAAATGCTTTAATCCCACCTCCCATTGCTACTATCTCTTACCACAACCAGATGTAAGTAAACATACAATGGTATTAAGGAGAATATGAACCATTCTGCAAATAAGATATAGAACGTATGTTTGATGAGACAGCCCACACAAACCAATCCATGTTGTGAACTATGAGGAAGAAAGTGATAAACTGCAAGAGAATATAGGCTGGTGGAGTGGGAAAACAGACGACATATGAATTTTAATGTAGATAAATGTGAAATGATTCATTTTTTCCTGACAGGATAGCTGTCTAAAAAGTGGGAAAAAAAAAATCAAGGACAGGGTACAGCACTAGGTGGGCTGTTTTAGCAGGGATCTGGCACAGACGCTATGGGATGAGTGGCCACCTTCTAAATAAAAACTGAGTGATTGTCGTGGTTCATAGCATTGATCAAAGTGCAGTCCAATCCTACTCCCAGCCTGTACTGTAAAGGCGACTTTGGACTGTGGACTAAAAATGTGAAAAGACACTGCATTAAAAAAAGGAAACTGTAGAAGATGATGTTGCGTTTTTAAAAACAATTTATTTTAACTCATTGTGAAGTGTATCTACAATATTGCCTTATTTAGCAATGGGAGAGAATGTGAAACAGAATAATACTGTGTGCGTGTTCAGTGCAGTTTTGCTAGAGATAGTCCTTTTTTTTCAGCCAGGACCAGTTGTAAAAGCTTTGGCCAAAAGTAAATTCAAAAGTAAATCCCACCCCATGGGATCGCCTATCTCTGGACTCATAGCAGAAGCAGTGATGCAAAGACTGGAAAGGCCTGCCCTTCTGCAAATCCAACCTAAACTATGGATATGCTACGTAGACGACACCTTTCTCATCATTAAACAGACCAAATCAGAAGAGACACACAAACTCATGAACAACGCCCTCACCGGAATAAAATTCACTAGAGAGGAGGAGAAGAACAAACAACTCCCATTCCTGGATGTCATGGTAGAGTGCAAGACAAATGGGGAACTGCAAACGAAAGTACACTGAAAAGCCACACACACAGACCAGGTATTGAACTTGAATAGTAACCATTCCACCACACACAAATGAAGCTGCATGCAAACACTATTTAAAAGGGCAACAACACACTGCAGCAACATGGAACTACACTAAGAGGAGGAGGAATACCTCTTCCAAGTGTTCAAGGATAATGGATATCCAAAGAACTGAGTCAGGAGATGCCTACAGGAACAGCATCAGAAAGATTCTACATACCCCGACACACTCATCACACTACCCTACATCAGGAATACGTCAGAACTCACCACAAGACTTCTACAACCGCTGGGCATCAGAGTGGCACACAAGCCCACATCAACCCTACGACAAGTGCTCACCTGAACTGAAGACCCACTCCCCGCCATGGACAGGACCAATGTCATCTACAAGATCCCCTGCAGAGACTGCGAGAAACACTATGTCGTACAAACAGGAAGGAAACTAACAACAAGAGTACATGAACACCAACTGGCTACAAAAAGACACGATCAATACTCACTCACCTCAATCCACATGGACAGGGGGAACCATGACTTCGACTGGGACAACACCAAGATCCTGGGACAGGCTAGGCAGAGACAAGCACGAGAATTCCTGGAAGCATGGCACTCCATGAAGCATGCTCTTAATAAACACATTGAACTCGACCCCATATACATTCCACTATGGAGGAAACCCGGAAGTGAGGCAATACATCGCAACAGACCCCAGAGTTTAAAAACCAGGCGGGAAAACAAACCGACACTTCATCAGAGGCTGCACTGAGGATGTTACCAAGCATGGTAACGAAACGTCTGCGGAACAACAGACCAGCTCGGCAAGCCAACCAACCTCAACAGGCTTTGAGAAGTTGAAGGTAGTCCTAATGGATGAACCAGTGTTGGTCAGTTTTTTTTAAACTAAATCTATTGAAATGGCAATTCAATCTAGTGATTTGGGGCTAAATGCAATCTTATTGTAAGATATGATGAGTTGAGAATGGAGAAACCAGTGCAGCACTTTTCAAAGAAACTAAACCAATACTCTCCAGTAGAAAGGAGACTTTGAAATTATTGTTTGTTATTCAACATTTTGAAGTCTATGTCCAACAGGATTGCAATGAAATCTTAAACTCTACTGACCATAATCTGCTAGCGTTCAGTGAAAAGATTGAAACCTGAAATGCAGGATTGTTCAGATAGTGTTTCATGATTCAACCATTCAACGTGAAAATCATTCACGTTGCTGGTAAAGATGGTACAATAATAGACACATTGTTCAGATTATATAAATGATGGTATAAGTTAAGAATCTAAGAAAAAAATGATAAAAATTGTTTCACATTTATATAATACGTGAATGAGGATAGATGATACAAGTAGTGTGTTTTGTTGTCCATATGTCATGTACCTTGCGGTGAAATGTATTTTTGAAACGATATTTCATCTTTCCTAAGAGTGCAAGTCCTAAAGACCACTTTTATTTGTTTGGGCTGTTACTAAAATACGTGGAAATGTAAAAACTGTGGAAGTGGCCTTTGCAATTTTAAAAAGCAGTTCCCTGGGATTCATTGTGAGTTGCATCCACAACATTGACTTATTCAAGCAATGGGGGAGGATGCTAGACACACTTGCTTCATGTGTGTTTGTGTGCATGTGTGTGTGTGTGTGTGTGTGTGCGCGCGTGTGTGTGTGTTCAGGAGTGCTAAACATAGTTACAGATCTTTGATTGGTTCCTGGGTAAGTGGCTACAAGAGGGACATTCAAACTGCAAATAGAAATCACCTAAATCTCTCTCTGTCCCTCCTGTGTGACCATAAGACCATAAGAAATAGGAACAGAAGCAGAGATAAAAGGTACTGCAGATGCTGGAGAATCCGAGATAACAAGCATGGGGCTGGATGAACACAGCAGGTCAAGCAGCATCATAGGAGCAGGAAAACTTGACGTTTCGGGCCTAAACCCTTCATCAGAAATGGGGGAGGGGAAGAGGGTTCTGAAATAAATAGGGAGAGAGGGGGAGGCGGATAGAGGATGGATAGAGGAGAGGATAGGTGGAGAGGAGGCAGACAAGTCGAAGAGGCGGGGATGGAGCCAGTAAAGGTGAGTGTAGGTAGGGGGGTAGGGAGGAGATAGGTCAGTCCAGGGAGGACGGACAGGTCAAGGGGGCGGGATGATGTTAGTAGATAGGAGATGGGGGTGTGGCTTGAGGTGAGAGGAAAAACAGGTTAGAGAGGTGGAGATGAGCTGGGCTGGTTTTGGGATGCGGTTGGGGGAGGGGAGATTTTGAAACTTGTGAAATCCACATTGATGCCATTGGGCTGCAGGGTTCCCAGGCTGAATATGATTTGCTGTTCCTGCAGCCTTCGGGTGGCATCACTGTGGCATTGTAGGAGGCCAAGGATGGACATGTCATCTGAGGAATGGGAGGGGGAGTTGAAATGGTTCGCAACTGGGAGGTGCAGTTGTTTGTTGCGAACTGAGCGCAGGTGTTCTGCAAAGCGGTCCCCAAGCCTCCGCTTGGTTTCCCCGATGTAGAGGAAGCCACAACGGGTACAGCGGATGCAGTATACCACAGGCTGTTTGTCCCCTTGAGCCTGCTCTGCCACTCAATGGGATCACAGCTGCTCAGACATTCTTACTTGCACCTCTCTGGATTTTTCCCATAACCCCTGATTTCTTTAATGACCAAAAATCTATGTATCTAAGCCTTAAATATACATAAGGACTCTGTCCCTACAGTTCTCTGTAGCAAAGATTCGCAACCCTCTGAGAAAATAAATTCTTCCTCATCTCAATGTTAAATTGGTGCCCCTTTATTCCAATATCATGCCTTCTGATCCAAGATTCTCCCATGACGGGAAAGACCCTCTCAGCTTCTACCCTGTCAAACCTCTTAAGAATCCCATATGTTTCAGTGGGACCACCTTCTCATTCTTTTAAACTCCAGAGACTAGAATCCTAACCTGTTTAGCCTTTGCTGAGAAGAGAATCTATTTATACCAGGGATCATCCTAGTGAGACTTCTCTGCACTGTCTCTGATGAAGTGATACCTTTCCTTAAATAAGGGGACCAAAACTGTTCACACTGCTCCAAATGTAGTCCCACCAGTGCCTTGCACAGTTGCAATAAGACTTTCCCAATCTTATTCTCCAACCCCTTTGAAGCATTCCATTAGCCTTCCTGGTTACTTGCTGCATCTGTGTGCCAGCTTTCTGTGTTGCATACACAAGTACATCCTTTGTGTTGCAGCTTTCTGGACTTTTTCTCTGTTTTAATAATACCCTGTTCCTTTGTTCTCCCTTCCAAAATGAACAACTTCACACTTTCCCACATTCCACTCCAATGCCAACTTTATGCCCACTTTTGTAACCCATCAATTTTCCCCTGTTAACTGTTTGTTTCTCTCTCACAACCTTCCTTCCACCTATTTTTGTCATCTTCAAATTTCGCTATGGTATATTTGCCTCCTCCCTCCAATATATAGGCAGTTCTAGCACTGATCCCTGTGGAAACCCACTCGTCACAGGTCACCAAATTGAAAAAGAATTCCTTATCCCTACTTGCTGTTTCCTGCCCATTAGCCAATTCCCTATCCATGCCAACGTACTACCTCCAACATCTTATGACTTAATCTTTTATGAGGTACCTTGTCAAATGCCTTCTGGAAGTCCAAATGCAACACATCCACTGGTTTCCCCCTATCCACTCTGGTTGAGACTTTCTTGAAAAACTCAAATTAGCCAGACACAATTTCCCTTTCATGAAGCTATGCTGACCCTGCTTGATTAGATTATAATTTTCTAAATGTGCTGCAATTACATCCTTAATAATATGGTATTTGGAGTGTGAAGGAGGAACGTAAAATCTTCTAATACCTGTTCTCACTCTCTGTTTTCCCACGAATTTGTGGAGCAGTGTTTTTCTGTCTGCAGGTCTGTGACCAGTGGTGTTCTGCAGTGGTGATCTGTTGTTTGTAATACTTGTAAATGATTTGGATGAAACTGTGGGTGGTCTGATTAGTTTGTTTGCGGATGACACACAAAAGAGTGAAGTTATGGAAAGTGAGTAAGGTTGCTAAAGGATACAGCATAATATGGATCAGTTGGAAAGTTGGATGGAGAAATGGCAGATGGGGTTTAATCCGGACAAGTGTGAGCTGATGCCTTTTGGGAGGTCAAATGCAAGAGGAAAGTATACAATAAATGGCAGGATCCTTTGGAGCATTCCACAGAGGGATCTTGGGGTGCAAATCCATAGCTTCCTGAAAGGGGCAACATGAGTGGATAAGGTGGTAAAAGTTGGAGTACACCATGCTTTGGGTTATGGGCCAAGCGCATGCAAATGGCACCAGTTTAGTTTGGGAAACCTGGTCGGCATGGACAAGGGTCTATTTCCGTGCTGTTACGACTAACTGCTCCAACTACTGTCTCTGCAGGTTCTGTAATTGAAAGGAAAAAAAGGATTAAAACGACCTTCAGAGATACTGAAGGGAAAATTCTGAATCAATGAATAAAAGATAGAATCAATGTGCAAACAACATCGCCTCATTAGCAAAGAATCAGACAGAGTCAAGAGAAAACCAAACGAAAATGACTCATGGTGTCTGTGCTTGGACTAGTGCCAGAACTATGTTTCCCTGACTTTGCTTTCCTTTCTCATTCGCTGTACTTGTGTCCTTCTCTTTATCTGTCTTTCTGTGTATGGGAAGTTTTAAAGGAGTAGGTTGAAGTTATCGAGTTATAAGTTAACAACTAATATTTCTTTCTTGCCACTCATTAAAAACAGTTTGATTACAAAAAATAAGTAATTTCCTTGTTGTGATAAAAATGTGGCATGTGTATTCTTAACCTGAATTAGACTATTAATTAAGATCAGGTAATTCAGTAGTTTTTGTATATCTATTTTCATATTTGTGACAATTCCTCAAGTAGTAGAAATATCTAGTGCACTACTCCAGTGAGTTGTGATTGTAGTTAATGTAGGAGTGTACGCTAGATGTCATATTCGTAGGGCATCTATCCCATGCTGCTGTGGGAGGCAAGGGGGGGAGATTACATTTTCTGACCACAGGAGAGGTGTCAGACGACTGAAGGACAGCTAATGTAGTACCATTATTCAAAAAGAGAGGTATGAAAAAAGAAAGGAATTACAGGCCAGTGAGTCTAACATCAGTGGTAGCGAAATGAGGGACAGAACTAATCTCCACTTGGAGATGAACCAAAGACTAACCTAGCAAAGTCAGCCTGGGGAGATCATGTCTGACAGGTTAGATTGATATTTTGAGGAGGTTTCCAATTGAAGCCGGTACAGTTGATGTAGTTTACTTGGACTTCGGTGAGGGTTTTGACAAGGTAGTGCATGGGATACTGTTCAAGAAGGTAAGAACCCATGGAATCCAGAGCAGCCCAGAAAATTGGATCCAAAATTGACTGAGTGGTGGAAGACGGAGTTACCCTCTGGTCAGATATTGTTTTTGTGACTGGAAGCCTGTGTTCTGTGGCATACCACAGGGATCAGTGCTGGATCTCTTGCGTTAGTTGTGTACATTAATGATCTATACACATATAGTAAGTCACAGATGATATGACAATTGGTAGTGTTGCAACTAGAGAGGAAGCCGTGTACTACAGGATGATATAGATGGGCTGGTCAGATGAGCAGAACAGTGGCAAATGAAATTTAATCTGAGGGTCCTGAGAAAGGGTCACCCAGATCTGAAACGTTAGCTCTGATTTCTTTTCACATTGCTGCTAGACCTGCTGAGCTTTTCCAGCAACTTCTGTTTTTGTCTGGAATTTAATCCGCATGGAATACTTGCCTTTTTCACTTGAGGAATTGAATACAAGTTATGGTGGGGGCATGACCGAGGCCACAGCTGGAGTTCTGTGTGCAGTTCTGGGCACTACACTATAGGAAGGATGTGATTGCACTGGAAGGGGTGCAGAAGAGATTCACCCAGATGTTGCCTGGGATGGAGCATTTCAGCAATGAAGAGAGACTATTTAGACTGCGGTTAGCAGAGAAAACTGATGGACAGGGAGATGTGATTGAGGTGTACAAAATTATGAGGAGCACGGATAAGGTTGATAAAAATAAACTTTTCCAGTTAGTTGTGGGATCAATAACAAGGGGGCAAGACATGCTGTTTATCTCTGACTCCAGCAACTACGGTTCTTACTATCTCTGGACATAACGTCAGTACGTTTAGAGAGGAATAGGAAGAACTTTTTGCATTCAAAGGGTTGGTGGAGGAGGGGGAGATCTGGTACTGTCAAGGCATTAGAGAAATATTCAGATGAATAGTTGAAGCACTGTAGCACACAAGGCCACGGGCCAAGTACTGGAAATTGCGACTGGAACAGATAGGTGCTTGACTACCGGTGCGAGGATTAGCCTAAAGCCCTGCTGTGACTATGAATGGCGCCTGTGTACCAATAGGCAATGTATATGATTCTGTAGTACATTGAGCATCCAACAACTCCGACCGCCTTCCGCCAGCGTGTACAGACACGGCATCAATTTGCAGGGGCTCCTCCCACCAGACCGTTTCAGTCACCTGGACGCTCCCCTGTACCCTGGGTTCGCCCCGTCCTACAGTAGCGCACGCGCAACTTGTCAGAGAGTCACGCTGCCCAGAAACGGCGGGGGCGGGATCTCCTCAAGAGGCCTGTAGTCGGCGGCGGAGACAGCCGTTGACGAGGTGGCCGAGTGGTTAAGGCGATGGACTGCTAATCCATTGTGCTCTGCACGCGTGGGTTCGAATCCCATCCTCGTCGGTGTCTGGTATTTTACTGAACATGACTGTACCTGGATGGGAAATTAGTGACTGACCCATCTGTGTCCCTTTTTAGCGTTTCCCTCTTTCACTTTGGTATCTCTGCCTCATTGGATGTTATTTTACAAATGCCAAAGGCCCATTCAACCTCCCTCAATCCACTGGCCCCAGGCTGACCACAGGGGTCAGTGTGAGTGACCAGAAGCCCCAGGCTGACCACAAGGGTCAGTGTGAGTGACCAGGAACGCCAGGCTGACCATAGATAGGTAGTATGAGATACCAGGGGCCCCAGGCTGACCAGAGGAGTTACAGTGAGTGAGTAGGCGTCTAGGCTGACCATACGGCAACAGTGTGAGTGACCTGGAGCAGTGTCCTGGGCTGTTTCTTTAAAACAAAAACCATTCATGTTGCTAGCTCAGCCAGCATTTATTTCCCATCCCAGACTGTAGTCGAGCCAAACACATCGCTGTGGGTGTGGAATCCAGGGCAGGGTAAGGATAGCAGATTTCCTTCCCTAAGGGCAATTTAGTGAACCCGAGGATTTTTGATGACAGTGATCTATAATTGCAGATTTCTATTCGATTCAAATCACCATCTGCCTTTGTGGGATTTGAACCCATGTCACCAAGACGTTAGCCTCATATTGTGTATGACTGATCTAGTCTCATTATCATCTCGTCCCCTCCCTGCCTCCCTATTTCTAGTCACTGATGTTGGACCTTCCAGGACTAAGAGATAAACACAAAAGCAAATCTGAACCAAATGTTGGCTGAAGATACTTCTTCACTGACTGTTATGCCAGGCTGTTCATTATCTCTGACACTCTTTGTGCTTCTGAGCATTCAGATTTAGTTGCATTCCCCTCAGCTGGGAGATAGTGAGGGGATCGAGGTGAGTAGTAATTTGGTGATGTCCTACTATGTGTTAACCTTCACATTCTTGTGCACAATAAAACCCCAGCCCATTGGCATCCATAAGGAGGAGGGGTGGTTGCAAAGATCTAAAGGGCACCCGAGGGGCATCTTTTTTCACACAGAGGGTGAACAAGCTGCCAGAGGAGGTTACAACTGTTCAAAGACATTTGATCAGGTACGTGAATAGGAAGGGTTCAGAGGGATATGGGCCAGACGCAGGCAAGTGGGTCTAGCTCAGTTTAGGAAACCCGGTCGGCACGGACGGGATGGGCCGAAGGGCCTGTTTCCGTGCCGTGCAACTCTGCGACTTTGTCCTGCCCCAGTACAGCTACGGAGCTGACTCACCGTTTAAACCAACAGAGGCAGGAGGCAGGGATGTAAGGAAGAAAGGTACATGTGAGAGGGGCGTGGGTCCTGGCTTGAGAGTCCTGAAACTGTGTGGAGGTTGGGGGTGGTGGCGTGGGGGACTTTTTTTTTGCTTTAAGAATCCTATGATTGGTGAACCAGTTGTCGAGGGCTCGTACCTGCAAGGAGGTTCTTATCTCAGAATATTTGTACAAGCAGGAACATGTCGTGAGTCAGAGACTGCTGTACGCTCCTGCTGCACATTCCCATAGCTAAGGTGTCGAACGGTGAGTAAAATCCTCTCTATCTCTGAAACAAAAGGAAAAAAAGGCTTCTGCCAGATACTGGGATAGTGTATTAAAGGCAGAGGGTGAGTTGAAGTTTTAGGCAGCTGTGTGAGATACCTGAGCTGCAGGTTCCGGGACTCTTGACAGACAGACAGACAGGCAGGAAGGCAGACGGAGTTACTGCTTCATTCAGTCACTGCTGGGTCTGAACAGAAGCCTCCCTGGCTTGCTGAGAGAAACCATGGATCCCTCGTGTGTGTTACCTGCCCGCCTCGTTGGGTGGTGTTTTCACACAGGGCTGCAGCGTAAAGGGAAAAGGAAGGCGGACTGTGTGGCTTGGGATGTGCGGGATGGGAGATGGTGTTTGGTGTTGGTGGTGCAGTTGGGTGCGGAGAGAAAGTTGCAGTTATGCAACTTGCTGCCACATATTCACGCACAGTCAGTAATTGCAATTTTTGATTCCACATTTCCCCTCTGCAGATGTCCCTAAGGGCATTGACCGTATTTACAGGTATTTACAGGTGGCGTTCCTGTAAACGCCACCTGAGAAAACGTGTCTGTTTTTACAGGGATCCCTGAGAGTGCGTCGGTATCTACAGGGGCCTCTGGCAGTATGTTTGTATTTACAAGCGCCCCTTTGCTTGTGACTGTATTTATAAGGGACTCTGAGAGTATGCCTATATATTCTGATACAGCACCCTGTAAATATCGATAGTCTCCTCTAAGCACCCTGAGAGTGTATCTCTTTTTACAGGGACTTCTGAGAGCCTGCCTATAAATACAGGGGTCTCTGAGATGGTGTCTATATTTACATGGATCCCTGAGAGTGTGTCTGTATATATTGACACAGACCCACAAACAACGTACCACCCCCCCATACCCTGTAAATACTGGCGCAGTCTCAAAAACACCCTGCAAATACAGCCCCCTAAACATCCTGTAAATACTGATAAACACTAACCCCCCCAACCCCCCAAACATTCAGTATACATGGATACAGTTCCTTAAACACCATATAAATACTGACACCATGTAAACATCAAGTCATTGTTGCCAGGATTATCATTGATCTTATTACCTCCGCCACTGCCTCCAGCTTTATAATCTCCCAACCCAACTGTAGCCAACCTTTCACCTGTACTTCCACTCTTGCCCCTTCCCGTCACTCACAACAGTGTGATCAGGTCCCCCGTGTTCTCACTTTTCATCCCACCAGCCTCCACATTCAAAGGATCATTCTCCATCATTTCAGACAACTCCAGCAGAAAGCCACCACCAAAGACATCTTCCCCTCACTCCCCCCACCTTCTGCATTTCACAGTGCACCCTAGCCCATTCCTGGACCACCAATACCAAACCCTCCCCCCGCCACCGCGGACAGGTTTTTATCTCCATGGGAATCGAGAGATGTAGGGCAAAAAAAAAGTGCTGGAGAAGCTCAGCATGTCAGGCAGCATCTGGAGAGAGAAAGAGCATTAATGTTTCATGCCCCATGACCCTTCGTCAGAACCATACAGAAACTGGACTTGAAAAATGAATATTGTTTTCTTTCTCCCACTGCTACCGGCCCTGCGGAGTTTCTTCAGCGTCCTCTGTTTTTGTTTCAGGTTCCCAGTATCTTGCAGACATCTTGTATATTGCATGACAAGTGTAGGGAAGGGGGGATGGGGAGGTGGGGGTGAGCTAGATGAGCAGCCATGATTGGATTGGATTGGTAGACTAGGCTCAAGGAGTCATATGGCCTACTTCTGCTCCTGCTTCCTGACAGATATTTTCCTAACCAACATACTCGTGTCTTATAACACACCTCTGAAAGCAGGCAGGATTTGAACCTGGGCCTCCTGGCTTAGGGGCAGGGATGCTACACTTGCACTGGCAAGAGCCTCTTCTTATGTTCTTATATTCCTGGCTCCACCAGCCACTTTGTGTGCATGGCCCAGTGCACGACGAGCATCAGTGAGCGAACCATTGGCATTGTCAAACCACACAGACTGCCCTGTTGGCATGGCTTTGAGGGAGGAGTTCCAGTGCTGGTTAGAGCGTCTGTCCAAACTCAGAGGTCAGCTGTACCCTCTACCATGACACACCAGGCGTCCAAGGCCTCCTCACTGTGGACGGACCTTCCAACACCGGGATTCTCTTTAATCCCTACCCCCCACCACTATTTCCCACCTCTCCCTCCCACTGTTGTGGTCGCTCACTGAATCCTCCCTCTGGAAGCGAAGAAAACGAAAAGGTGCAGCAACTTTGGGACGTGGGCTGGGCCCAGCGTTTATTGCCTGTCCCTAGTTGCCCCTTGAGAAGGTGGTGGGGTGAGCTGCCCTCTTGAACCCGCTGCAGCCCATGCGCTGTAGGTAGACCCACAATGCCCTCCGGGAGGGAATCCAGGATCCTGCCCAATGACGTTAGATCTCACCTGTCACCATTCCCTGAAGACCCGCCACACCAGCTGCCCTCTCCTGGATTTACGCACAGTGACTCCCCACCTTGTCTTGCACCCTGTGGAGTGTGGATAGTGCCATCCTCTGAGCTGGTAACCGTGGCTGGTAACCCTGGATGGCAGGGTTTTCTGCGTCCGGCACCCTCAGTGTTGAGGCACCGTTGGCTAGTCCCAAGCAAGGCCTTGGGCATCTAAATACACGAACGGAGAAAGGGAGGGTTGGGACGAAGGAAGGAGTTGGGCAGGGAACTGCACTGGGAGGGGCTGCTGTTGTGCGGTGTGGTGGAGAGTGTGGAAAGGACCAAGCCTGTGGTGACACCACTGAGTGGGGTGAAATTGCGGTGGGAATGAAGAAGATGGTTCTGGCAGTTTGCAGCACCGTGTTCTCCCAGCAGCTTGGGAGATGTAGGTGTGCCTGTTGGAGACAGTAAGGCCTGCAG
Source organism: Ginglymostoma cirratum (assembly GCA_024137785.1). Taxonomy (NCBI): domain Eukaryota; kingdom Metazoa; phylum Chordata; class Chondrichthyes; order Orectolobiformes; family Ginglymostomatidae; genus Ginglymostoma; species Ginglymostoma cirratum. Next base: position 3,751,189 of record JAHRHZ010000133.1, read on the forward strand.
ACGATGGAAGCCAAAGATGTGAAGCTGGGAAAGCACAGCAGGGTCAGACAGCATCGCAGGAGCATTGAAAGTCAACGTTTCAGGCCAAAACCCTTCATCAGGGCTGTTCACCACTGTCTCGCACTCTCTCTCTGTGGCTCATTCAGCGACAAGTGTGAACTTCTCCTGCAAGTGAGAAAGGAGAATCGTGTAGTGAGCCCTTGCAATGCGTTTGGGTGCTGCGGAATAGCTGACCGTTTGTGGAAGTCTTGAGCTGGGGGTGTAAGCCTTGCAGCACTGGTAAGGCAATGAGGATGACGTGGAACAACTCAAATTTTTTTGTGATTCATTCACCGCATGAAGGCATTTACTGCCCATCCCTAATTGCCCAGAGGATAGTTAAGGGTCGACCACATTGCTGTGGGTCTGGAGTCACATGTAAGCCAGACCAGGTGAGGACATTTAACCAAAATAAAAACCGAAAGAACTGTGGATGCTGTAAATCAGGAGCATGAACAGAAGTTGCTGGAAAAGCTCAGCAGGTCTGCCAGCACCTGTGAAGAAAAAAAAATCGGAGTTAACGTTTGGACATTTGTGAAGACATTTAATCAGTTGGGCAACAATCTTTTCATGGTCATCATTAGACCCTTAACTCCAGATTTTAACAAAAAAAATTGAATTCAAATTCCAACATCTGCCCTGGTGGCCTTTGAACCCAGATCCCTGGATGTGTAGATTAGCGGTCCAGCAGTAATAGCACTAGGCTGTCACTTGCTGATGTAGAGTAATGTGGGCCTGGGGCATTGAGCATTGTGAGTAATTGAGAGTGCAGTGGGTAGTGGACATTGTGCCACGGTGACATTGACTGACCTTGTGAGGTCATTGGACATAACTCAGGTCCAGGCTCTGGGAACTGACATCTCTGACCATGCACTTTGGAAGGTGTGCCTTCCTCCTCTGAATCTTAACCTCTCAGGTAGAGTACTCTAGTGCCACACACAACACAACAACCTGGAAAACACCCCCCCCACTCTCTCTCTGACCCGTTTCTCCATTTACATCCTTCCCCCTTTATTCTCCTTAGACAGCTCCAGCAGCTGCTGCGTTCTGAGCAAACGTCTCCTATTTTTGCACACAGACTGCTTCTAATCGGTGCAGGATAAACTGTACGTTGTGCTAGCCATCCCAGGCTTAGTTTGCACCCACTCAGCAGAATGCTTATATGGCATCGTGGAGTCACAGTCATACAGGAAGGAAACAGACCCTTTGGCCAACCCATCTGCGGTGTAAATCTGATCTAATCCCATTTGCCAGCAGTTGGCCCATATCCCTCTAAACTCTTCCTAGTTATGTACCCAATCCAGATGCCTTTTAAATGTAATTGTACCAGCCTCCACCACTTCCTCTGGCAGCTCGTTCCATGCATGCACTACCCTCTGCGTGAAAAAGTTACCCCTTAGGTCCTTTTTAAATTTTTACCCTCTCACCTTAAACCTATGCCCTCTAGTTTTGGACTCTTCCACCCTAGAAAGAAGACCTTGACTATTCACCTTATCCATGCCCCTCATGATTTTATAAACTGCTATAGGTCACCCCTCAGCCTCTGACCCACCAGGGAAAAAAGCCCCAGCCTATTCAGCCTCTCCCTAAAGCTCAAACTCTTTAGTCCCGGCAACATCCTTGTAAATCTTTTCTGCATCCTGTCAAGTTTAACAACATCCTTCCTATTGGAAGGACAACCAGAATTGTAAACAACATTCTAACAGTGGCCTCACTGGTCTGATCTGATGGTAATTAGACATTGTGGTCGCTGTACTTACTAACAGAACTAATTCAATTACTAGATAATGAGAGAGATCCTTTCATCTCTAATATTGCCATCTTAAAAAAAAGTTGATAGGTTTATTCCCCATGAAAAGGGACCCTCCTGTCATGCACCATATTGTTTGGGCTCTTTGGGAGAAAAATAAACATGAAAAAATTCCAATTGTGAACTTGCAGGCCAATCTCCTCTGGGAGCTGTTAATCCGAGGCAACTGCATTTCCTATCTCACCGTTTCATTAGATGACTTCTGGGACCACATTTTTAATTCCCACCTGCATGAGGTGCTGTACCCATGACCCTTTTGAACATCTGTGAAAAATGTAAGGAAAAAATCTTGAAAATGTACATGGTTAATTTTTAACTCCACGCCGCTGTTGAAATGTGAGGGAAATGGTGAAAAGCTGCTTAACCTGGAACTTTGGCAGCAGAGATTGCAGTCGTCCTACTGACGAAATGTCACAGTAAAATTAGCAACTAGAACCTGAAGCAAACACAGGCATTGTGAATGATCCAGTAGCACCTGAAAATGAGGTAAAGTCATCAGCATTTCAGACCTGAATTGCAAAGTGGCTCTTAATTTTGTTGTACTGTCTGGAAAGAGCTAGCAATAATTAATCGGCAACCAGTTGTTGGGAGGGTGAGTGTTTGTGGCTGCACTGGACTGTTAGATTAGTGTGTCACAAGGTACCAGCCTTCTCCCTAGCCACATGGTGGTTTTAGAATTAGAACTCTCATCTTTGTGAGACCAAAGTGAGATTATTTTCAATAATCTGGGAACCAGAAGACAATCAGAATTGCAACCGCAGCGAGATCCAAAATCCGGCACTGACCCAGTCCTGAGGTTTCGACTTTAAAGGAAAATGACCGTCAGCCAGTTCGAGACAGGTCCAGGGGTCAGATTGAGGGTCACAGTGTGAGACAGGGTCAGGGGTTGGATTGAGGGTCACAGTGCAAGAAGGGGTTGGGGGTCGGACTGAGGGCAACAGTGTGAGACAGGGGTCAGCTGTAGGGCTTGGAGGGGTGGTGGTGATCACAGTGTAATACAAGGCAATGACTGAAGACAACAGACAGGATAGGAGGAAGTGTCTGTAGAAGAGAGTGCAACTTCAGGACGTAGAATGGACCAATAACATCCACATCCTAGCCTGTGTGGCCCTGATCTGTATACTGCCTGTAGAGAGTCTTTCACAAGCGTATCCATGGAGGATGTGCCATCCCTACTCCCTCAACAATGTCCAGCTTGCCTGTGCAATATCACGGCTGGTATGAAACACTCTGACTCTTATGTTGAGGTGTACACGGGCTGGTATGTGTGCCAACAGGAAGTGAATTAGCTCATTCTCGGCTTTCCACAGAGCTCTGACTGTTATAGATGAGTCACTTGTAACCAATGTCAAGGAAGATGTTTGCTGATACTAATCCACTCCAGCGCACCCACTGACAAAACAATAAGACCTTAGCAAAGGAGTATTTTATTCAGTGAGTGCAGGGGATGCTAAAAGCTGGTTCTAAAGCCTGTGGGTGGCATTGTGTGGCCAGGAGCCTGCAGGAATCAAAGATAAATAACCTTGGAAACAAAACAGAAGAGAGCCGAAGAAAGGTCAAAGGTTCACAAGAAAGAAATTGAATGCCTTGGTTTCACCTTTTGAGCACTGCCATTCATTCGTTGTGAAAAATATTGGGAGACATTGGAATTGTAAGCAGGTCTAATGAAGCTGAATGAATGTCCTGAAATAGTAACCAGGGAAATGTCCATGGGTGGCATTTATAAGGACTCCCAGAAGGTATTCACTAAATTTCCTCACAAGGGACCAAAAGGTAGAAGCTTATGTTATTGAGGACAAATATTTGACCAGATTAGGAAATCAGCTGAGTGACAGCAAACAGAGTCAGACAATGGGGTGTCTACTTGGCAGGATGGAACTAGTAATAATATTAATGTCATGAGCAGCTACTGAAGAATGTAAGATGCAAAAGTTATATCAAGCCCTGGTTTAACCACACCTGGACTCATTGTGAACAGCTGTGAGTACTGAACTTATGATAGATCAACCATGGAGACTTACCCAAATGATACCTGGGCATCAAGGGTTGAGTTCCAAAGACTGATTCATAAACTAGGTTCCCTCAAATTTAGAAGGAAGATTAACGTAAGAACACCAGACCAAAAGACTTGGAAGCAATAGTAGCCCATTGAGTCTGCTCTGCCATTCAATGAGATCATGCCTCATCTGATAGTCCTCAACTCCACTTTCCTGCATTGTCCCATACTATCCAAAAATCTATCTCGGCCTTGACAGCCCTCTGCAGTAAAGAATTCCACATAATTGCTACCTTCTGAGAGAAGGTACTTCTCCTCATCTGTGTTCTAAATGGGCCTCCCACATTCTGAGATTTATGCCCTCTGATCCTAGACTCTCCTGCAAGGAGAAATAACCTTTCCACGTCTATCCTGTCACATCCCCTAAGGCTTTTTGTATATTTTGAGAAGAGATCTCCTCTCATTCTTCTAGAATCCAATGAAGGGGGAGCAGATATATGGTAGGTGTAGAGAAACGGTTTTCGCTGGTTGCAGAGTCCAGGACTAGGGATCATGGTCTAAAAATTAGAGACAGACCTTTCAGGAGTGGAATTTAGAAAATGCACCTTTGTGCAAAGGGAGGTAGAGTTTGGGACTGTCTTGGAATGGTAGTAATAGGTGGACACCAGTAGTAGGTACGACCTGGTTGGTCGATGGGAGGGATGAATCTGATTGGTGGCTGGAAGGGAGGGTTAGAAGGTGGTGTGGAAGGGAGGAGGTGGGGCTGGAAGGGGAGCTGGGGGATGAGTGAGAAGGTTGTTTTGAAATTAGAGAACTCAACGTTGATTACACACCTCTGGAGCAGATGGGACTTGAACCCAAACCTCCCGGCCCAGTGGACACTACAATTGTTCCACTAGAGGACCCCTAAAACAACTGTCTGGATAAGATAGCTTGAGGCTCCAATGAGCTGTGGCACTGGTGCTAAGATGAGAGGGATAATGCTGAGCAAGCCAATAAACTCTTGTCGTAATGAAAGCTAAATATGTGGCCTGCTTTCTATTTCACCAAGTGACTTGGAATATATTAATACCAATGTACCGGAGGTTTTTGGTCAGACCGTCCTCTAACCAAGGGTGGCACGGTGGCTCAGTGGTTAGTGCTGCTGACTCATAGTGCCAGGGACCCGGGTTTGATTCCACCCTTGGGCAACTGTGTGGAGTTTGCACGTTCTCCCCGAGTCTGTGTGCGTTTTCTCCGGGTGCTCTGGTTCCCTCCCACAGTCCAAAGATGTGCAGGTTGGGTGGGTTGGCCATGCTAAATTGGCCTATAGTATGCAGAGATATGCAGGGTTGGTGGGTTAGCCATGGGAAATGCAGGGATAGGGTGGGGGACGTGCGTGGCGTGGCAGGTCTCAGTGGGATGCTGTTCAGAAGATTGTCATGAACTCAATGGGCTGAGTGGCCTAATTCCACACTGTAGGGGTTATATGATAACCCTCCCCATTCCAGCACATGAATACATGCAGATCACAAAGGGCGACAGCTGCCCGTGGAGGGTCAGAGGCCTGTCCCTGTCTAGGATTGTGAGGCCCAGACTGGAAAACCAGCAAAAAAGCGGCAGAGGCTAACTGGAGCAGGGGTTGAGGCACATGTAGAATGTGCTGACCAAGATGGAGCTTGGGTGTGGGGAATCGCACAGTTGGATCTGACTGCTGCATGCAAGCATCGCTGGCAGAGTTTGAAAGACGTGCCAGGAATGGGTAAGCTCTCAGCCAGGCAGATAGCATCTGAGGAGCAGCTAAGTCAACACTGCAGGCCGAAACCCTCTGTCAGGACTGGGGAGGGGAAAGGGGAGTCCAGAAATAAATAGAGGAAGGGTAGGAGAAATGGAGATGGGTGGATGCAGATTGGGGGTTATTGTGATTGGTCTGTGGGAAGGATGGAGTGGATCGGTGAGTAGATGGACAGGTTAGGTCAGGTCAAGAGGGGTTGGGCTGGACAGGTGATAAGCCTGGAAGGGGAGGGATTTTGAAGTCAGTGTTAAGGCCATTGGGCTGTAAGCTCCCGAGGCGAAATATCAGATGTTGTTCCTCCAGTTTACGTTTGGCCTCACTCTGATAGTGGAGGAGGCCAAGGGTGGACATGTTGTCAGGGGAGGGGGAGGGATAATTAAAATGGATGGCACCCGAATGGTCGGGTTGGTTGTTGTATGCAGAGTGCAGATGCTCCGCGAATCGGTCTGCGTCTGGTCTCCCCGATATAGAGGATACCACATCGGGAGCAGCGGATACAATAGATCAGGTTTGAATAAGGTGCGGGTAAATCTCTGCCGGATCTGGAAGGATTGTTTGGGGCCTTGGATGGAGGTGAGAGGGGAGGTGTAAAGGAGGGTGTTGGACCTCTTGCGGTTGTAGGGAAAGGTACTCGGTGTGAGGGAGAGGTTGTAGGGAATGTGGAGCTGATGAGGGAGTCGCAGACTGAACGGTTCCTGGGGAAAGCGGACAGGGCTGGGGAGGAAAGTGGTGGGGGTCTGGTTGTAGGTGGAGGAAATGTGGGAGGATGATGGGTTGGATTCGGAGGTTGGTGGACCAAGGGGACTCTATCCTTATTGCTGTTGGGGGGAGGGAGTTTGAGGGCAGAAGTGTGGGAAATGGAAGAGGTGCGGTTGAGGGCATTCTTAATTACAGAAAGGGTTGGGGGAGCAAAATACGGTCCCTGAAGTAGGAGGATATCTGGGATGTCCTGGAGTGGAATGCCTCATCCTGGGAGCAAATGCGGTGGAGGCAGAGGAATTGGGAGTATGGGGTAATGTTTTTGCAGGAGGGTGGGTGAGAGGAGGTGTAGTCGAGGTAGCTGTGGGATATTGATGGGTTTCCTGTGCCCTTGCGGTATTTAACCTTTAGGCGAGACCCTCAGGAAAGGGTCAGGCATCAGAGGGGTGACTGTCCCGGGTCACAGCAATCCCTGACAGAGCTGGGTCACGTTCTCTGGGGATGGGGCTGACGGATCTCTCCTTTCTCAACCGTTGGGTCAGATTACCGGGTGGTGCTGGGGACGTGGTTCAGACGGCGCCGGGGAGTGCCCTAAAAGTAAGCAGGTTCAATTTGCCGAGGTTGGACTCAAAAAGTAGGTACGAGGCTCTCCCCCTGTTCCTGCACTGTGTGGCCCCCCAATTGTCCATAGCTGCCTTGTGCCAAGGTGGTCATCTGCTTTATCTATCAGATCGAAAGTTGGACCATGTACACCTCTCTGGGTAAACGAGGGAGAATTGTATCTACTAGTGTAGGTTATCTTTGGTATTTAGGCATCGAGGGATTCATGGATACACTGCTTACCTACACTGAATGTCAGCACACACTGAGGCTCTACTTGACCAAGTGTTGTGAAGAATAGTCAGGGCAGGTTATTGTGGAAAACTTCATTCGGCCACAACGGGCGCTACCATCTGTCTCTTCTGAATAGGTTTGTAAAAATGAAAGAAATCCTTTGACCATTAGTTCATCAGGCAGTGACCAAGACACACCATCCCCATGGGGCACAGGAGATGGTGAATTCTGTCGGATGGCTCCTCCCCTGAACAGGCTCTCGGCAGAATCATGCAAAAACAAAGTTGTGCTGGAGAAACTCAGCAGGTCTGGCTGCATCTGAGGAGAGAGAGAGAGTTAATGTTTTGACCCTTCTTCAAGACTGGACTGGTCACTGGACTCCAACACGTTAGCTCTGTGTTTTTCTCTCTCTCTCTCTGTGCTCTCTCCAACACTTTCTGCGTTTCAGATCTTCAGCGTCCGCAGTTCTTTGTTTCGTTACTTGGCAGAATGCCCCATGGCCAGAGATTTTTCCTAGGGTGGAGGTAGCTATTACGAGGGGGTATAGTTTTAAAGTGGGTGGAGGTAGATATAGGGGAGACATCAGAGGTAGGTTCTTTACACAGAGAGTGGTCGGGGCGTGGAATGCATTGCCGGAGAGGGTAGTGGAGTTGGCCTCACTAGGGGCATTTAAGCGGCTATTAGATAGGCCTATGGATGATAGTATAAGGTAGCGGTGGAGGTTATATAGACCTTAGGTTTAGGGTAAAAGATCGGCACGACATCGTGGGCCAAAGGGCCTGTACTAAGCTGTACTTTTCTATGTTCTATGTTCTAGATGAGAAAGGGTCCTTCCCTTCAGATTCTTCCCATGTACCTGGAGTCATACCCCCTCCGCCTGTTGCCCCTCGAGGTGGGTAAAGTGGTGAGCCACCTCCTCATGGAATGTGTCTTCGCAGAGCAAGTCTGGTGAGAGACGGTTCAGCATCAAGGTGCAGCCTGTTACCCAGGGGCAACACTGAGATAGACATAAAGCTGGTGTTGGAGGACTGTCAGCTCCCCAGCAGAACCCAAAACCCCTGTTTGTTTCTCACTGTGGCTAACTGAGCATCCCAGACTGGCACAGTCTGACCCCGAGGCGTCCGTGGCCAGGGATGTTCTAAAGCTTTGGTTGCAAAGACTCACCGGAGAAAGGGCCGGGCCTGCCCTTAGGGCCTGCTCTATTTGCACACAAGTTGCTTTAACCCACATAAAAGTCTTCAGGCTGCACAAACAGGAGCTAGTTTGTCACAGAATGTATGTGTAACCTGTAAATTATAAGGTGAGCGAGTCCCTCAGAGTGCCACACAATGCATTGACAGAGTCATTACATTTTACATGTGGGCAGATTTGAACAGTTGACGTACTTTTTGCAAACTTTGTGAATGAGGTGTACTTGTCCTGTGAAGGAAACTGGTTTACGTCTTTGGAGAGGTGGCAGTGAACCGACTTTTGGAGTGGAGCCCCTCTTGCTGTCATTGCGAGCAGCTCAAGTCGAACCTGGGTTCAGCTCAATGCCAGGTGACCGACTGACACTAAGGATGTGTTTGCCCTTCTTTTAAAGCAAAAACCAGCCCTGTGTGTTTGTGCGTGTATGTGTGTGCGTGCACGCGTGTGTGTGCGTGCGCGTGTGCATGTGTGTGAGAGTGTGTGTGTTTGTGTGTGATCGGAGGTGCGACCGCGCACCTTAGTGTGCAAATGGCTGCTTTCAAAGGTGGAAAGGTGCAGAAACGCCACCTCCTGGGAATATTGCTGGCAAATCCTCAGCTTCTCCTCCTTCTCCTCCACCCAATGTCAGCCGCCAATCTCAGCCTCTCCTCATTGCAGGGTCTCTTCCTCCTCCCGGTCGGATCATGTGGAAGAAGAGGAGGTCCCACCGCCTGGAGATTTCAGCTCCTCGGGACTTTGAGCACAGGCTGCACACCTCCTTCGACCCCCACGGCCAGAGGTTTGTTGGCCTGCCCCAGCAATGGCAGGGGCTGCTGGCGGAAACCCCGAAGCGGCCGAAGCCTCTAGTGGATCCATCCAGGGTCACCCCTGTGGAGCTCACTCCGCTGAAGGTAAGGCGGGCTCACACGGAGAGTGTGGGGAGCACTGAGGGCGAGGGGGGGGAAAAGTGAGGGTGAGGGACACGGAGGGTGTGGGGGGCACTGAGGGCGAGGGGATGAAAGTGAGGGCCTGGGACACGGAGGGTGTGGCAGGCACTGAGGGCGAGGGGGGGAATTGAGGGTGAGGGTCACCCGGGTGTAGGGTGAGGGACACAAGGGGTGGGGGTCTGTGTGAGGGGCCCTGAGGGTGAGGGAGACTGAGGGCGAGGGGGGGAAAGTGAGGGTGAGGGACACGGAGGGTGAGGCATAAGGAAGGTGATGGGTGATGGGCACAGAGGCTGAGGGGAGTGGCTGTGAGAATGAGGGACATGGACATTGAGGAGGAAGAATTAAGGGGTGCAGAATTAAAGGGTAGGTTGTGGAAGTGAGTCTGTCTGTTGTTACCCTCCAGGCAGTCTTCTTACTGTTTAACTGCCGTGGGATGGTCAAATGCATCTCCCTGTAAGTGTTATAACTCAGTGAGTTAACTCTTTGTAAGCTATAACAATATACTAAAATTGCATTTCTTTACAACCCCAAACTGTTATAATTCCCATTGAGAGTTTCAGAGTAAACGTCAGTGTGTGTGTCAGCGCGTGTGTCTGTCAATGTCTGTCAGTATGAGTATGTGTGTTAGTAAGAGTACGTGTCTGTGACTGTGTGTCAGCGTGAGAGTGTGTAAGTGAGCATCCCCATGTCAGTTTGAGTGTGCATCAATGAGTGTGTATGTCAATGAGTGTATGTTAGTGAGTGTGTACATTAATGTGTGTGTGTCAGTGAGTGTGTGTATGTCAATGAGTGTATGTTAGTGAGTGTGTACATTAATGTGTGTGTCAGTGAGTGTGTGTATGTCAATGTAAGTACCACTGTGAGTGTGTGTGTTATTGTGAGTGTCACTCTGTGTTACTGTCAGTGTGTGTGTCATTGAGTGTCAAAAGCATGTGTGTGTCAGTGTGAATATGTATTTATGTAAGTATATATCAATGTGTGTGTGTGTCAGTGAGTGTGTGTGTTGGTGTGAATTTGAGTGTGCAAAGTGTGAGTGTCGGTGCAAGTATGTCTCATTTTGTGTGTCTGTGTATCTGTATCTAAGGGTGAGACCCGGAGAGCATAGGCCAGGAAAGAGAAAAGGCTGAATAACTTTCTGTGTTCGCTGTCTCAGACGTATCTTCATAGTCTTTTGGCAGAATAAGATAATTAATCCTGAGCTCCCGGAGCATGCTAAGTCCATCAGCATACACATTTGCTGAGGCACTTTTATCTGCACTAGCTCCATCACGTACATCAAATTGGTGATGCTATGAAAGAACTGTCAGAATGGAAGTTCTGAGGGAGACATGAGCAAAATCATCTCCCAGAAATGAGGAGCTTCTGTCCTTTGTTTAAAAAAAAAAGGCAGGTCTGGATTGTCAGTCTGTGTGAGGTTGCTGTCCCATGGAAAATTGTCTTATGAAACAGTAAGGCTGCCCCAAGTGAACTTAGCAATGTGTGAACACAGGGTCTATGTGCAACTATGTGCACTGAATGAGCATGAGGGAATGATTATACTTAGGTCAGTGTGTGTGAGTATTAGTGTGTGACAGTGTGAGCTAAGACTGTAGATAAGTGCGAGTGCATGAGTGCGCAAGGTCTGTTTAATTCAATCGTGGGATGTGGACATCGCTGGCTGGCCCCAGCATTTATTGCCTGACTCTAGTTGCGCTTGAGATGGTGGTGGTGAGCTGCCTTCTTGAACTGCAGCAGTCCATGTGCTGTTGGTCGACCCACAACGCCCTTAAGAAGGGTATTCCAGGATTTTGACCCAGCAAAGGGGAGTGGCTTGGGGAGGAACTTGCAGCGGGGTGGTGTTCCCATGTTTCTGCTGCCCTTGTCTTTCTTGATGGAAGTGGCCGTGGGTTTGGAAGGTGCTGTCTGAGGATCTTTGGTGAATTTCTGCAGTGCATCTTGTAGATGGTACACACTGCTGCTACTGAGCGTTGGTGGTGGCGGGAGTGAATGCTTGTGGATGTAGTCTCAATCAAGCGGGCTGCTTTGTCCTGAATGGTGTCAAGCTTCTTGAGTGTAGTTGGGGCTGCACCCATCCAGGCAAGTGGGGAATATTCCATCACACTCCTGACTTGCGCCTGACTTTAAGGAGTCATGAGATGAGTTCCTCGGCGCAGTATTCCCAGCTTCTGACCTGCTGTTGTAGCCACTTTGTTTATGAGGTGAGTCCAGTTGTGTTTCTGGTCAATGATAACCCCCAGGATGTTGATAGTGGGGGATTCAGTGATGGCAATGCCTGAGTGTGTGTGTGGGCACCTCGGGGAACATGAGTCCAGGTGCATCTGCGTTGAGTGTCAGTCAGTGTCAGGCTGTACAGTCAATGTGTAGGGGGTCTGTGTCTGTGCGTGTGTATGTACGTGCGTCTGTGCCTGTGAGTGTGCAAGTATATAAGTAAATGCGTGCGAGCGTGACTAGCTGCTTGAGTCTTTGTACGTGACTGTGCATGTTTGTGTTGGTCAATTAATTCTGAAAGGGCTGATGAGATTCTTCCTCTATCGGGAAGCTTTTCCCTTATTTTTGACTCCAGATGTGGAGGAATCATAGAATCCCTGCAGGCCATTCAGCCCAACGAGTCCACACTGACCCTCCAAAGAGAATCCCACCTGGACAATCCCCCCCTCCACTCCCCACATTGCTAGGACGTGCAGCTTGTTAACAGGAAAGACATGCATCCTCGAAACTTTTAATGTAAAATATATCCTTGAATTTTGTGAGGACTCTGCAGTGACTCAGGTTGCTTTGCTCATGCTTCATGCCTGTGGTAGGAGGATTATGCAAGGGTTGGAGGCGGCAGGGACTCTGACACCTCATTGCTCAGTGTAGGGCTGGTGGAGTGTGAGTGAGCGTGGATCACAGGCTCTAGCGTCACTCATTTACCCGCTCCCCGCACCCCCCCCCCCCTCACCCCGCTGCTCCACCCCTCCCAAGCCCAGGAGGATGGTTCTGCTTCGGAATCATTGCTGAAGTAAATGATTAAAACCAGATCCATGCACGTTGGGTTGACAACTGATGACCTGAGGGGTTTTAGGAGAGAGGCCAAGCCTGGTGTGTCAGAATAGGTGAGTGTTTGAGGAACCGGGACTAGTACTGGCGTCTTGGTACTGCCGTACGTCCCTTTTGCTTTGAACTAGTCCAGTCATATCCTCGGCGTATTGCTGATTCCTTCTAGAATAGTGGAAAGGGTGAGTAGCTCACTGTTCTGATCGGACACTGTGTGGGATTATGCTACAGGGCGAGAGTGTCCACGCTGTAGCCCTGTGGGAGTTCCCCGTCAGTCAGAAAGTCGTATGGATCACCATGCGGGTGTCTGACCCCTGGCAAAGGTAAAGAGAACCAGAGGCAGCTTTTCGCATGGGAATGCATCACGTACCAAACATTATGCAGCCCCGTTACCTTGGGGTCTCCAGTATTCCAACGACTTTAGAGCCTGGCAATAGCAGCTTTTTTAATATTGAATTTAATATGCTTTTGGAGCTGTGGATGGGATATGCTAGTGCAAACCATTCGCTGGGTTTTGACTTCGACTGATGGCCTTGTTTCCTTCTGAAATCGAACCCTCCCCCACCCCGCTTTTGTCTCTTGTTACACAGCCCATTGTCCGTGGGAGCAAGTCGCCAGTCAACGGGCACATCACAGAGCTGCTGGCTGACCTGCAGAAAGTCTCTGTCTCCAGGTCCAACTCTCTACGGAGAAGCGCAGCCTGCTGCCCTCGGGGGACGCCCTGCCTGCTCAGGAGGATCGAGGAAGACAGCGCCCAGGAGATGCCGCAGAAGCCGCCCGGCCCCAGCTCCGCACGCCGCTGGAGCAGGATCTTCTCCCGTGGTCACCACGGGAAGGGCCGAGGGGCTGAGAGCGGGAGCTCCACGGCGAGGCCTTCGTGCGGCCGACTGGATGCGAATAAGCCGGCCCAGAATCTCTCCGTCCCCTCTTTGGAGTATGAGCGGCAGAGGGCACACTCCATGCATCGTTTTGCACCCCCACAAGCTCAGGACACTGGTCTCCCCTCTAACGGAATCCCCGCAGAGACCGCTCAGTCTCACCCGGACAGGAGGCTGAGGCCGGGCAGGAGGAACGGTCTGGGCTGGAGGCCCATCTCGTGCTTCTTCGGTCAGTCCAGCCCAAAGGGCATGAGGGGACACGGCACGGGCACCTTGCTAAAGCATGGCACCACGGGTCACCCACTCAACAACCATCTGTCCACAGGGGTCTCCCCAGACACGTCGGCAAGAGTTACCATGGCCAAACAAACTCAGGTGAGCAACTCGGAGCTGCCGGGCGGCTAAGGTTATAAATTTCTGCTTGTCTGTCTTACCCACAGACTGATGTGTTGACAGGAGTCCGTTTTACGTTGGCTTGCCCTGAAACTGCTTTTGTTACAGTGTTCATAGGCATGAGAGGAGACTGGGGTGGGTTAGTGCTTTAAGAGCTCAGGAATTCGAATCGTGCTGGACCTAACAATTCTGGTAAATCTGTTTGTTTGGCATGAGAAGATTTGAAAAATAAAAAAATCCCCAAGAGCATCAGACGTAGGCCACTCAGCCCATCGAGTCCACTTTGCCATTTAATGCAATTGTGCTTGCTCCGATAATCCGCAACTCTACTTTCCTGACCTTTGCCCCCCTTACTGATTTAAAAATCGGTCTCTCTCAGCCTTGAATGTACTTAACTGCCCAGCCCTGACAGCCCTCTGTGGTAAGGAATTCCACAGATTCACTACCCTCAGGGTAGAAATTCCTCCTTATCTCGTCTTAAATGTGGGACCACCCTTATTCTGAGACAATGCCCTCTGGTCCTAGACTCTTCCCACAAGACGAATTAAGCTTTCCACATCTCCCCTGTTCAAGACTCCTAAGAATCTTGTATGTTTCATTAAGGTCGCCTCTCATTTAGCTTAACTCCAGTGAGTACAGGCCCAGCCTATGCTCCTTCTCCTCGTAAGACTGTCCCTCCATACCTGGGATCAGCTGAGTGAACCTACTCTGGACTGCGCCCAGTGGCAATAGACCTTTCCCTAGACAAGGGACCTAGAACTGTTCACAGTAGTCCATCTGTTCTCTGGCTAGTGCTATATCAACAATGGAATAAAAGGGTGAGCAACAACGATGATATGAGATTGGTTATGTGACGGGAAACGGAGCGCAGCTTGGTGTACACTTCTTCCAGATGCAGGAAGGTTGACAGTGACGCGCCCCGCAGCGTCTTCTGATGAAGCCCGTTCATCCGGAAATATTTAGGGATTTGGTGGACGTGGCACAGTTTCAAAATTTGTGGCTAATTGACTTTTGGAAGCGGCACGAGTGTGAGGAAGGGGTCGCGCGGCCTTTCGAAAGGAGATATTTGTCCCCTGGTGGAACGGGGCAGAAAAATGACCGGTGGAATCTAAAGTTAGAGAAATGTGTAATGATAGAGTTTGGTGGAATGCAGAGGAAAAAGATGCAGAATAAAGGTTACATTTCTAAAGAGGGCGCGACGGCCGAGTGAGCTGGGGAGGGGGTGTGCGTTATATGTGTATATGTCAATAAAAGCAGCAGGGCAGGAGTTAAATGAGAACAATATGGGATTCTGGGCTTTATAAACAGGAGATATTGAGGACAATAACAAGGGAGTTATGATAAACCAATGCTAACACTGGTCCCCTCTCAGTGGTCTATACCTCTAGTCCTGGGCAATGCACTTTAGGAATGATGTGAAGGAGAGAGAGAGAGAGAGGGAGCAGAAAAGATTCATATAAGTGGTTCCAGGGGTGAGAAACTTCAGTTTCATGCACAGGTTGAAGAGGCTGAGGCTGTTTCCCTTGGGGAAGAGTGGCCGAAGAGGAGATTTGATAAAGGTTTCCTGAATCGCGTGGAGGCTTGTACAGCGGGGTTAGGGAGAAAACACTCCCGCAGGTGGAGAGATCGAAAAGCAGAGGATGCTGGTTTGTGACGATTGGGGCAAGAGGCAGTGGTGACAGGAGCAAACTAAAAATATCTTCATGCAGCAAGTGATTAGGTTCTGGAATGTGCTGCCTTAGAGTATGGGGGAGGCAGGTTCCCTTGCAGCTTTCGAAAGAGAATTGGATCATTATCTAAAGAGGAAAAGTATGCAGGGCTACAGGGGAATGGCAGGGGGAGTGGCACTTAGGGAAAGGGTTCATGTAGAGCGCTGATGTAGACATAATGGGCTGATTAGCGTTCTGTGCTGTAACCAATCTTTGACCTCTACAATCTGTGCAAAACCTCAGCTCATTTACTAATGCTGTTGCTAAAGAACAGACATGTGACTGTAGTCCTGTGCTCTGAGCAAACAAATTTAGTTGTAAACAATTGATGCCACACCCCCGACAGTGTTACCTGAAAACTGAAATCTGAGAGCTGCTAGGTGGACAACCCACTATTTATCCCTTTAGAGATAAAGTGACTCCGCAACCAAGTCTAAAGATATAGTACAGTCAAACAAATAGACTGTGTAAGGAAGGTCAGTTTAGAGGGGCCGTTGACATCACCTTCATGGAACTACCTGGATTGGGAAGTCAATTTGACCTTGGAACCTGGGCAACACACACAAGTACTAGTAAATCAAATATGTTTATAGACATTGAAATAAAGATACTGAGCTTTGTTAACAATACTATGGCAAGATGTACAAAACTCTACAGAGAGAAGTGCTTATGATTCAATCATGGGCATTTATTGCCCGTTCCTAGTTGCCCCTTGAGAAGGTGGTGGTGAGCTTCCTTCTTGAACTGCTGCAGTCCATGTGCTGTAATTTGACCCACAATGTTATTAGGGAAGGAATTCCAGGATCTTGACCCGGCCACACTGAAGGGGCGGCGATGTATTCAAGTCAGGATGGTGAGTGGCTTAGAGGGGAGATTGCAGGAGATGGTGTTCTCATGTATTTGCTGCCCTTGTCCTTCAAGATGGAAGTGGTCATGTGTTCTGAGGACCTTCGGTGAATTTCTGCTGTGTGTTTTATAGATAGTGCATACTGCCACTATTGAGTGTCAGTGGTGGGAGGAGTGGATGTTTGTGCATGTGGAGGCAATCTAGTGAGCTGCTTTGACCTGGATGGTGTTGAGCTTCTTGAGGGATGGGCTGTCCCATAATAGATCCATTTTAATGCAGAGAATGATTCAATTTTGAGAATGAAAGAGGCCAGTCGTAGGTGTGATACATAGAATGGGACAAATGGGCTACATCGAGGAGACAGTGTACCAGAAAATAGATCTTTTTTAAATTAAGTCTTGGAGCTTCTGTGGAGAGAAAGCAGAGTTACCGTTTCAGGTCTGGTGATCCTTTCCAAAACGTTAACCTCTGCTTTCTCTCCTCAGATGCTGCCGGACCTGCTGAGTTCTTCCAGCGATTTCTGATTTTTGTTTCTGATTTCCAGAATTTTTTGTAATTTTTTTATCCCTTTTTCCATTGGCCTATTCAGACGCATCTCTGGAGTAAGTGGGACTTAAACCCTGTCATCCTCTTTTAGGGGATGGGACGCTACGACCAACGCTCGGAAAATATTTCCCGGATAGATTGGAATGAATAATTATCAAATGAGGTGCATTTGTTGGAAATAAAGAGAGGCTGATTAGGGTACAGACGAGACATGTCCCCACAGGAAGTAGTGCTGCTTGCCAAGTATGTGGTTAACGAAGAGATGAACACACATTTAAATAAAACATTTAGCATCAGAAGCTGTCGCAAGACTCTTCTCAGCTATGTGGGAGGGTATAATTGTCAACAACTCCAAAGATATCAGGTGACTGAAAGCTTGGCCAAAGAGGTAGATTTTAAGGAGTGACTGAATGAGGAGAGAGAGCTGGAGAGACAGAAGTTTAATTAAGTTGGTAATTCCATGGCTTGGGGCTAAGCAGCTTGAAGGCACAGCTGCAAATGTCTATTTCTTCACTCATTCGTGGGATATAGCCATTGAAAGGAAGCAGTTATTGCTTGTTCCTACCCAGGGAGATGATGGAGAGGCAGGTAAGACCAGAGCTCTGGGCCATTGCTTTGGTTATTTGGTGTCAGATCTCACCATGGCAACCGGTAGAATTTGCATTCAATCAATTCTAATGTGGAGCTTTCCACTCACACCTTAGACACGGTTACCATGACAACAATCGTCGATTGCTGTTCAATAATGCCCTTTAGGAGGGCCGCTGTGGTAGTGTCCCTACCTCTGAGCCAAGAGACACAGGGTTAACCCCCAGCTGCTCCAAAGCTGTGAGGAGGTTGACTCCAACATGTCCGCTGATACCCTTTTGGGAAGGAAATCTGGGTTTGAGTTACAAGGAGAGGCTGGATAGGCTGAGACTGTTTTCACTGGAGCGTAGGAGGTTGAGAGTGACCTCGTAGTAGGAGGTTTGTAAAATCATGAGGTGTATAGATAAGGCGAATGGCAGGTGTCGTTTCCCTAGGGTGGGAGATTTCAAGACTTGGGGGGGTCATATTTTTAAGGTGAGAGGAGAAAGATTTAAAAATGACATGAGGGGCAACTTTTTCTTTACACAGAGAGTGGTTCGTGTGTGGAATGAACTTCCAGAGGAAGAAGTGCATGAGGGTACAATTACAATGTTTAAAAGGCATGTAGATAAGTACATGAATGAGAAATGTTTGGAGGAATATGGGCCAAGCGCAGGCAGGTAGGACTAGTTTAATTTGGGATTGCGGTCGGCATGGACTGGTTGGACTGAAGGGTCTGTTTCTATGCTGTATGGCTCTATCTCATTTGGCGTACATGTGACTCCAAA
The DNA here is from genome assembly GCA_024137785.1 of Ginglymostoma cirratum. Classification (NCBI taxonomy): domain Eukaryota; kingdom Metazoa; phylum Chordata; class Chondrichthyes; order Orectolobiformes; family Ginglymostomatidae; genus Ginglymostoma; species Ginglymostoma cirratum. The sequence goes on from JAHRHZ010000133.1 coordinate 3,769,219, forward strand.
CCCACAGAAATTTGGTTGACTCTTAGTGGCTAGGTCATTTCAGAGGGTAGCTCAGTACAAGGGCAATTAGGGATGGACAACAAATGCTATCCTTGCCGCCTATCCCAGGAAATAATGAAGAGAAAGAGAGTGTTCTTGCTTGGCTGTTTCAGAGGTTGGTTAAGGGTCTGTGGGACTGGAGTTGACCAGACCGGTGGGCTATAGGCCACACTTACGCAAAACCAGTTTCCTCAATAGTAGGGTTGTCACCAGATCACTAGTCTGGGCCTGTGGATTTACTACTCCAGCACATAAGCACTGTGTTATTGTACACCCTGTGATGAGCTGAAGGGAGTGAGGGATGTGTAAGAGGTCAGAACTGGAGAAATGCAGGATATGAATATCATTGAAAAAAGGCACTGTCTCTCAAAACTTTTTGTTATGACAGAAGGATGTCAGATTTCTTTTCCCTAAAATATAATAATGAATAACCATGGTGATAGCCATTGGTGTGACTTGTTTTCATGGTTTATTAATTGAATTTAATTTTCCACCAGCTACTGAGGTGGGGTTTGAACCTGCGTACCTTAGCCTGGGCCGCAGGAATACCAGTCCAGTGGCATTCTTGGTCTGGAGGGTGTCACGGAGATGGGGAAGGCTTAAAGGCCTTGGAGCGATTTGGATATGAGGATGGGCAATTTTTAAAACGAAGGCAGGAGCGGTATGGATCAGTGATGGTGCGAGTTAGTGGAACATTTTGGTGCTAGTTAATGGGTAGGCAGGAGCAATCTGGATGACTTCAGGTTTTAAAGGAAGCCGCAAAAAATGGGCGAGCTGCCCAGGAGAGCATTTGAATAGACAAATGAAGGTGTCACAAGAACAAGGATGAAGGTTTCAGCAGTAGATATGTTAATGCAGGGTTAGTCAGGCAGCGTTACCAAGATATTGGAATTGGCAGTCTCTTTAGTAATGAGGGTGAAATAGGACAGCTAGGCTATGAAATGTTAGGTTCAGTCTGAGGCAGTGGCCAGTCAGGGACGTGGAGCTGGTGGTGGCAGTGAGGGGAGGTGTGGGGTGTTAGAGTTTGTGGCAGGGATCCAACACGTTGGCTTCAAATTTTTTTTTCAATTGAAGGCAATTTCTGCTCACCCACAATGAGATGTTTGATGAGCAATGCAACAAATGAGAGGTGGTCAAGAGAGATGGCAGCGAGTTAGTTCTGGTCGCTGTCAGTATTGAATCTATTAGAAGAATCCCTACAGTGTGGAAACAGGCCCTTTGGCCCAACAAGTCCACACCGACCCTTGGAGCATCCCACCCAGACCCATCCCCCTATAACCCACACACCCCCGAACACTATGTACAATTTAGCATGGCCAATCCGCCTAACCTGCACATGTTTGGACTGTGGGAGGAAACTGAAGCACCCGGAGGAAACCCACGCAGACACGGGGAGAATGTGCAAACTCCACACAGACAGTCACCTGAGGTTGGAATAGAACCTCGGTCCCTGGTGCTGTGAGGCTGCAGTGCTAACCACTGAGCCACTGTGCCGCCCTATTGTTAGGGAGCCTCGTTTCAAATCTGCAGACGATGCTAGCCCTCAGTGAGAGGTCAACCCAAATGGACAACAGCGAAGAGGCATACGAGGAGGGTAGTGTGATCAGCTATCGAAGACTGGGGGACACAGAGAGAGCAGGATGAGGAGCCATCCTGGTGAACAGGAACTGAGGATTTGAGTTTCATCACAAACAGGCAAAGCGGGAGTGGGGTGGGTTTAAATTAGGAATGCTTTTCCCCATTTTAAGCCCGAGATAGTTTAATTTATTTATTTCTCTTGTTCATCCCTGCCCCTTCCCGAGGTAGGCCAAAGCAGGTGTTCCCCAAACCCAGACTTTCAGGTTTCAATTTTGGAAATAAGTCCTCGGCAAAAAAAAAACTTTTTTAAGATTAAATCAAAGATGGGGTTTGTTAACAAAGCAGTGAAAACCCAGCGGAATGGCTTTTGCTATTCAATCCAAACACACAAGTGCGCTGGGCATTAAGGAAGACAGAACAAGAGAAAAGAGAGGTTATAACTGACAGGTAAGTCCAGCGAGATTAAAATCAGTTTATATGTAATTTCCAACTTTCAGCGGTTTGTGTCCAGTAAATAATTGCTTCAGCGAGCTGGGCCGTCTCGTTTTCCTTCTGGCAGGCCAAGTGTAGGCTTCCTGTGAGCCAGCAATTTGGCGACAATTAATTAAAACATTAACTTTGATTTCTCTTCACAGATGCTGCCAGACTTGCTGAGCTCTTCCAGCAATTTCTGTTTTTGTTAAAAGATATGTCCTCTACTTTAGACCTCCCCCAGCCTAGGGAAAAGACCTTGGCTGTTCACCTTATCTATGCTCCTTGTGATTTTATAAACCTCTATAAGGTCACCCCTCAACCTCCTACGCTCCAATGAAAAGGTCCCAGCCTACCCAACCTCTCCTTAGCCCTCTAGTCCCAGCAACATCCTGGTAAATCTCTTCTGAACCGTCCCCAGCTTAATAATACCCTTCCTATAGCAGGGCGACCAGAACTGTACATGGCACTCCAAAAGTGGCCTCACTGATGTCCCGTACAACCTCAATATGATGTCCCAACTCTTATGGTCTGAGCAATGAAAGCAAGCATGCTAAACGGCTTCCTAACTACCTTGTCCAGCTGTGTTGCAACTTTCAAAGAACTATGTACAAGTCTCTCCGTTCGATGTCCCAACTCAGTGGGCTAACTGGTTGGTTGTTTACCTTCCCCTATCAGAACTTCCACTGCATGGCGAAGCAGTAATTAAAAGCATTAGTCCCCACTTTATCATAATGAGCTTTTGAGGCATTCCTTTGCCCAGATTTGGCAGAGGGCAGGCAAACCACCCCTCCCTCCCCCACCCACCCACGGTCTTCAAGCCTTCTGTATCAGCAAGGGATCTAGAAGCTTCTAGAAATACGATCATGCGATCAGCCTCAGCCATTTTGAGAGTCAAGTGAGGTGGTCCGTTTTTCAAAGAAACAGAGTTTCAGTACCATTTAGAAAAGAACCCGGTCTTCTCTACGATTTCTCTTCACCCCCATTCACCGTGACACCTTGAATAAAGCTGTTTCAGCACTGGAGCAGGAGTAGAAATCATGTCAGAGAGGAGTAAAGGATGGAGCCCAGGGAAAATAGGCACAGATCTGGGTTGACAGCACTTCAAGGATTTTGGGGAGGAAAGGGTGGTTGGAGATGGGATGATGGTTTGCCAGAGCAGAGAGGTCAAAGGCGTCTTGTTCAGGATTGGTTTACACACTCAGAACTGAGTCTCTGCTGTTTGCTTTTTCACTTGCAGGCAGAAAATGGGTGTCGCTGGCTGGGTCAGCATTTATTGCCTGTCCTTAACTGCCATTGAGAAGGTGGTGGTGAGCTGCCTTCTTGAACTGCTGCAGTCCCGGGCTGTAGGTAGACCCACAATGCCCTCAGGGATGGAATTCCAGGGTTTTGACCCAACGACCCTGAAGGAGTAGTGATAAATTTCCAAGTCAAGATGGTGTGGCTTGGAGGGGAACTTGCGGGGTGTGGTGTTCCCATGTATCTGCTGCCCTTGTTCTTCTAGGTGGAAGTGGCTGTGGGTTTGGAAGGTGCTGTCTGAGGATCTTTGGTGAATTTCTGCAGTACATCTTGTAGATAGTACACACTGCTGCCACTGAGCGTCAGTGGTGGAGGGAGTGGATGCTTGTGGATGTGGTGCAGGCTGCTTTGTCCCGGATGGTGTCAAGCTTCTTGAGTGTTGTTGGGGCTGCACTCATCCAGGCAAGTGGGGAGTATTCCATCACACTCCTGACTTGTGCCTTGTAGATGATGGATAGGCTTTGAGGAGTCAGGAGGTGAGTTACCTGCTGCAGTATTCCTAACCTCTGACCTCTTCTGGTAGCTATTGTGTTTACATGGCAAGTCCAGTTCAGTTTCTGGTCCTGTGGTATCTATCTATTTCGAGACAGCACTATCTTTTTGATTATTTTGTGGAGTTGGTGTTGTCATTTTTGAATGGGAGGGAAAACCACCCCTGAGGAGAGAAAGAGAATCCTTTAATATAACAGCTAACATAGGAGGGCAAAGTAGGTGGTCAGGAGTAGAGTGGATGTTGCTTTTCACGGACAAAGTGAGCTTGAAATGGACCTGAGAAAGGAACCAGAAGAAGATGTCAGTTTCAGAGTTTGAGAAGGAGTTGGGGGGAGGAGGTGGGTGGGCAGTGGGCTGGTGGGGAATGTGATTAAGGCAGCTCAATGACGGTGTTGACCTTAGTAATGTGTCAATGAACCAGTCACACTTATTGTTGGAGGTGGGGATAGGGAGGTGGAGGGAGTGGGACAGAATTGCCCGGGGTGTGGGGGGGTTTGGAGGGGAGAATTAATGGCAGAGGATTGAACCTTCGCATTTCAGGATTATCCACCAGAATGCTGTAATTTCTGGGACAATGAATGTATTATTATACCGGATCTGCTGATACACTGGGATCCATTAGTTCAGGAATAGTGAGCAGTTTTGGCAAAGGACATCAGGCTGTGTCGGTGCTTGTCCAATCAGAACTGAAGATGAATAGCGAAAGCCTTTTCGCAACATTATATTTCACAACTATATTGATTGGACCTGGGAGTGAGGACTGGTTGGGTGATCTCTCAGGTCTAGTGACTGGGCAGTCAGATTGTTTTACTCAGGACAAGATCCTCAAAGGTGAGGGAACAACTGGGGTCAATGATTTCAAATATTGTTGTGTGAATAGAGAACCAAGGGCTAGAGAGCTGAATCTTTATTTGTGGTATTGTAGGTGGCTTGAAGAAGGCTTTACCCTGGGGTTGGACACAATGGGAAGTGAGATCGGGGCGGGGGACTGGGAAGAAAGATGTGACAGGGAATGAATATGAGGAAAGTTCCTTTTAATGTTCTTTCACGAGATGTAACCGTCACCTGACTCATCTGGCATTCCTTGCCCATCCCTAATTGCCCTTGAACTGATTGGGCAATTTCAGAGGGCAGCTAAGAGTCAGCCACATTGCTGTGGGTCTGGAGTCACATGTAGGCCAGACTGGGTAAGGATGACAGTTTTCCTTTTCTAAAGGATATTAAAGAACAACAGTTACTTGGACAACATTTAGACTAATTTTTTTAAATTTCAAATTTTTAAATTCAAATTACACCATCTGCCGTGGTATTCGAACACGTGTCCCCAGAGCATTAACCTGGATTAGGTTCTGGAATACTTGTCACATTACTACAACACTATGTCATACCTTAGTGGAGCCAGTGAATGAGTGGACCCAGTATACCAACATACGTATAGTGGTAGTGGATCCAGTGAACTAACAGATCCCAGTATATTAGCAGATCCAGTATAATAATGATCTCTAAAAAAAATACAGCATTCTGGTAGATCCGTGCACTAATGGTAAATTGACAGATGCAGTGTATATGTGGAAAGGGTGTTACCCCTTATAGGTGAGTACTGAACTAGAGGGTGCTGTTTTAACATTATTGGTTATCTTTTATGACAGAGATGAGAACATTTTTTCTTCAAGGGTTGTTTGAACTTCACATCCCGCTCCTTCAGGAGCTGTTAGAGGGTGGATCACTGATTATTTTTCAGGTGGAGGTGGACGTATTCTTTTTAGGCAATGGAATCAGAGGTTATCGTGACGGATGGGAAGGTGGAATTCAAAATGCAACCAAACCAGCCATTGCTGTTTTAGATGGCAGAACAGGTTTGAAGGGATGAATGGCCTATTTCTGCTCCTATTTCACACATCCGTTCATGTGTGTAAATGAATCCAATGTATTAGTACACTAGTGAATCCAGCATATTGTGAGCTAGAGTTGGGATGTCACGTTGAGGTTGTACACAATGTTGGTGAGGCCTCTTCTGGAATGCTGTGTGCAGTTCTGCTCTCCCTGCAATAGGAAGGATATAATTAAACTGGAGAGGGTTCAGAAGAGACTTACCAGGATATTGCTGGGAATGGAGGGTATGAGTTATAAGGAAAGGGTGGATAGGCTGGGACTTTTTACACTGGAGCGTAAGAGGTTGAGGGGTGACTTTATAGAGTTTTATAAAATCATGAGGGCTATAGATAAGGTGAATGGCAGGTGTCTTTTCCCTAGGGTGGGGAAGTTCATGACTAGGGAGTGTATTTTTAAGGTGAGAGGAGAAAGATTTACAAAACACATGAGGGGCAATATTTTTAGAAAGTGAATGGTTTGTGTGCGGAATGGACTTCCAGAGGAAGTGGCTGATGTGGGTGCAACGTTAAAAAGACATTTGGATAAGAACATGAATAAGAAATGTATGGAGGGATATGGGCCAAGTGCAGGATGTTGGGACCAGTTTAGTTTGGGATTATGGTTGACATGGACTGGTTAGACTATAGCAGGGAGACCAGAAATGCCTGTTTCTGTGCAGTATGACTCTATGTTCGTGAATTCACTGTCCTGGAGTCAACGCACTATGGTTTTAATATACAAGTGGTTTCAGTAAAGTTGGAGATCCAATCAATGTATAGGCGTAATCAGTATAATAGTTTCCAGTAAATGAGTGGAACCATTGCACTAATGGATTCAGTGTTCAAGCTGAGTAAAATTGGACAGTGAACAAGGAACAATGGGACCTTGATCAGATGGGCCAATAGGCCAAGGATTGGCAATGGAGTGTAATCCAGATAAATGTGAGGTGCTACATTTTGCTAAGGTAAATCAGGGCAGGACCTATACACTAAATGATAAGGTTCTGCGGAGTGTTGCCAAACAAAGAGACTTTGGAGTGCAGGTTCATAGTTCCTTGAAGGTGGAGTTGCAGGTAGACAGGATAGTGAAGGAAGCATTTGATGCACTTGCCTTTAGTGGTCTGTGCTCTGAGTATAGGAGTTAGGAGGCTGTGTTGTGCCTATACAGGGCATTAGCTAGGCCACTTTTGGAATACTGCGTGCAATTCTGTTCTCCCTGCTATAGGAAAGATGTTGTGAAACTTGAAAGAGTTCAGAAAAGATTTACAAGGAAGTTGCCGTGGTTGGATGGTTTGACCAAAATGGAGAGGCTGAATAAGCTGGAGCATGGGTAGGATGAATAGTCAAGGTCTTTTCTGCTGGGTAGGGGAATCCAAAACTAGAGGGCATAGGTTTAAAGGTGAGAGGGGAAAGATTTAAAAGGGACCGAAGGGGCAACTTTTTCACACAGAGGGTGGTACGCGTATGGAATGAGCTGCCAGAGGAAGTGGTGGCAGCTGGTACTATTACAACATTTAAGAGGCATCTGGATGTGAATATGAATAGGAAGGGTTTAGAGGGATATGGGCCAAATGCTGGCAAATGGGACTGGTTTAATTTAGGATATCTGGTCGGCATGGATGAGGTGGACCGAAGGGTCTGTTTCCATGCTGCACATCTGTGACTCTACGCACACTACTGGATGCATTGTCCCATCCCATCCAGTATACTAGTAGATCCTGTACCTGATTGAATTCTGCATTCTAACAGATCCAGTGTACCAGCAGGTGCCCACAGATCTAGTACACTGGCAAATCTGATACCAGTGGATGCTATGCTCTATGTAAAGTCACTGTGGTCTGACCAGATCATAGGGCTGCAGTCTCATTAGAGAGACAGAGAGAGAGAGAGAGAGAGAAAATGCCTCAGATGAGGGGGAAGAGGTTGAAAAAGAGGGACCTTTGCAGTAACCTCAGCCAGTGCAGGAACTGCACGCATGCTGCTGTTGCCAGTCTGCACCACAAACCAGCTATCCAGCCAACCAAGCGAACCAACCTCCCCTGTCTGGTGCCCTGGAACATCCAGTATAATGATGGACCAAGTGTCGATCCAGTGCACTTGTTCCACTAATACGCCGTACTCGCAACATACTTAGTCCATCTTTATGTTGGATCTTCTACCGGATTATGGTAGAGCCAGTGGACTAGCAGATCCAGTGTGCTGACAGATTAATTGCTCGAATCGATTAAATGTGCTGGTGCATAATCATTGACCCAGTCTATGAATGGATCCAATATATTGGCTGATCCTTGGCAGTAGAGTGGCACTCTGCTGCAGTGGGTGATGGTGGGCACCAGTAGGAATGTAGGTTGGACTGGGTTTGGGGTGAAACAGTGTCGCCCGATGAGTCTTTATCTTGCGGCAGAGGAGTTCGGCTGAAACCTGTGTCTGAATTCTTTCCAAAGGTTGACCAGATTGAGCGGAACGGTGGGTTAATTCCCAACGGTGCTCCAAGGTCGGGGCGGAGTGCGGCGAGGAGTGCGGAGCAGAAGCAGGCCGAAGCTGACCCTGCACCAAGGTCCGTCCCTGAGCCTCCGAGAGGGAACATGGCCTGGTCGCTGCCTGGTCCGGGAGAGCCTGGCTCCCACAGGAACAGCTGCCCGGGCATAGCCCAGCGTGAAACCCAACTTCCCGGGGAAGGCCAAAGAGTTACACACGAGCAATTCAGGAGTGCCATGGCGATGGTGGTCAACCAAGCTGACCCCAGGAAGCAACTGGAGACACTTGGTCAAATCGGGGAGGGCTCCACCGGCATTGTATGCATGGCCAGAGAGAAACTCACAGGCCGCACGGTGGCAGTGAAGAGGATGGACCTGAGGACACAGCAGCGCAGGGAGCTGCTGTTCAATGAGGTAAGGGCCAAAAGTCACACGCACTCAGCACGGTCATCCCAGGAACGGACTAAGGACCATTGATGGGTCAGGGGTATGAGAGGGAGGGGGCCTATGGCCAGGGGTACGAGGAAAGAGCGGGCCCAAGGTCAGGGGTAGGGAGAGAGAGGAGGGCCTAGGGTCAGGGGCACGGAGAGAGGGTTTCCAGGGTCAGGGGCATGGAGAGAGAGGGACCTAGGGTCAGGGGTACGGAGAGAGAGAGGGCCTAGGGTCAGGGGTACGAGAGAGAGGGGGTTCCAGGGTCAGGGGTACGGACAGGGAGGGGTCTAGGGTCAGGGGTACGGAGAGGGTGAGTGTTCCAGGGTCAGGGGTGTGAGAGAAAGGGGGCCTAGGGTCAGGGGTACGGAGAGAGATGGGGCCTAGGGTCAGGAGTATGGAGAGAGACAGGGGGCCTGGGGTCAGGGACATGGAGAGCAGGGGCAGGGGTCAGGCTTATGGGTACAGAGAGAGAGGGGGCCTAGGGTCAGGGTATGGACAGGGAGGTGGCATAGGGTCAGGGGCTGGGAGAGGGAGGGGGCCGAGAGTCGGGGCACAGAGAGGGAGGGGGCCTAGGGTCAGGTGCACGGAGAGGGAGGGGACCCGTGGTCAGGGGCGGGGAGAGGGAGGGGACCTGTGGTCAGGGGCAGGGAGAGGAAGGGGAATCAGTTAGAGGTTCTACGATGGTTGCAAGGTGGGGTGTTAATGCATTTAGTGGCAGAATGTTTGCCTCCACTGAGTCAGCTCCCAATCAGAGCGATCTCTTTGATTTGCTGCTCAGGTTGTGATCATGAGAGACTATCACCATGAGAATGTGGTGGAGATGTACAGCAGCCATCTTGTTGGGGATGAATTGTGGGTGGTCATGGAGCTGCTGCAGGGAGGAGCACTCACCGACATCATCTCATACACCAGGTATGCTTACAGAAGCCTCTCCCACCCAGGAACATTGTCCTGACAACTCCAGGCCGCACGGTGAACTTCTTTGATCTTTTACTGTAAACCCTGTCGGAATCTAATATTGATCATGTTGTTACTTAGATGCCATTGACATGAGGTGATGATGCAGCACAGATTCATTAGAGATGGGTTAAATCCCTAACCTTCCATTTCTATACTAGCTCATTCCCACCAGATGAAGCATTATCTGATGACTGACTAATCTTTATTTATTAATTGAATGTAAATAAGTGTAAGCCAGACTCATCTTTTAGTTAACTCTCCTCTGGGATGTGAGCATCACTGTCAAGATTGGCATTTGTTCCTGAACCGTCATTACCCTTGAACTGTGCAGCTTGCTGTGCTGTTTTAGGACGTATGAAGGAAAAAGTGTAGGTCACTCGGTCCTTCGAATCTGTTCACCCATTCAATAAGATCATGTCCGATCTGATTTTAGCCTCACCTCTATGTTCTTGCGTATCCCCGGATAATCATGCATCCTTTTGGTCATCAAGAATTGACCTACCTCTGCCTTCAAAATATTTAAAGGTTCTGCATCCACTGTCTTTTGAGGAACAGAATTCCAAAGACTCTGAACCCTCTGAGAGAAAAATGTTTCCTCATTTCCGTTTTAAGTGGATGACACCTTATTTTTAGACACTGACCCCTATTTCTAGATTCTCCCACAAGAGGAAACATCCTTTCCACAACACCTGGTCAAGTCCCCTCAGGATCTTCTATGTTTCAATTCAGTCACTTCAGACTTCTTCCAAACTCCAGAGGACGCAGACCCAGCCCGCCAGCCTTTCCTCACAATGCAACCTGCTCATTCCAGATATTTTTCTCATTCACATCAATGAGTTGGGTGTGAACAGAGGAGGTATGGTTAGTAAGTTTGCAGATGGCACCAAAATTGGAGGTGTAGTGGACAGTGAAGAAGGTTATCTCAGATGGGTCAATGGGCTGAGGAGTGGCAGATGGGGTTTAATTTAGATCAATGTGAGGTGCTGCATTTTGGGAAGGCAAATCAGGGCAGGACTTAAACACTTAATGGGGAGTGTTGCTGAACAAAGAGACCTTGGTGTGTAGGTTCATAGTTCCTTGAAAGTGGAGTCGCAGGTAGACAGGATAGTGAAGAAGGTGTTTGGTACGTCTGCCTTTATTGGTCAGTGCATTGAGTATGAGAGTTGAAAGGTCATGTTGTGCTGTACAGGACATTGGTTAGGCCACTTTTGGAATACTGCGTTCAGTTGTGCTCTCCCTGCTATAGGAATGATGTTGTGAAACTTGAAAGGGTTCAGAAAAGATTATAAGGATGTTGCCGGGGTTGGAGGGTTTGAGCTACAGGGAGAGGCTGAATAGGCTGGGGCCATTTTCCCTGGAGCGTCAGAGGCTGAGGGGTGACCTTATAGGAGTTTATAAAATCATGGGGATAATAGATAGGGTGAGTGGACAAGGTGGGACAGTCCAAAACTAGAAGGCATAAGTTTAAGGTGAGAAGGGAAAGCTTTAAAAGGGACCGAAGGGGCAACTTTTTCATGCAGAGGGGTGGTGCGTGTATGGAATGAGCTGCCAGAGGAAGTGGTGGAGGCTGGTACAATTAGAACATTTAAAAGGCATTTGGATGGGTATATAAATAGGAAGGGTTTAGCGGAATATGGGCCAAGTGCTGGCAAATGGGACTAGATGAATTTAGGATATCTGGTTGGCATGGAAGAGTTGGACTGAAGAAGGATGTTTCCATGCTGTACATCTCTCTGACTCTGAATCCACTAAATCTTCTCTGAACTGCTGCCAACACATAAACGTCCTTATGTAAGTATGGTGACCAGTACTGTACACAGTATTCCAGGGATGCAGTCTCACCAAAGCCCTGTATAACTGTAGCATAATCCCCCTGCCCTAAAATTCAGAACGAAAACCACATTTCACATGGTGGGATTTGAACCCATGTCCCCCAGACATTAATCAAGTAGTCTGGATCACTCATTGAGTAACTACACCACCACTTCCCTGCGGTGAGCTCGCTAGGGATTTGTACACATGAGATAATTGAGAGACTTTCTGATTTCCTCATGCCTCGTTAAACATGGAAGGTTGTAGAAAGTTACTGTTTCAGGACATCTGCAGTCACAGGGAGAGTTCCCTAGCTCAGATTTGGGCATTCCAGTTTGAGCTGTTTAGTGTTCACATTTTGCAAGCTTCAGCTGTCAGGGCTGGTCATGTTGTGAGGATTTCCTCATCCTCTCAGACAATTCTCATACACAATCATCATGCTTGTCTCTGCATTATTTCCACCTGCACAGACGTATTGGCACCTAGCTTTTCCCCATCAGCATTATATTCCAAGAGCCGAACACAAACCCTATCATTTACTCCAGCGTGCTTGATGTGCTCCTTGTAATTAGATTCCCCAGCCTGCTGTTAGTCTGCGCAATTACAAAGTAAAACTGGATCAACTAGGGCCAGCTGTTCATACAGTGGAGTCTGCAGGATGGTTTTGTAAAGATGTTTTAAAAGATCAAGAATTGAGTCTAATTGGATAGAAACAGACCTATTTTAGTCTCTACGCCTAAAGTGCATAGGATTAGAAATATTGCTGATGTGGACAGTGAGCATCAAACTGACGGGTTGGATCAAATTTCAACAGCGTTTGACCCAAATAAATCTCCATCCCATTGCTGTCTGGCCATAGGTGTCTCTCTGACCCCAACAGGTGCCACTCTGACCCCAGTCACTCTCTGACCCCAACAGGTGTCACTCTTTGACCCCCAACAGGTGTGATCCACCGAGACATCAAGAGTGACTCCATTCTGGCCCCAACAGGTGTCACTCCCTGGCCCCAGTCACTTTCTGACCCCAACAGGTGTCACTCCCTGACCCCAACAGGTGTCACTCTGATCCAAATAACTGTCTGACCCTAGTAGAAGTCAGTCTGACCCCAATCACCCCCTGACCCCGGCCCCCCTCTCTATATGTTCCGATCCCTGATAAATTGTGTTTAGTAATTATCCTAAATTAATTGCTCCTACAGGATGGACGAGGAGCAGATTGCTACTGTTTGCCTGTCAATACTGAAGGCCCTGGCATATCTCCATTCCCACGGTGTGATCCATCGAGACATCAAGAGTGACTCCATTCTGCTGACACTTGACGGACGGGTAAGAGAGAACTGTCCTGGAAGCTATTGATCACAGCCTTTCAAAACTGGGGAGGTTAATTGCTTGAGCACCTGGTGGAGGGAGGATGGGAATGGGGCCTGATGGCTTCCACTGGGCCTCTTCTGATCTGGGCCATTGGAGGATGATAGTCAGGATGTGGGGGGGGGTGTGCTGGATTTCACTCAGTGCCAGACAGCACAGACATTGTCCACACTTTTTTTCCCCCCCTTATTCATTTGCAGGATGAGGGTGTCACTGACCAGGCAGCATTTATTGCCCATCCCTAATTACCCAGAGGGCAATTAAGAGCTAACCACGTTGCTGTGGGCCTGGAGTCACACGTAGGCCAGACCAGGTGAGGACGGCAGATTTCTCTCCCTGAAGGACATTAGTGAACCAGATGGGCTTTTTGCCCCTGACAATCAGCAACGGATTTACGGTCATCATTAGATTCTTAATTCCAGATACTTACTGAATTCAAATTCCTGCCATGGCAGGATTTGAACCCGAGTCCCCCGGAACATTATCTGGATTAACAGTCTAGCGATAGTACCGCTAGGCCATTGCCTCCCCTTGACCCAGGCAGCAGCTAGAGGGAGACAAGGGATGCTAAAGCCAGCAGGAAAGTGCCTTTGCAGCACGGCTTGTGGGCCGAGAGGAGCAGGGATGCTCGCTCCCTTACTTCCCCATGGCACAGCAGGATAACCTGCCATTTCCAGCTGAGTTGCTGGCAGCGCTGTGGTCCCTTGCAATGCCACCGGGAGCAGGTACCATTGTCGGCGGATCCCACAGGAGTGGAGATACCACGTGCTGGTCTGAGATCTGTTTGTTGGGACGTGGCTGGCCTTTAGTTTCAGGGGTTTACGGACCTCATTTAGGGAGCACCATAGAACAAAGGGCTGGCACACTCACACTGTCTGGTTTGCCCATCTCTGGGTGCAGATAGGGTGTGGTATCTGCACCAGTGGATTTTACAGCCCACCGCCCGCATTGTAAGTCCACTGACAGGGCAAGTGTGTAATCCACCCCTTCCTCATGCTTCTCTCTGTCTCTCTGCAGGTTAAGCTCTCAGACTTCGGCTTTTGTGCCCAAGTGAATGAGGAGATTCCAAAGCGTAGGTCTTTGGTTGGGACCCCTTACTGGATGGCTCCGGAAGTGATCGCCCGGTTACCATATGGACCAGAGGTAAATCCGGCTGGGTGGGGTTGGAGGTGGGGTGGGGGCAGCCAGTGTCAGCGAGGGCACATGACTGAAGGTGAGGGTAGGGGACTCGGAGCAGTAGGTCACGTAGAGGGAGATGCAGCTGGAGAGCGGCATCAGGAAGGGACAAAACTGTCACCAGCTACAATGTGCTGAAGCCAAGATGTCAATGCAATTGTTTGCCATACAATCACCATGAACCTCAATTTCAAGAGTTAGGGTTAGGAAGAGACGTTCTGAAGGAGTAACCTTGGCTGATTCATTAAGGATAGCGGAGAGTAGGGCAGTGCAGGGAGCCAGAGCTGGGACGTGATATTGGAAGGAGGTTAGAAAGGTGAGGCCCTCCCTCCCCCCCACAACAGGCCTCATCTGGAGTACTGTGAGCAGTTCTGGTTGCCCTGTTATCGGAAGGATATTACTAAACTGGAGAGGATTCAGAAAAGATTTACAAGGATGTTACTGGGAATGGAGGGTTTGAGTTATTTTTATTTAGATTGGAAAGACTGGGACTTTTTTTCCTGGGAGCATTGGAGGCTGAGAGGTGACCTTATTGAGGTTTATAAAGTCATGAGGGGATAAGGTTAAGGTGATTGACAAGGATCTTTTCCCTAGGGTAGGGGAAGTTCAAAACTATGGGGTGTATTTTTGAGGTGAGAGGAGAAAGATTTAAAAAAGGACATGAGGGGCAACTTTCTTTTAACACAGGGAGTGGTTTGTGAGTGGAATGAACTGCCAGAGGAAGTGGTGGATGCGGGTACAGTTACAACGTTTAAAAGACATTTAGATAAGTTCAAGAATAGGAAAGGTTTGGAAGGATGTAGAGGGCCAAGCGCAGGCAAGTAGATCTAGTTGGATCGAAGGGTCTTTTCCTGTGCTGTATGAGTCTATGACTCTGGCACTGTGAGGCAGTAGTGCTAACCACTGAGCCACCGTGCTGCCCCGATGTTGTAGGTGGAGTTAGAATTAAGACGAACATCGAGGTGGTAAGGCAAAGGTTGGGAGCAGTAGATCCCGAAGATGAGATTTGAAAAAGTGGCAAGACAAGGGAGGGGACAGGGGCGAAGGGCCGAGTCTCTGGCTCAGTGTTGGAGTCACCATGTGAATGTAACTGGGCACAGAGGGAAGGTCAGGTGACACTGGGCTGAACAGACGTTAGAACCCTGTTATGCTCATGAGCAGAATGCTGAGATCAGAGATCTACAAGGTGCACTTAACCAAAAGAAACTAACCAAAGATCCTTAGCACCTTTCAAACCCATGGCCACTTCTATCTAGAAGGACAAGGGCAGCAGATACATGGGAACACCACCACCTCCAAGCTCCCCTCCAAGCCATCCTGACTTGGAAATATATCTCCATTCCTTCAATGTCACTGGATCTTGGAATTCCCTCCCTAAGGGCATTGCGGGTCAACCCACAGCACGTGAACTGCAGTGGTTCAAGAAGGCAGCTCACTACCACCTTCTCAAGGGGCAACTAGGGACGGCCAATAAATGCTGGTCCAGCCAGTGATGCCCACATCCTACGAATGAATTTAAAAACGAATGAGATAGGCTAAAGTTATCACCTGATGAGACGGTGTTGCCTTGTGTACAGGGTGTGGCTAGCACAGAGTGTCCATGGCTCTAGTGCCCGGAACCTGAGCTGCCATATTTGAGGTGTTGGTGCTGGTACATTGCTATAAAGAGCCATCCAACATGATGGGCATGGCAACAGTTATTGGTGGAACCTGAGAATGGGGATGGAAGTAATTTGCTCCTTCATGTTGTAGGTGGATATCTGGTCACTGGGTATCATGGTGGTGGAGATGATCGATGGAGAGCCCCCCTACTTCAGTGACTCTCCTGTCGAGGCCATGAAGTTGCTGCGGGACAACCTGCCCCCGAGGCCGAAGCTGGAACACAAGGTGAGTGCTCTAAATACCTCGACCACTAGATCTCAGGAAGGATGGGGATCTCACCTGCAGTTAACTATAAAGTTTACGGATAGCATCAAACTGAAAGAAAAAGTTTGTAATTTGAGATTTGCTTCAATTCCTACCCTTTGAGGCATCAAGCGTGGGTCAGACCTAGGTCTGACTTTCTAACTCAACTTTTCACTAGGCAGTTCCAAAGGCAGGCAAAGAGCAAATGTTGTCTGTTCAACCCCTTGATCTTAGAACATAGAAAATAGAACAGTACAGCACAGTACAGGCCCTTCGGCCCATGATGTTGTGCCGAACTTTTACCCAAAACCTAAGGTCTATCTAACCTCCACCACTACCTTATACTATCATCCATATGCCTATCTAATAGCCGCTTAAATACCCCTAGTGAGGCCGACTCCACTACCCTCTCCGGCAATGCATTCCACGCCCCTACCATTCTCTGAGTAAAGAACCTACCTCTGACGTCTTCCCTATATCTACCTCCTTTCACTTTAAAACTATATCCCCTCATAAAAGTTACCTCCACCCTAGGAAAAATTCTCTGTCTACTGTCTACTCTATCTATACCTCTGATCATTTTGTACACCTCTATCAAGTCACCTCTCATCCTTTGACGTTCTAAAGAGAAAAGCCCTAGCTCTCTCAACCTTTCCTTGTAAGACCTTCCCTCCATTCAAGGCAACATCCTGGTAAATCTCCTCTGCACCTTTTCCAATGCTTCCACATCTTCCCTGTAATGAGGTGACCAGAACTGGTCACAATACTCCAGATGTGGCCGAACCAGGCTTTTGTATAGCTGGAGCATAACTTCACGGATCTTGAGCTCAATGCCTCTATTAATGAAAGCTAACACACCATACACCGTCTTAACAACTCTATCCACCTGGGTGGCAGCTTTCAGGGAACTGTGAACACGAACCCCAAGATCCCTCTGCTCCTCCACACTGCCAAGAATCTTTCCATTAACCCTGTATTCTGCTTTCAATTTTGTCCTTCCAAAATGAATCACCTCACACTTTTCAGGGTTAAACTCCATCTGCCACTTCTCAGCCCAGCTCTGCATTCCATCAATGTCCCTTTGTAATCTAGAACATCCCTCCGCACTGTCCACAACGTGACCTACCTTTGTATCATCCGCGAATTTGCTAATCCACCCTTCCACTCCTTCATCCAAATCATTTACAAAAATCACAAATAGAAGAGGACCCAGAACAGATCCTTGTGGTACACCACTCGTAACTGAGCACCATGTTGAATATTTTCCGTTCAGTATCACCCTTTGTCTTCTAAGGGTCAACCAATTCTGAATCCAATCTGCCACATTTCCCCCTATCCCATGCCTCCTTACCTTCTGCATGAGCCTACCATGGGGAACCTTATCAAACGCCTTACTTAAATCCATGTATACCACATCCACTGCTCCACCTTCATCCACGTGTTTGGTCACCTCTTCAAAGAATTCAATAAGGTTTGTGAGGCATGATCTACCCCTCACAAATCCATGCTGACTATCACGAATCAAACTGTGCCTTTCCAAGTGATCATAAATCCTGTCACTCAGAGCCCTTTCCAATAATTTGCCCACCATTGACGTCAGACTAATCTTGTTCCACAATGCAATAAGATCATGACTGATCTGGTTGTGACCCCAAATCCAGCTTCCTGATTACATTTCACCCTCTTGCTTAGCAAGAATCTATCTACCTCTGCCTTAAAAATATCCCAGGGCTCTGCTACCACCAGCTTTTTTCCAGCAAGAGTTCCAAAACTTCCTGACCTGTGCAACAAAACTTTGCTTCTTCCCTGTTTTAAGGGCGACCTCTTACTTTGGAACAGTGAGCTCCTAGTTCTAGATTCTCCTACTGAGAAATATCGTCTCCACGTCTTCCTTGTTGAGAGGTAATGGCCTAGTGGTATTTTCGCTGGACTGTTGACCCAGTGACCCAGCTGGTACCCAGGTTCAAATCCCACAGTGGCAGATGGTGGAATTAGGAGTGGAAGAGAGGGCAGATGAATTGAAGAGGTATTTTGCTTCTGCCTTCACCATAGAAGTTACAAGGAACAGCTCAGAAAAAGGAAGGGAGGGAGTGAGGAACTTAGGAAAATTACAATCACCAGAGAAGTGGTACTGAGCAGTGGGCCAACAAATGTCTGGATCTGGATGGACCTCATCCTAGGATCCTAAAGTAGTTGGTGAGATAGTTGATGTGTTGCTTTTAATTACTCAAAATTCCCTTGATTTGGGACAAATCCTAATTCCTGGAATGAATTTCTAATGATGACCATGAATCCATTGTCGGTTGTTGGTAAAACCCATCTGGTTCACTAATGTCTTTTAGGGAAGGAAACTGCCTTCCTTACCTGGTCTGGCCTACATGTGACTCCAGACACACAGCAATGTGGTTGAGTCTTAACTGCCCTCTGTACAATTAGGGATGGGCAATAAATGCTGCCTGGTCAGTGACACCCTCATCCCGTGAATAAATATAAGAAAACCCTCAGGACTTTATATGTTTCCATCTAATTGCCTGATACACTTCTAGATTCCAGCAGATACAGGCTGCACCCCCGTTGAGATAATCTGCCAGTTCCAGGTATTAGTCTAGTGGACCTTCTCTGATTTGCATCTAAATGCATTTATATCCTTCCTTAGGATATTAGGGCCAATACTTTACACAGTACTCCAGATATGGCCTCACCAGATCTTTGCATCAAGCATAACCTCTCCAGTACCTTAGCAAATGCTTCTCAAAACCCAAGTATAGTATAGCCACTATACTATAAGGTTCTCCCTTTAATCCATATCATGTTACTTCCTCAAAGAACTCCCATAGATTGGTTAAAAGTGACTTAGCTTTGACAAAACCCATATTGGCTCTTCCTGATTACCAGATTTCCTTAACTATAGATGCAAATGCTTATAAAAGTCCTTATCAAACACTCTCAAACCTGATTATCGATATTTTAAAGAAATTATAACTGTTCTGTACTGGACTGATTCTGAGTCAAAGTTAATCAAAACAGTGACCCACACATCTGGGGAAAGGGAGAATGAGATGGGCAGCTCTTCTGGCTGGTATTAGGTGGCAAAACGTTGGTGGGTGGGGGCGGAGGACAGAAGCATGAGTATAATGCTGCACCTATCTGCCCTCGGGAGGGGGGGGAGGTGGAGGGGGTTTAAGGAGTAAATACCTGGGTGTGGCTGATGAGGTCCCTGCCAATAATAGGGCAATGGGAGGGTAGGATACAGAGAACTGGAGAGGGTTGGAGGGTGAGGGGGTTCACACAGCTTGAGGAGGCTACAAGGGATTTGGGGCACGGTGGAGAACACAGTCCGAGTGGTGCGGAGATGAGAATTGTGAATTAGAGTCATGATATAGATTTTGTCAATATAGTTCAGTCAGAGAGAGAGAATGGGGAGGGTGAGAATTAATGCTGAGTGTGCAGAAGCCCCCAGTGTGAGGGGGGAGGGAGTCAGACAGAGAGGGATTGGTTTCAATGAGAGAGTTAGAACTATGAAGGACTTCTGCCTGGTAAACAGACAAGTCAACGCTTGTAAATACATCACCAGGGAGGTACAGTCATTGAGCTGAGCTCTATCACGATCTTGAGCCAGAACTTTAAAATCTCGGAAGTGATTTTGTCAGTCAAGTTAGAAATGTGTAATGGGAGTAGGGAGTGGTGCCTGGGTCAGAATGTGTTCAGATGACCCTGCGATACACTGTAGACTGAGCCCGCATTAGTGGAGTGGGTCTTTCTTCCACAAACACTGGTGGATACAGGATTAGTCAATTTTAAATCTGAGGTAAATGCATTTTTGTTCTGTAAAAGTATTAAGGGCCAAATGCCACACATTCATGCCACACAAATTCCAGGTTATGATCCAATAAGAGACAATCTAACCAATTCCCCCTGACATTCAATGGTATTACCATCACTGAATCCCCCACTGTCAACATCCTGGGGGTTATCGTAGACCAGAAACTCAACTGGACTCACCACATTAACACAATGGTAACAAGAGCAGGTCAGAGGCTAGGAATACTGTGGTAGTAAGTCACCTCCGTCTCCCTAAAACCTATCCACTACCTACAAGGCACAAGTTAGGAGTATCAAAAAGTTGGAGGCCATCCAGGACAAAACAGCTTGAATGATTGGCACTACATCCACAAACATCTACTCCTTCCACCACTGATGCTCAGTAGCAGCAGTGTGTACCATCTACAAGATGCACTGCAGAAATTCACCAAAGCTCCTCAGACAGCACCTTCCAAACCCATGACCACTTCCATCTAGAAGGACAAGGGCAGCAGATATGTGGGAACTCCATTGCCTACAGGTTTCCCTCCAAGTCACTCACTGTCCTGACTTGAAAATATATTGCCGCTCCTTCAGCGACACTGGGTCAAAATCCTGGATTTCCATCTCTAACGGCATTGGGGGTCAAACTACAGCACATGGACCGCAGTGGCTCATGAAGGCCGCTTTGCACCACCTTCTCAAAGGCAGTTAGGGATGGGAAATAAATGCTGACACAGCCATTCCACCGCGTGAGTAAAAACAAAAATGGGCCTGGGCCCATAGATGAACCATTATCTTATATAAATGGTGGGACAGGCTTGAAGGGCCTGTTCCTAATCAGGAGGAAAGTCTGGCACTGTCCCTGCACCTCTAATTTGCATCAAGATAACTAAAGAAAAACCAGACCAGTGAACAATTCCCCCTCCCACTCTCCTTAGAGTTGCTGTCTATTCCTACATGAGGAAGGATGTACCACTGCTTCACAACATCTCAGCTACGTTTCCAAATGCTGCCCTTGAAACGTCTGTTGGGTGAAGTGTTTTAGCCTCATTCTGCACAACCAGACCCTCCTGTCATACCCAAGCTGTGGGTCACACAACGGGGGAATATGTGTCTCAGTCTGCCTCAATCATTACTTTCATCTCCTCTTGACTTGCTATGTTCAGCTCCATGTACAAGGGACCCAGTTTCCTAATATGTAGAGAATCGATAAGATCTTAAATATTTCTTCTACCACATAATTCTGAAATTTGATAGCAGCAGATTTAAATAGTTAGTATTACTATATAGGTCGGGGTTGGAGGGAAAAACAGTGGGCAGTGCTTCAAACAAAGAAGTTTGGGATCCACTGTGCTACCGCAGTCACTGTCCCAGATGGTGCCTGCACTCCATGTGCCAGACGGTGCCCCTGTCACTATCCCAGATGGTGTCTGCACTCACTATCCCAGACTGAGATAGACCAGGGGCATTTGTATTGAGTGCTATGCAGTGCCACACACACTGACTCTGGGACACAGGTTCCACAGACACAGACATAAACAGAGAGTTCAGGTACTGGGAGGAATTTCTCACAGAGTCACTCCGTGTGAAACAAGGTACAGTTTTGGGGTGGTCAGTGCTGAGTTTGCTGCTGGGGTTTAACTGGCTGTTCTGATGTGCCCAGGTTGTGTATACATGGTATTTTACAGGATGCTCAGAGTGTGCTGGCCTGGGTGATGGGTACACATTACATTGCAGTTCGGATTGGACATTACATTCCCTTCATTATAGAATGTAAGGAGTCACACTACCCCTACCATTTACTGCAGCATTCGTGTGCATACAGCTATGCCTATCAAATCACATTGCGGTCTCTCTCTCTGCATATCCCTAGCCAACGTCCTAACCTCTACTTGCTGCGAGATCGCCAATCTATTCAGTCATCCTTCGCCTTTGGTGCCTTTGTCCGAATAAAACATTTCCCATATGCCGTTCCAAAGCTGTCCTGACTCCTTCTGCTCTCCTTCCCCCCACCCCAAACAAGTGGAAAAAGCTCAGGGACCTTGTCACTAAGATGGGATGTGGTATATTGGTCTTTATTTTAGAGGATGTAAGTGTGGGAACAAATACATCTTACTGCAATTAGGTAGCTTATTGGTGAAACCTCATTTGGAGTATTGTGTGCAGTTTTTCATAGAAACATCACAGTGTGGAAGCAGGCCATTTGGCCCATCAGCAACCCAGTAAAGAGCATCTTACTCAGACCCACCCCATTCCTGTAACCCCACATTTCCCATGGCCAATCCACGTATACTACACATCTTTGGACTATGGGAGGAAACCCATGCAGACACAGAGAGAATGTGCAAACTCCACACGGACCGTCACCTGAGGCTGGAATTGAACCTGGGTCCCTGGCGCTGTGAGGCAGCAGTGCTATACCACTGAGCTACTACTCACATATTACCTTACCTAAGGAAAGAGTGCTGCAATGGTTCACTGAACTAATTCCTAGGATGGAGCGATAGTCCTGTGAAGTAAATAGACTGGGAGATAGTAAGAACTGCCGATGCTGGAGAATCTGAGATAACAAGGTGTAGAGCTGGATGAACACAGCAGGCCAGGCAGCATCAAAGGAGCAAGCTCTCCTGCTCCTCTGATGCTGCTTGGCCTGCTGTGTTCATCCAGCTCTACACCTTGTTATCTTAAATAGTCTAAGCCTACTTTCTCTGGCGTTTAGAAGAATCAGAAGGGATCTCATTCAAATGTACAAAATACAGGGATCAACAAGGATCTATGAAGGATGTTTCCCCTGTCTAGGATCTGGGATCAGGGAGCAATCAGAGTAAGGGGCATTTGGGACAGAGACAAGGAGGAATTTCTTCACTCAGTGGAGCTGACACTTTGGGATTCTCCACACCACAGACCTTGGAAGCTCAGTCAATGTATATGTTGGAGACTGAGATTGGTAGACTTTTTAACATATTAGAAACATCAAAGAATCTAGGGATAGTGAGGGAAACGGTGTAGAAGATTATCCTCGATCTTGTTGAATGGTGTCAACGAGCTGAATGGACTGCTCCTCTATTCTAAGACTGAGAGACCACTTGCTGCTCCTTTTTCTCCTTGCCCAGCTCTTTGTGCATTCTTTCTGTCCCACCCCCTACTCCAATGACCGTGGGTCACCCCTCAAATGATAGTCACCAAAACCCCAGCCACCCAGTATTCCCTCCTGAGCCTTAGGTTGGCCATGGGAATTTCCTTCTGTTTCCTTGAACACAAGCTGTCTGTGCGGGCGATGTCCCTGTGAGGTCAGTAGGGATAGTAGGGAATTCCGACTGGGCTGCTGATCTCCTCAGCACTGATGTGCACAGTAATGTTTCTCCTCCTGCAGGTCTCCCCGATTCTCAGGGACTTCATCGACCGGATGCTTATCCACGATGTGACAGAGAGAGCCACGTCCATTGAGTTGCTTGAACACCCGTTTCTGCTCCAGGCTGGCTCACCAGACTGCCTCGCCTCTTTGATCCAGGGCTGCAGCCTGCGGTGAAGGTGCTGGAAGGGTTCACAGTTCCACAGGAACATGTCTCACTCCCACCTCAGAGGGTCAGTGCTCTGGGCGCAAGGTTTGTACCGAAAGAAGAGATGGAGACTGGATCCACACAGACGCTGACTCTCACAGGGGTACAGACC
>JAHRHZ010000133.1:3801920-3813358 GCA_024137785.1 Ginglymostoma cirratum
CCTGGACTGACCTATCTCCTCCCTACCCCCCTACCTACACTCACCTTTACTGGCTCCATCCCCGCCTCTTTGACTTGTCTGCCTCCTCTCCACCTATCCTCTCCTCTATCCATCCTCTATCCGCCTCCCCCTCTCTCCCTATTTATTTCAGAACTCTCTTCCCCTCCCCCATTTCTGATGAAGGGTTTAGGCCCGAAACGTCAAGTTTTCCTGCTCCTATGATGCTGCTTGACCTGCTGTGTTCATCCAGCCCCATGCTTGTTATCTCCTTCACATTTAGCTCCGGGAAGAGTGCAGGTATTCCTAGACATACTGGAAAACAACACAATGGAATGCAGTCTAAACACTCTTAGAGTGCTCGGACATAACGCTGATGGCTCTGCATATTCTGCCAGAGAGGCCGCATTAATAACCTGGGTAGACTCCAACCAAATTTGTCATCTGGAGGAGTATATTGAAGGGGTAGGAAGTGCCGCATTTATTACTAAAACAGATTTTCTCAAGAGATACGGACAGGTTCCCTTAACACTCCAAGTTAAAGCGTTATCAGCCTTTTAGGATCCCCAGGCATCCTTTCCCAAAGCCACGTTATGCTTTGCAGACTGAGAAATCGTCCAACAACTTCCCAGAGTCTAATGAAGCAAGTAGTAGCTAGTGTTCCTGTATACTCGATCTGGAAGCCCTTCCTGAAAGATTACAGACTGCTGGTTCAGCAATAAACCATGCTGAAAACGAGTGGCAAAAGCTGAGGGGCAAACAGAGGGTTGGGGAGGGGTGTTGCTGGATCAGCACTAAATGGGGCAATGATGATGTTTTCGCAGAGTTTGATAAGTGGGTATGGAATGTTAGCTTGATAACTACTCCACTGATGGACTTGTGAGAGAAAAACAACAAGACAGAGTGCTCAGGCGATGGCCAGCACTTTTTTAAGAGATTGGAAGCTTCTAACTCCACAAGCCCTAAATTGAAATATGCCCTTCCTATGGTGGTAACTATTGATACATTGATCTGGGGGATAGGTGCTACCCTGTCCCCAAGGGGACAAGTTGGGTTTAGACAGGCCAGTGAGATACATCTTCAAACTGTTAAATCAACACAAAAATAGGTACGTCACTGTGAAGAAGGAGACACTGAGACGATTAAACATTTTGAACAACATGCCCCCCCCACCTCTCCATAAATAGGCGGAGATGGGACCCAGGCCACAGTGATGGAAGAGGAATCTCAGTCACGACAAGAGTAAAATTGATGAGGAGGAGCTTTTGCTAAACTGTTGGTATTTAAAGTTGCTAAGACACTGGGACTGAATGATAAATGCCCGATGAAATTGGCGGAACTGAAAGTGGAATTTGCAGGAGCGCTGATAGTTACCCCACAGTCTTTCCCCTCCCCCACTCCCTGTTTGACACAACGCCACACAACAGACTTGTAGCAAAGTCACACGTGATAGTATAAAAGGGACAGTAACAAAGAGGATTCGACTTTTGCAGAGTGACCAGAAACAGAGAGTAATGGCCAGTGGATATTTTTTCGGGCTGGAGAAAGGTTTCTGTCGGAGGTCAGTATTGGGACCCTTGCTCTTCCTGGTATTTATAAATGATCCACTTGCATGCATCAGTGACAGCTGTCAATCTCCACACAAATTCATGCATTTACAATTCAAAGAAAGCCAAATACTTGCTTTGCAACTGAAATTGTTGTGAACCAAAGCATGTCTGACCTACTCCTTGAGAGTTCATCCCTTGTTACACCATCAAGTCAAAATAAACTGGTGAATTGCAAACAGCAGTGACATTATCTGAGGATGCGTAATCTGCAATGCAGCTGTCAGTCAGAGAGACAGAGAGAGATAGAGACCAGCCTTCACGTTTCTGTCTGTCTGTGGACAGAATCATTGAGAAAACAGTAAAGGTACTGCCTGCTCTTTTATAGTATCCACTTAATGGCTGAATTAACTCAATTCCTTCCCTTGTATCTGGATTGACTAGGACGTCGCCTGTACAGTGTAAGCATACAGAATGTGGCTTGTCTTTCAGCCTGAGGACCTTCTTCTTTGACAGGTTTTGCTGATGCAATGGGAGTGGGGTGGGGAGCCTCCGAAATGTCCACCTTCTTCCTCAACTGATTCCCCAGCTCCGTTGTCAATAGGGCCCTCAATCGGGTCCGACCCATCTCCCACACTTCCGCCCTCACCCCTTCTCTTCCCTCCCGCAACAGCGATAGGGTCCCCCTTATCCTCACCTACCATTCCACCAGCATCCACATCCAGAAGATCATCAAACACCATTTCCGCCACCTTCAGTGAGATGCCACCACCAGTCACATATTCCCCTCCCCTCCCTTGTCTGTCATTCCTCAGGGACCATTTCCTTTGGGACACCCTGGTCCACTCATCCTTCACCCAACACCTCCCCACAGGCCTACGGCACCTTCCCCTGTAACCGGCGAAGGTGCAACACCTGCTCATTTACTTCCTCCCTCCCCAGTATCCAAGGGCCCAAACATACCTTTCAGGTGAAGCAACACTTCACCTGCACTTCCCAGAATCTAGTCTACTGTATTTGCTGCTCACAATGTGGTCTCCTCTACATTGGGGAAACAAAGCATAGACTTGGCGACCGCTTCGCAGAACATCTACGTTCTGCTCGCAAAAAAGACCCTGAACTACCTGTTGCCCGCCACTTTAACACACCACCCTGCTCCCTGGCCAACATCTCTGTCTCTGGCTTGCTGCAGTGTTCCAGCAAAGCCCAATGCAAGCTGGAGGAACGACACCTCATTTTCCGCTTGGGGACCCTACAGCCCTCCGGATTCAATATTGATTTCAATAATTTTCGGACCTAAACTCTCCCGTGCCCCAGCCCCCTACCCCACACACCAGGCCTTGTTATCACATAGCCTGCCACTACACCCACTGTTGTTAGTCACTAACAGTCCCCATTAACAGCTATTCACCCTCCCAGCCTGATCATTATCAACTCCTTTGTCTGTCCAACTGCTCTTCTCTCTTTTCGGGCTCTATCCTATCATTTACTCCCTACCCCATCCACCTCCCTATTACCTGCATATAAAGTGACATTTTCCCAGCTACAGTTCAATTCTGATGAAGGGTCACCGGACGCGAAACATTAACTCTGATTTTTTCTTCGCAGATGCTGTCAGACCTGCTCAACTTTTCCAGCAACTTCTGTTTTTGTTCCAGATTTACAGCATCCGCAGTTCTTTCGGTTTTGACTATAGTTAAAATACAACAGAAAAAATTGGAATATCTTAACTCTATTGGAAAACTTAACAGAGTAATAGATTATTTAATTACTAAACAGCAGCTGTTCCAATATAGTAACATCCCATAACCACACCCTTGGCAAAAGGCAAATTCAGTGAAAGAGATTTTCTCACATGCAAATCTCTAGTCCAGGAGGAAAAACGTAAAGAGCAAACTGAGAGAGAGAAAGTAGCAGGGAGAGATTTACTGCAGCTTCCAAACTTAGCTCCAAGACCAGAAACAGCTGCTGCTGAAAAACTAAAATCTAAGAATCCTGGTTCAGTGGGACCATCCATTCAGGCTCCCTCCACGTTTCCAATCCTTTAAAAAACAACCCTGAGGTCTCACAAGCTGTTTACCGCATTATATCTAAATAGACAGCTCCTCACCTCTGTCTTAAAACCTCTCTTCAAATAAAAACAGGACAAAATGTACCTCTAAAAGCTGTAGTATCATAACACTGACACATGACTGGGACATCAGTCCTAGAGAGACACTGGTCTAGAATGAGAATGTAAAGGCAGAGGTATTAGACACTGCACTAGGGAGCTGGATTTGAGAGAGCTGCAGATGTAAATAAAGGAGTATTTAAGTACATAATGAATTGAAGAGTGTCACTAAGTGAAAAAGAGCAAATATTTTCAGGGATCGTGTACGTACAGACAGCCAGAGCTAGACAAACACCCAGACTGTGGGACCTCAATGAGCAGGTAGCAGTGTTGACTACAATATGGTGGCAGCTAGGGAACAAGAGTCAGGATCTGAAGCTGAAACATAACCCAGGGGATGCGAAGAAAAGCGAAGACACCAAATAGTTCCTTCAAAGTGGCCTCACAGGTAGACAGGGGGGTGAAGAAGGTATTTGATACATTTGGCTTTATTGTCCAAAGCATTGGGTATAGAAATTGGGATGTCATGTTGCAGCTGTATGGGACATTTGGAGTACTGCATACAGTCCTGGTCACCCTGCTGTAGGAAGGGTATTATTAAACCGGAAGAGGCGCAGAAAAGACTTACAAGGATGTGACTAAGACTGGAGGGTTTGGGTTATAAGGAGAGGGTGGACTTTTTTCACTGGAGCGATGGAAGCTGAAGGGTGACCTTATAGATGTTTATAAAATCATGAGGGAAGGTCAAAACTGGGGGCATAGTCTTAAGGTGAGAGGGGAAAGACTTAAAAGTAACCTGAGGGGCAACTTCTTCGCTGGTGGTGTGTGTATGGAATGAACTGCCAGAGGAAGTGATGATCGCAGGTACAGTTACAACATTTAAAAGATATTTGGAGGTAAATGAATAGGAAATGTTCAGAGGGATATGGGCCAAATCCAGGCAAATGGGACTAGTTTATTTTGGGAAACCTGGTAAGCATGGATGAGTTTGTCTGAAAGGTCTGTTTCCGTGCAGTATTACTCTATGACAGAATTTTGGAATCAAAATTTCGAAAAGGAGAATTTGAAGACAGGGGCAAGGTCTTGGAAGCACTGATTACAAGGATGCAGAGTGGGAAGGATCTGAAGGGTGGTGGTAAACACCCTGGGAAGATCTCAAAGGCAAGTTACAAAGACATAAAATTCTGCAGAATCAGAAGTCAGATATGATAGCCCAGAGAGATGGAAGCTCTGCTAGAGACCTCACCAATAGCCGCAACTGTCTGATTTTGTGGAGGTCACACAGCAAGGTCAGAGCGGAAGCTCAGGAAGCAGCAGCTTTGGTAATAGGCTTCAGGCTTAAGGAACCTCACCATCAAGTCAGCATGTTCTATATGCTGCAGGCCCAATAGCTGATGGTGTTCTGGTAGGGCAAAACATGGAAGAAAGTAATACAGAGTATGGGGCATTGATTAAAGCACTTGATTTAGCTCCAAAAGAAATTTAGTGACAGAGTAAGTGAGATTTTCTTAGCTGGCTCAATATTTGAGAGAATCAATCAAAACATTTTTAATGGCTTTATATAGTCTAGCAAGATAGAAGGATCGAAGATAGGATCAGGAGTAAGCCATTTGGCCCCTTCAAGACTTCTCCACCATTCAATCTGATCGTGGGTGATCATCCAACTCAGCACCTTGTTCTTGCTTTCACCCCCATACACTTTGATCTCCTTAGTCCTAAGAACCAGATCTAACTCCCTCTTCAAAATATTCAATGTTTTGGCCTCAACTGGTTTGTGTGGCAGAGAATTCCTTGGGCTCACTACTCTCTGGGTGAAGACATTTCACCTTATCTCAGTTGTAAATGGCCTACCCCCTGTATCCTTAGATTGTGACCCCCAGGTTCTCTGGTTTTAGGAACATCCTTCCTCCTGTGTAGTCCTTTTAGAATCTTGTAGGTTTCAAAGAGACCCCCTCACTCTGCCGAATGCCAGTGAATATACTCCTGATTCTGCAAGCATGGATCTTTGAAGGATGAATTAATTTGAGATTATAAAGTAGTCAGTGTGAGGGATGAGAAGCTATCAGGCTTCCGACAATCCAAGGAGGAGCTTTCATTGTGGAATGAAATGGAAAAAGACTGTTTTAGAAAAAAAGACAAGGATTGTTGGAGGATTACTGCATGATTTTATTAAAGCAAGTAATCTGACACTCATTGTAAGTAGTATTTACACAGCTGCTGGTTCAGACAGTAGGAGGAGATGGTGTAGATAAGCTGGAGCTCGGTGTGTGTATAGATGAAGATTTACCCGGCAACAAGTTGCTGATTGGTCTGTGGACTTGGGACATCCACAAGAAAGGCCTCATTTCTGCCAATAACAATGTGATTGGTTGTCGGGGGAGCTGAATAGTTTGGAGCTGGGAACACGACAGGGAGAGGCTATTGTTTCTCCACCAGAGAGCTCCCTCTCTCTTTTTGTTTTCGGCAGCACAAACCCAACTATCAATATGCAGAAAATCTGTTTATTTCTTTCCTTCAGCAGTTACCATAAACTGTGACTTTTAATTGATAAGTCGGAGACCTTTGTAGGTGTGAACCAATTACCCTGTACCTCCTGCGAACCAGTGAAAGCATCTGGAGAAGGAAGATCAGGAAGTAGTTTTCAGATCAGCACTAGTCGTCCCAGAAAGTAGCCACTTTCTCAGTGTCCCCTCCACCCACAACACCCCTGTTTTTCCCGTCAGTGTCTGTGACTGTAAGGGGGAGTTTATAAGGAGATTACAGATTTAACATATGCTATTAACAATCGTTTATCTGTAGCTATGGTCTAATTTCTTGTAAAAAAGAGCAACTCCTGTTAAATACAGAAACCTGGTCTTTTCTTTTTGTCAACCTGGGTATGGAAGTCCAGTAATTGGGGAATTCTGCATTTTTTTACAACAAAAATACTTAATTTTGGGATGACTCTGTGAATAGTCGTGTTTGATTTCCAGTGCATTAACCCCAGTGGGTGTAATGCAGTTCAATTTTGATTTGTTATTGTCACATGTACCAAGATACAGTGAAATGTCTTGTTTTGCATGCTATCCAGGCAAGTCATACGTCAGTACACCAGGGTAATAGAACGGAATGCAGAATGTAGTGTTACAGCTACAGAGAAGGAGCAGAAAGGAAGATCAACTCTAATATACGAGAGATTCATTCATAAGTCTGATAACAGCAGGGGAGAAACTGTTCTTGACTCTGTTGGTACGTATTTTCAAACTTCTGCACCTCCTGCCCAATGGAAAAGGATGGAAGACAATATAACTGGGGTGGGAGGTGTCTTTGATGATGTTGGCTGCTTACCCGAGGCAGTGGGAAGTGTAGATGGAGTCAGTGGAGGGAAGGCTGGGGGTTGTGTGATGCACAGGACTGTGTACACAACTCTCTGTAATTAACTGCAGTCTTGGGAAGAGCAGTTGCCATACCACACTGTGATCCAGCTGGATAGGATGCTATGTATGGCGCATCTACAAAAATTGGTAATGGTCATTGTGGCCGTGCCGAATTTCCTTAGTCTTCTGAGGACATAGAGGCATTGTTTGGTTTCTTAACTGAATTTACTGCACAGGCAGGAGTCAAGGCCCAAGATTTGTCAGAACTGCAAAGAAACGTTGAGGATTTTACTCACACTGGGTCGCATGGGTAGACCCTAAGCTGGTATTGTCTCACTCTCTCCCAACACCTCGCCAAAACACCATGGGAGCGAGAATCAATGTCATCGGCCATATTAGATGGGACAAGATGTGGCTCCAAATGGAATCACAATCTCAGCGTATGTCCAACAGGGGGAGCTATGCGCCATAGGTGTGGCCAGCTTAGAAAATACTGAAAGTTAATAACACTTCCGTCATCTCAAAATCAAAGACAAGAATCCTGCAGAGAGAACATTGCCAGAGAAATTGAAATCATGCAATCAGAAAAGTTCAATAAATTAAAGGTACAGGATGAAGGATGAAGAAAACATTCCTCAGGGAGGACAAATGGGGTCAAAGCAGATTCATCAACCTGAAGGCACAAAGGTTTGAAACTGAATTTAAACTCGATACCAACAAATGTAGAATTCCAATGTCCAGGAAGTACTGATGATCAGATGCATGATCAAATCACCATGAAGCTTACTAACAGGGTATGACGTGTCAGTAAAACATTAGTCAAACTGATCTAACAGCATACCCCATTTTTCAGCAGAAAGCATTTGTTCGTCAGGTAACAAGGGAGGATTTAGTTCCTCAGAATGAAGGCAGCGAAAACATTCCTGCAGAGATTTCCTGGAGCTGAGATGGCTGATCTCCAACAACCATCTTCCTATGTGTTGGGTATGACTCCAGACAGCAGAGAGTTTGCCCCCTGATGCCCATTGATTCCAGTTTTGCTAGGGCTCCTTGATGCCACACTCGGTCGAATGCAACCTTGATGTCAAGGGCTGTCACTCTCACCTCACCTCTGGAATTCAGCTCTTTTGTCCATGTTTGAACCAAGGCTGTAATGAGGTCAGGAGCTGAGTGGCCCTGGCGGAACCCAAACTGGGCATCACTGAGCAGGTTATTGCTGAGCAGGTGCTGCTTGATGACACCTTCCATCACTTTACTGATGATCGAAAGGAGACTGATGGGGTGATAATTGGCCAGATTGGATTTGTCCTGCTTTTTGTGTACAGGACGTACTTGGGCAATTTGCCACATTGTTGGGTAGATGCCAGTGTTGTAACTGTACTGGAACAACTTGGCTAAGGGAGCGGCAATTTCTGGAGCACAAGTCTTCAGTACTATTACCGGAACGTTGTCAGGGCCTGTAGCTTTTGTACTATCCAGTACTTTCAACTGCTTCTTGATATCACGTGGAGTGAATCGAACTGGTTGAAGACTGGTATCTGTAATGCTGGGGACCACTGGAGGAGGCCGAGATGGATCATCCACTTGGCACTTCTGGCTGAAGATTGCTGTGAATGCTTCAGCCTTATCTTTTGCACTGATGTGCTTGGCTCTTCCATCATTGAGGATGGGGATATTTGTGGAGCCTCCTCCTCCAGTGAGTTGTTTAATTGTCCACTACCTTTCACAACTGGATGTGGCAGGACTGCAGAGCTTAAATCTGATCCGTTAGTTGTGGGATCGCTTAGCTCTGTCTGTCACTTGCTGCTTTCGCTGTTTGGCGTGCAAGTAGTCCTGTTTGGTCGCTTTACCAGGTTGAAGCCTCATCTTCAGGTATGCCTGGCGCTGCTCCTGGCGTGCCCTCCAGCATTCTCCATTGACCCAGGGTTGAGCCCCTGGCTAGATGGCAATGATTGAGTGGGGGATATGCTGGGCCATGCGGTTACAGATTGTGCTGGAGTACAATTCTGCTGCTGTTGATGGCCCACATAGATGCCCAGTCTTAAGTTGCTAGATCTGTTCGAAGTCCGTCCCATTTATCGTGGCGATAGTGCCACACAACACGATTGTTCTCAACGTGTAGGCAGGACTGAAATGGTAGTACTTCACTCAACCACGACGGCCTCCGTGACTTGACACCGAAAAGAATCTTTTCTTGCGCCATGGATATTCCCGGATGGATTTGTATTCAGACCAATTCGTGAGTGAGAACTTTGGAAAGCTCACTTTGGAGGTGGGCATCACCTGGGTGACCAGGTTTAAAAAACAGATGAGCCACTTTTCTGGAACACAGCGTCCAGACGTAACCTCTCAAAGGAGGTAAAACAAATTCGAGAGAAGCCACAGCAGCTTTGGAAACAGAGAAATAAAAATACTCACGACAACATTAAAGTCACTAGAAAGGCTGCTAAAGGGACAGGAAGTTAAGATAGTCAGAAACACAGGTCAGTCTGGAGATTGTCAGAAAGCCAGCAGAGACAGTCAGGAGGGACAGAGAAATAGATCGAGGAGTGAGACTGATTCTGATAACACAGAATGTCGAAGAGCCAGCCTCTCACCTCATCAGGCAGGGAACAGAATGGTGCATCAACTCCAAAAACAGGATAACACCACAATCCAGGGAATCAGATCAGGATATTTTGTCTGGATAGAATTCTGGATCATCTCCATTTGTGAGATTCAGACTTTATGGAGGAGCTGGAGCTGGTGCTAATGGTAAGAATGATGTTAGTGGTTGTGTAAACTGTGTAAGGAGGTCACAGTAAACTACTGCAAGAATGCAGACAGAACTCCCGGGGGAGATGTGGTATTGTCAGATTCCTCCAAATCATCGTTACTGACGCACTCAGAGAGAAGACACCCGTCTGAGGACGCAAGTGGAGAGACAAAAAGAGAGAGAGAAAGAGAGAGAGGTGACTTAGACTCTTAGAGAGAACTGGACTTGAGAACCCACAGTGCACAGAGATGAATAAAGGAGAGAGAAGAGGTCCAGCACCAGGGAACTGAGCTTACAGTGCGCCCTGAAAAAAAAATGGCTTCCCAATAATAAATTGAAAGAAACATCTGTTAGCCCAGAAGTAGATGTCAGATACACATTCCTGAAACAGAGCACAAGATGAGTGAGGTCATGGGGAGGACTGACTGGATGATGTGCCTCTAACACCCAGCCCTACCACCCCCGGGTACTAACTGGACAATATGTCCTTTAACCCCTGGGTACTAACTGGACGATGTGCCCCCTGACCCCTGGATTCTAACTGGACAATGTGCCCTCTGACCCCTGTGCTTCGCTAAGCCTACCCATCTGTTCCTGTGTCACTGCCTTCTCCAGGACAACTGGGGATGGGCAACAAATGCTGGGCCAGCCAGTGACACTCAGTCTTGGGAATGAACACCACAGGACATAGCCCAACCGCGCAGCGCAGAGTTTAACAGTGCTCCCAAGTGATCCGGAGGGCCACGTGATGATGCTCAACTTTCTTTGAAAAGTTCGAGAGGCATTGAAAAGATCAGGCAACGTCAAAAAGAGAGAGAGAGAGAGAGTGAGGCGTGGGTTTGACTGAGAGACTGAGCAGTCGCCCTGGGACTGGCAACATCAGCCTGTAGTAAACCACGGCCATGTGAATGCTTGTTTCAATCTGTCTACTGCCAGTTCTAATTTGCATCTCACTTTACATGAGGCTCATTTTTAATTTGACTCAGGACTGAGTTATAAAAGAACAGCGTCACTATTTTTTCAATCTCCTTCCTGGAATTGCACCCTGAGTGAGTGAGAGTGTGTGTGTGTGTGTGTGTGTGTGTGCGTGTGTTTGCCGGTAGTGTGCACTCAGACCTGATCAACGGCCGCGCTGGAGTCCGCAGATTTAATCGAGAATGGCAGCAGAGGCAGCTCCTTCCTCGTTTGAGATTGTGGTCAAACCCTCCCTGGTTCAGGGGGAGAAGTTCATTAAATGGGACGATGTAAGTTGGCGTTACAATTGATGATGTGGTTGAGCCAGGGAAATTCGTCGGATGTTGCTGCACCTTCGAACAGGCAGTTATTGTTGAAGCCAGCAGCAAAGTTGGTGAAAGGGCAGGTCACTCAGGAACCTGGGCTAAGGGATGGTCAAATACTGAGAGCAGTGCAAGGGGGAGGGGGTGGGGAAACGGGGTGGGGCAAGGTGGGGGGATGGTAACATAGCTGGTTAGTAAGAGAGCCAAGGTGGAGAACACTGAAGGTTAGAGAGGAACAGGTAGGAGCAGTAAGGCACTGTGGTCAGTCAGGAGCATGGGGTCAGTGAGGAATGGGGTGGTCAATGAGGAACAGTGTAGTCAGTGAGGAATGGTGTGGTCAGTGAGGAACGGGGTGGTCAGTGAGGAACAGGGTGGTCAGTGAGGGTTGGGATGGTC
>JAHRHZ010000133.1:3813556-3824198 GCA_024137785.1 Ginglymostoma cirratum
GGTGAGGAACGGGGTGGTCAGTGAGGAATGGGGTGGTCAGTGAGGAATGGGGTGGTCAGTGAGGAACAAATGGTCAGTGAGGAACGGGGTGGCCAGTGAGGAACGGGATGGTCAGTGAGGAACAATATGGTCAGTGAGGGATGTGGTGGTCAGTGAGGAATGGGGTGGTCAGCGTAGCCCGGTTCCCTTTAGCCCTGCAATGTTTTAATCCTTGTCAGATAGTTATCCCATTCTCCCATATGTTGAAGTGTTAGGCCCCATTTGTCTGTTGCTTCTTTTGCCATTCACCTTAAATTGTGATCTTTGCTTTGCGATCTTTTGACCAATAGGACAAGTTCTTCCTTTGGAAGGTCTAATGAAGGAGGGAAGTACACAGTAATTGGCAGGACCCCTAACACCATCAGCATACAGAGGGATCTAGGCTTACAGCTCCCTGAAAGTTGCGTTGTGTGTGGATAAGATGATTAAGGAAGCAGATGGTATGCTTGCCTTCATCGGTCAGGTTAGAGAGTATAAAAATTGACTCGTCATGTTGTAGCTGTATAGAGCTTCGGTTCGGCCACATTTGCAATATTGTGTAAAATTCCGGTTGCCACACTACCAGAAGGATGTGGAGACTTTGGAGAGGGTACAGAAACTGTTTACCAAGGTGTTGCCCTGGTTTGGAAGGTATGAGGAGAGATTGGACAAACTTGGTTTGTTTTCACTTGAATGTCGAAGATTGAGGGATGACCTGATAGAAGTTTACAAAATTATGCGAGGATAATGGATAGAATGAATAGTCGTGGTCTTTTTTCCCAGGGTAGAAGTGTCAATTACTAGGGGACAAAGAGAAAAGGGGGTGAGTTTAAAGGAGATGCGAAAGGCAAGTTTTTTTTACGCAGAGGGTGGTAAGTGCCTGGAATGTGCTGCCAAAGGAAGTGGTGGAGACAGATACAATAGCCAGGTTTAAGACGCTTCTTGACAGATATGTGAATAGGCAGGGAAATAGAGGGATACAGACACAAGGTTTATAGTTTAGAAAGGCGGCATGTGTTGGTGCAGTCTTGATGGGCCGAAGGGCCTGTTTCTGCTCTTTACTATCCTTTGTTCTTCTTTGTTCTATCTACTCTGTCCAGTCCACTCATCAGTTTGTAAACCTTGACCAAAAGTCCCTTTCAGTGTTCAGGGGAAACAGCCTCAACTTCTCCAAACTACTGGTAGAGCAAAACCTCTTCTACCCTGAGATCATTCTTGTGATTCTCTTCTGTAGCCTTATTAAAGAAACTTATTAAAGTTTCCAGGACAAGTAATAGGACAGAGAGTTTAGAAAAGGCCAGGAACGTAACTTCAGGCACAGCAGAAAGGGAGACAGCGATGAGAAGGGGGTACCATCATTTCAGCACTGAGGGTGCTGTACTTAAATGCACGCAGTACATGAGACAAGGTAGATGAGCTTGCAGCGCGCGTTGAAACTGGCAGTTACAATGTTGTGGGTGTCACAGAGACATGGCTGCAAGGGAATCAGGGCTGGGAACTAAGTATGCAAGGATATGCATCCCATGGAAAGGTCAGGCAAATGAGCAGAGGGGTCAGGTTTGCCTTGTTAGGAAGAAATGAAACTAAATCGATAGCAAGAGTCGCAAGGCGTGGAATCTGTGTGGGTAGAGTTGAGAATCTG
This sequence comes from Ginglymostoma cirratum, assembly GCA_024137785.1. Classification (NCBI taxonomy): domain Eukaryota; kingdom Metazoa; phylum Chordata; class Chondrichthyes; order Orectolobiformes; family Ginglymostomatidae; genus Ginglymostoma; species Ginglymostoma cirratum. Next base: position 3,815,217 of record JAHRHZ010000133.1, read on the forward strand.
CGAAGGGGAAAACAAAGCAGACCCTGATGAGATAACAAGGTGTAGAGCTGGATGAACACAGCAGGCCAAGCAGCATCAGAGGAGCAGGAAAGCTGACGTTTTGGGCCTGGACCCTTCTTCAGAAACGACCCTGATGGGAGTTGTGTACAGGCCTCCTAGCAGTAGTCAGGATGTGGGGAACGCCGGGAGGTAGAAAAGGCATGTAAGAAAGGCACTATTATGATAATCATTGGGGGTCTTCAATATGCAGGTGGACTGGGAAAAACAGATGGATCCCAAGGAAAGGAATTCGTGGAATGTCTATGAGATGTTTTGTTTTTGGAGCAGCTTGTAGTAGAGACCACTAGGGAGCAGGTAATTCTGGATTTGTTGATGTCAATAAGGTAGATTGGATTTGGGAGTACAAGGTGGAAAACCCCTAGGGTTCAGTGAACATAATATGATAGAATTCACCCTGCAATTTGAGAGGGAGAAGCTGGAATCAGATGTGATGGTGTTACAATTGAGTAAAGGTAACTACAAAGACATGAGGGAGGAGCTGGCCAGAGTTGATTGGAAGGGGAGCCGAGTAGGGAAGATGGTGGAGCAGGAGTTTCTTTGGCGGTAATTTGGGAGGCACAGCAGAAATTCATCCCAAGAGCGGAAGAAACGTACTAAAGTGGAGGCTGAGACAGTCATGACTGACAAGGGAAGTCAGGAGCAGCATAAAAGCAAGAGAGAAAGAACAGAATGTGGGTGAATGAAGATGAGCTGAAAGCCAGAGGATTAGAAAGCCTTTAAAAAAAATCGGCAGGGGATATTTAGAAAAAAAGCAACAAGTGGGGGGGAAGATGAAATATGAAAGTAAGCTAGCTTGTAATCTAAAAGAAGATAGCAAGAGTTTTATTTTAGAAACATGAAAGTTAAGAGGCAGGAAAGAGTGGACATTGGATTGCTAGAAAATGAGACTGGGAAAGTAGTTATGGCGAACAAAGAAATGGCAGAGGAACTGGCTAGATACTTTGCATCAGTTTTCACGGTGAAAGACACCAGCAGGGTACCAGAAATTCAGGAGACTCAGGCAGCAGAAGTGAGTGCAGTGGCAATCACTGAGGAGAAGGTGCTGTGGAAGCTGGAAGGTCTGAAGGTGGGTAAATCACCAGGATCAGATGGACTACACCCAGGATTCCAGTCTATGCCCTGATTAATAAAGCCCAGAGTACTGTACATTTTACGAATCATTCTCTTTATTTGCCCTATCAATGAATCATGAGCACAAACATTCAATTTCCCTGTTCCTGTTCTCCCTCTGTCATTTTACCGCTTATCATTGTGTGGTCTCTCCCTGTTCTTTCTTTGATAATGCATTGCTTCACAATTCCCTGCATTAAATTTTATCTTCCACTCCTCTGCTCGTTCCATCATATTTCCAAGTTTCAAGCCATCTTCAAAAGGTTGAATTTGTGGGCCCCGTACACTTAAATCGAGGCCATTAGCGTACATCAGGAGGAGCAGGGGGCCCTGACACTGATCCCTAATCAACTCACAGTCCAGGCCAAAAGGGGTCCATTCACTCCACTCTGATTCCTCAGACAATCTGGTGTCCATGCTCCTATTGCCTGTATCAACCCAGGAGCTCTAGTTAGACTCATAAGTCCGGTGTATTATGTTGTACCTAAAGCTTTTTGCAAATCTGTGTGTGCCACATCAGCCACAATGTCCTTATCCACCTTCTCCATTACTTCATTCCAACCAAGTCAGCTGAGCAGGGTTTCATCAAGCTGCACCGACTTCCCTTCATTAACCTGGACTTCTCTAAGTGACTATCCATTTCTGTTTTGTCTGAACTTAAACGTTTCTGAAAGGCCCCCCCACCTTCAACCCTAAGTTGCTGGGCTATCCTCACACATTTTATGAATAATGGCGCGAGATCGGCATATCTCCAGACCCCCTGTAGCCTTTGATGATTCAAAAATCACAGCTAGTGCCTCGTCAATTTCTGTCCTTACTTCCGTCAGTGGCTCGGTTGTCCCTCCTTCTTGCTGATGTGTTCCTGAACACCTTTTCCAATAGATGTGTATTGTGCACAGCAATCCTACGGAGCCCATCCATGTGTTCCTTAGCTCCTAATCCCTCCTCCAGCATCCAATCCACCTGGAGATGCAGCACCTCTAACAGTGAGGTCTAATGTGGGCATTATTTTTCGCACTGATGTTGTTTTACTATGTTCTCCCCTCAGGATACAGGAGTTGGATCACCAGTGGTTCTACGCATCGATTCCCATGGACACTTCCTGTACTGGACCTACCAGAACAAGGTAAGGAGTGGGTTCAGCGTCTCCACATTTCCCTCCAAGTGGTAGCCCACTCCTCAGGATCAGGACAAGGCCACTCAGCCCCTTCCATTACTTCAATAGCTTTGAAGGAGAGGGAGTTCCTTGTGTGGAGAGGCGCTCCCTGATTTCATTCCCTAAATGACCAAGATTGGCCCTCGCTGTTCTGGTTTCTCCCAGACAGGAGAAATCATCTTTCCCTGTCATGGAGGTGTTTTGTCGCCACAAACACATCAATCAGGTCAGCATCTGCAATCTGATCTACTCAACACACAGCCTGTGGACTCTCCGAGCCTGTGGTTTATCTGGGCCTGTGGTCTGAGGGCCGATGGCTTCTTAGGGTCTGTGATCTTAGGCCCAGATCTTCCCTGGGCCTAGGTGTCTCTGGTCCTGGATCTCTCCCCAGGACTGGGTCTCTCTCTCTCTCTCTCCCTTTGAGCCTGGGTCTCTCTCTCTCTCTCTCTCTCTTTCTCTCTCTGGGCCTGGGTCTCAGTCTCTCTCTCTCTCTCTCTCTCTCTTTCTCTCTCTCTCCAGGCCTGCGTCTTTCTCTCTCTTTGGGCCTGGGTCTCTCTCACTCTCTGGGCCTGGATCTCTCTCTGGAATTGGGTCTGTCTAGACAATGGGGCTGAAAGGTTTTCACGATAATCACTCAATTCCTGTTTCTTTCTGCAGCACATGGACTTCCTGGACATGACTGCAATCCGTGACACAAGGATCAGAAAATACGCCAAAGTCCCAAAGGTAAGATCCGGAGCCTGGGCTCTGGTACTAAGCCCCCCCCACCTCACCGATGCCTCCTCCACAAAGATGGGGAGCTGCCACCTATTGGCTGATGCCCTTACACTCCCTACACTTTGTTGGCAGCAGATATACTGAGTAAGAGGTTAGATCCTCCCTGTTTTCAGTGTTTTTACTCCCCAGACCTTGCAGAGGTGGATGCTCAGTGGCATACGGTCCTGTGGGAGTTGCCCTGGGAGTCCTTAACATTGATTCTGCACCCCATGAGGTCTCATGGCTTCAGGTTGAACATGGGCAAAGAAACCTCCTGCTGATTACCATGTCTGGGCTCCCTTGGCTGATCCTCCATATTGAACAAAACTTAGCGGAAGCACTGGAGTAACCTCTGGGTGGGGGACATCAAATCTGTTACCTCAGTAGCACCTTTGCGATGTAAGGTGGATGTTTGGATATGTATCTTTATTTTACAGTTTGGATTTTGAACCAGTGGCATGTGGGTTTTGGTCTTTGTGTATGAGGCAGTTTACTTGGCAGTATTTCTGAAGCCATGGTTTTTTAAAAATCCAGTATGAGATTAAGAGAATTTCTGGGTTTTAATGGGAATTTGTTTGCACTGGGAGAGTTTCTGAATGGAACAAGTAAACATTGAGGAGCATTACTTGGCTTTCTGTTGAGAAGGATTAGTTTTTTTTTGCTTATGAGAAAATCCCAAGGCTTAGAAAACTCTTCAAGTTCTGAAAAATTGTCACTGGACCCGAAACGTTAACTCTGCTTTCTCTCCACGGATGTTGCCAGACATGATGAGTTTTTCCAGCAATTTCTGTTTTTGTTTCTGATTTTCAACATCTGCTGTTCTTTCAGTTTTGTTCTCTTGGAAAGTTCTTGTTTTTAGGTTTCCAGAATTCCTGGTGGAATTTAGAAAACAGTTACTCACGGAGAAACGAGTTAGTTAAGATCTGTAAGGAAATAGGTTACCTCAGTGTGAGGATTTTAGTTTGAAAGTGTTTGGTAGGAACCCTGCAGGGGTTATTTGAAGTGGAGAAAGTCTAAGCTCACTTGCACAATTGATCAAGGAAGAGACTATCAGACTCTCAAGGAAGCAATAGTTCAGTCAACACAGCAGATATGATAGAGACAGGAATTCTCTCTGGTGTTTGAGCACTGTAAAGGAATGCTGTTGGGATAGATGGGATTACATTTTTACTAATGTATTTCAAAATTGTTCAAGTTGTGTTATTATATGTAAATAATTTGGTTTATTCTATTTTATCACCTTTTCAATTGCATGATAAACTTCGGTTTTATTGTTAAAAATAAATCTGCAGCATTGTGTATTGCCCAGGCTTAGTAGCACCTTTGTGGTATAAGGCGTGTGATTTGTACATGTATCTTTATTTTAGAGTTTGGATTTTGAAAGGGTGGCATGTGGGTTTAGTGATTCACTTGGCAGTATTTCTGAAACCATGACTTATAAAAATCCGACATGAGAGTGAGAGAATTCCTGAGATATGCAGCCCAAAGATGTGCAGGTTAGGTGGGTTGGCCATGCTAAATTGCCCATAGTGCCCACTGATGTTTAAGTTAGATGGGTTAGACATGAGGAAAATGCAGGGGTAAGGGAATGGGTCAGAGTGGGATGCTCTTTGGAGGGGCAGTGTGGGCTTGTTGGCCCGAATGGCCTGTTTCCACACTGCAGGGATTCTATGGTTCATTCTATGGTTCAAATGAAGCAAAGGTGGATGAGGGATAAAAAGTTAGGGTCTGTAATGCACTGCCTGGAAATGTGGTGGAGTCTGGTTCAATTGAATCATTCAAGAGGGGCTTGGATAGAAATGGTGGGCAGGGATGTGGAGAAAAGACAAATTGGTCAGAGGGGATAGACCCAGCGCAGGGACAATGGGATGAATGGCCTCCTTCAACAATTCAGTGTGATTGTGATTTAGTGACAGATCACCTTGTTAAATTTTTAAAAATAAAAATACCTGCGAAGCCAGATTTCAGACTGGGGTCTAACTTGCGATGTTATAAAATCAGCAGGATTATTACTAACTGAGCTGACTGAATCTGAAAGGATGTATTGTCCTCACTAGTATGGTTCCCATGGTAGTCTTGGTAGGAGTGACCACTGGAGTTAGGTTTTGTGCAAATGAAGTCTAAGGATACAGAGGCCAAAACGTCAAAATCAGAGCAATCTATTGAATAAAATATAGCCAAGGGGCTCCTGCTTCTTCTGTTCTTTTAATGGCTTTACACAGTCGCGTGTTCCATATGAGGTTCTGCACAAGGAGGAATGCTGAGAGCTGACAGAGGATAACAGCACAGATTTACTAAGACGTTGAATTACAAACAGCAAGACGCACTTGAAATAATCTGTTGATCGAATAATAAACATCGTGGAGAAATAACGATAGTTAAAATTATGAATCGATGGGACCGGATGCACAGAAGCAGGCTATTTTCAGTAGTAGAGGCGCTTAAAATGAGGGACTAGAGATACAACATTAAAATTAAGACATTTAGAGCAATGAGCAGGAGAGACATCCTCACAGAGATTTGTCGAAGTGATTTCCAGGATTAGTGACTGTGTGAGAAACTTGGTTAACATTCCAGATCAGACTGGCCAAGCGGGTGAAGGTGGGGATGGTCCTGAGTGAGGCCCTGTGAAAGTGATGAGGAATAATGGCTCACACCTATCAGGTAAACACCAAGACGTGGGTAATGTAGGACAGACTGCACAGAAGCAGGCCATTCAGCCCATCGCTGCTTCTATGAGCCTCCTTTCACCTTGTCTTATCTGAATCTACCGTCGTCACCCATTCTCCCCTAAAAACTTGTCAAATTTCTCTTTCAATAGATTGACAATATTCATTTCACCCAGTTCCTGTGCTGGGAGGCTTCCACTTGCTGAGCGAAGATGGTCCTGTTAAAACAAAGACTGATTGGTTGTAAATGATACATATTCATAGAATCCCTATAGCATGGAAACAGACCCTTTGGCCTAACAAGCCCACACTGACCTTTGGAGTACCCACCCAAAACCATCCCCCTATAACCCACATAATCTACACACCCCTGAACACTATGGGCAATTTAGCATGGCCAATCCACCTAGCCTGCACATCTTTGGACTGTGGGAGGAAACCCACACAGACACATGGAGAATGTGCAAACTCCACACAGACAGTTACCTGAGGGTGGAACTGAATCTGGGTCCCTAGTGCTGTGAGGCAGCAGTGCTAACCACCGAGCCACCGTGCCACCCCATTGTCAGTGCATTGATGGCTACTCTTCTCAGTCCCAAGGGAGCTGCGTCAAAACCCTTTGTCAAGGCACCCTCCCCTCCCCACAACCCCTACCAACACCCCCCAAAAAACAGGGAAGGTGTTTCGATGCTCCTTGAACTTGTAGGTGCACCCTCTATATCCCCCAGGCAGCCTCTGTGAAGGTCCCCAAACACAGGGGATCTGTGTCAAGGCTCCCTGATATCACCTCATCCTCATTCCAATTCACAAGGAAGAGCAGGGGACTTGCATTTTAAACAGCCTCCCTGGGTAACTCAAACCTCAATCAGCGCGGAAACAGGCCCTTCGGCCCAACTCGTCCATGCCAAGGCCGGGTTTCCTGCTAGTGAACTAGTCCTGTTGGCCTCTGATCCCTTCCTAACCACGTAAGTGTCTTTTCAATGTTGTAACTGCATCTGCCGTTACCACTTCCTGTGGCAGCTCGCTTCATCCACATACCACCCTCTAGTGCTTTCTTGGTGAACTTAGCTGATGTTCAGCTGATTTATGGTGCGATTGAGTTTCAAAGCATAGGCACAGAGCACCACTGCACGGAGGCAACTTCTCTCTCTGAGTGACACAGAGCTTTAGATAAATTCCACTAGCAAGCATAACTGAATGTTAGGAGTCTCATGTTTGCTTTATTCTCTTATTATCCTACAAACGAAACTTACCTCCCTGTCCCTATCATCCAATCAACCACTTTCTGTCGTTTGGCACAAATTTCACATGTGGACATAAGCAGGAATAAACAGGTCTTTTTCTGTGCGACCAGTTCAAAGCTTGGACCCCACTTATTGGCGATTGTATTCATACGGGAGCTTTAGACAAGTAGTCATGTGGGAATTTACACTCAGAAAGCTCCTGCGACAGTAATGTGAGAAATGTCAGATATTGCATTTTGGTGATAGATTGAGGAATGTATTTGGGCCAGAGTGTGCAGAAAGCTCTCTGTGCTCTTCCACAGTGGTACCATGGGATTTGTTTTTGTATTGGAGCATCATGGTGGCTCAGCAGTTAGCACTGGTGCCTCACAGATGTCCAGGACTGGGGTTCAATTCCCCCCCCCCTGTCAGGTGGTTGTATGCGTTGGTTTCCTCTGGGCACTCTGGTTTTCTCCCACAGTCCAAAGACAGGCAGGTTAGGTGGATTGGCCATGCAAAATTGCCCATAGTGTCCAGGGATGTGCAGGCTGGGTGGGTTCACCGTGGGAAATGCAGGGTTGGGCGGTGCGGGGTTTGGGTCTGGGCAGGATGCTCATCAGAGGGGTAGTGTGGAGCCAATGGGCTGAATGGCCTCTTGCCGCCCTGCAGGGATTCTGTGATTTTTTTTTAACATTCACTTGAAAGCACAGACAAGGCCTCGGCTGAATATTGCACCCAGCAGGATGTTACCTGCGACAGTGCAGGATACTTTCAGAGATAATAGGAACTGCAGATGCTGGAGAATCTGAGACAACAAGGTGTCGAGCTGGATGAACACAGCAGGCCAAGCAGCAGCGGAGGAGCAGGAAGGCTGACGTTTCGGGCCTAGACCCTTCATCAGAAATGGGGGAGGGGAAGACGCTTCAAGTTTCAAAATCTCCCCTCCCCCAACAGCATCCCAAAACCAGCCCAGCTCGTCCCCGCCTCCCTAACCTGTCTTTCCTCTCACCTATCCCCTCCTCCCACCTCAAGCCGCAAACCCATCTCCTACCTACTAACCTCATCCCACCCCTTTGACCTGTCCATCCTCCCTGGACTGACCTATCTCCTCCCTACCTCCCCACTTACACTCACCTTTACTGGCTCCATCCCCGGCTCTTTGACCTGCCTGCCTCCTCTCCACCTATCCTCTCCTCTATCCATCTTCTATCTGCCTCCCCGTCTCTCCCTATTTATTTCAGAACCCTCTTCCCCTCCCCCATTTCTGATGAAGGGTCTAGGCCCGGAACGTCAAGCTTTCCTGCTCCTATGATGCTGCTTGGCCTGCTGTGTTCATCCAGCTTTGCACCTTGTTGTCCAGGAAACTTTCAGTCAAGTCTGGGACAGCCAGCCTGATTATCTGCGCCGTATTTTCTCCCTGGTGCCAGGAGCTTGAACAATTTGATTCAGACAGTGAGAGTTCTTTGACTGAACTAGTTGCGAGTGAGGCTTGAGGACAGGGTAAGCAAGTTGTTTGACCAGAATGCAAAACATCTGTCCCTAAAGGCACGGATCTGACTGGTCAGCGACGCTAACAAACATGCAAATATTGCAAACCAACAATCTGAAGCACTGACTACACACGGCAGCAACACAAAGGGAGAGCAGGGTGGGCCTTTTGTACCTGGGCCGGACGTTTAAATATAGCACAGCGGTGTATGGCTTCGAATCAAGACTCTGCACATTGACGGTGGCATTGGAAAATGGGAAGCGTTAGGAACAGGAAGAAAGAGAGGCAGTCAGTACAGTCCGTCCCCAAACACAGGGTCAGTCAGTCTGTGTGTACTCAGGGTCAGTCAGTCAGTGTGCACACGGGGTCAGTCAGTCTGTATACACAGGGTCAGTCAGTCTCTGTATACGGAGTGAGACAGTCTGTGTACACAGGGTCAGTCAGTCTGTGTACATGGTGTCAGCCAGTCTGTGTACACAGGGTCAGTCAGTCTGTGTACACGGGGTCAGTCAGTCTGTG
>JAHRHZ010000133.1:3824208-3838575 GCA_024137785.1 Ginglymostoma cirratum
ATGGTGTCAGTCAGTCTGTGTACACAGGGTCAGTCAGTCTGTGTACATGGGGTCAGTCAGTTCATAGAAGGTAGCCTAATATCTGGAATGAGCAGTTTGCCTTATGATGAAAGGGCTAGCTGGCTGGGCCTTTATCCCTTGAAGTACACAGGAGTCAGGGTTGACTCAATTGAAACGTATAAACTCATGGGGGGACGTGACTGGGTGGATGTGGGAAGATGTTTCCTCTCGTGGATAATCTAGAACTATTGGTCAGAGGTTAAAAATAATGACACTCTTAGAAGACAGAGTCAAGGGAAAACAAACCATCCTGTCAGGGGCTTGGGAGTCTTTGGAATTCCTTTCCTCAAAATATATTAGGTGCCGCGTCTGTCAATATTTTGAAGGAGAATTTCTCCAGGGATTTGCTAAATCCACAATCGCAGCGATTCTCTTGCCGGGACTGAGACTCCAAAGCAGATGAAGACTACCCCATGAGACCCCTTTGGGAGCAGTCCTGAATCAGGGTTCTGTCGTGAGTGAACAGAGCTTGGAGATTAAACCTTAAAGCCCCCCAGTGGGCCAATCTTTAAAACAAAGCTCCAGTCCAGGCAGGAAGAGTGGAGTTTAAAATAAAATTTGAGCTATTGGCTCAGCTGGAGTGTGACCACCATAGCGAGCAGGCACTACGAGGTACAGAGATGCGAGGGAAGGTTCATGAATGCAATATTAATCGGAAGCATGTGGGTCAGGGACACCATGAGATCAATGACCTCGGGCAGATTAAAGGCCGAAGCGTATTGGGCCAGAAATTTTGGGAAACATTACTCAGGCAGTGGAAAAGGCAGAAGAGCCTTCATGACACCTACAGTAAAGGCAGGGATAGTTTACTATGTTCTTCCTTGGAATGTGGCCAATGTTTGTTGCCCATCCCTAACGCTTCGTCTCAGCCAATTCGGAGGGCTGTTATGAGCCAACCACATTGCTGTGGCTCTGGAGTCACATGTAGGCCAGACCTGGCAAAGATAGCAGTTTCTACTTCCTTAAAAGACATTAGAGAAGGCTTTGTGAGTAACCAATGATAGTTTTATGGTCAGTTCCAGATTTATTGATTGGCAATGGGTGATTTGAGCTTGTGATCACACTGCACTGGACTGGCTATTGGCTTACCAACCTAATGGCAGTATTGATTGATTTATTACCATGCGTACCGAAGTACAGTGAAAAGCTTTGTTTATGAGCAGTACAGGCAGGTCACAGCAAGCAAGGATATACAGATCAAAACTACTTAGGGGTACAGGTTACATTGCACAGGGTGTGCACTAGGCGAGATCAGCGTTCACAAGATCAATCACTATTTGAGGCTACAGAGTCCATCCATTAGTCTAATAACGGCCGGGAGAAAGCTGTTCCTGAACCTTCTTGTGTACTAGCACCATCCCAGACATTATTGATAATGCAAGGAATGATTAAAAACCGTGATTATAATGAGAATGGTTTCTTAAATCTGTGAACAGTAGTAGTCACAGAGCGAAACTGCGAAAGGCTAATCCACAAAACATACGAAAACCCTTTGACCTAGCATCAAAAGACATCTTTTAAGCAAGGAAGATATATAATCACAGTTGGGAAAACATGAAATCAGAAATAACGTTGCCAGGAAGACTTTATTTCAGAAATGGACCAAACTGAGCACAGGCTTGTACATCTCAAAGGAACAATTTCTGCTATACAGGATGACTTGAAATTAGGTGCTAAAGAAGAAGCTGAAAAAGTAAAAACACTCTCTGCACAATTTGGATTAAAGCTGATTTGTTTCAGTTTTCCAAAGGATAAAAGGAGTAACAAATACCGAAGGCCTTTTACAATCATTTCCACCTCAAAACCCATAAAATTCTCAAAGGAGTAAGATTTAGAACATAGAACATAGAACATAGAACATAGAACATAGAACATAGAACAATACAGCGCAGAACAGGCCCTTCGGCCCTCGATGTTGCGCCGCCCTGTGAACTAATCTAAGCCCATCCCCCTACACTATCCCTTCATCGTCCATATGCTTATCCAAGGACTGTTTAAATGCCCCTAATGTGGCTGAGTTAACTACATTGGCAGGCAAGGCATTCCACGCCCTTACCACTTTCTGAGTAAAGAACCTGCCTCTGACATCTGTCTTAAATCTATCACCCCTCAATTTGCAGCTATGCCCCCTCGGACAAGCCGACATCATCATCCTAGGAAAAAGACTCTCACTGTCCACCCTATCTAATCCTCTGATCATTTTGTATGTCTCTATTAAATCCCCTCTTAGCCTTCTTCTCTCCAATGAGAACAGACCCAAGTCCCTCAGCCTTTCCTCATAAGACCTTCCCTCCATACCAGGCAACATCCTGGTAAATCTCCTCTGCACCTTTTCCAATGCTTCCACATCCTTCCTGTAATGGGGCGACCAGAACTGTACGCAATATTCCAAGTGAGAAGAGCTCAGCATCCATGGGAATCCATATTTTGTTTCATTGTTGGTCTCTACAAATTAGTGGAGCAATGTGGCATTTATGACTTCAAGCCAGAACACATAAGGGACAGATTTGTTGTGGGAATTGTTGCTCAAACTTTGTCAGATTTATCAACATCTAATGAAGACCTGACTCTAGAGAAAGCCATTCAAGTGGTGAATGAAGGTCTGAAAGCAGCACAGGTCAATCCTAAGAGGAAAGAGCATTAACCATTTCTCTGGGGATTAGCAAAGTCCATTTAATTCTGAAGTTACAAAACCACAAATGACATGTGAGAAAAAAGTAGGACAGGTACCAGGCACTGAAAGTCCTTGTCAACGCTGTGGAATACAGTATAGAAACCTCTCAGGCACAGACAGTCCTAGACATTAAAGGTTTCATCTATCCCACAACAGGACACTTATAAAAAATATACAGTAGCGGGACACATTTCCAGTAAAGCAACAAATCATAAAGCTACATACACAATGTGAGCAGTCTTGACTAGAAGGAAAAGTGTCAATATATAGACAGTATTACAGTACAACTACAAGGTCCAGGAGGCACAGCACCTAAGATTAAAATTGTAACGCAAGCAAGTTTCCAAGAAAATGGACAGCAAATAGTAGAAAAACTATATGTAATTCACAATCAAGAATTCTCACTATGAGTAAGAAAACATGTCTTGACATCGATCTTTTACAACATTTTTAGGAAGCTAAACAGCAGAAGCTAACAGCTTCATGTGAATAGAAATGCCCTAAGTTATTAAATGGTTGAGGGAAGCTGAAGACAGAACAAAGTGTGACACTAAAGGCAAGCACGAAACGCATGTCACTAAAATCTTTAATTCCCTTACAGAAGCAAATTAATGAGCAATTTGCAGAAGTACCAAAAACAGGCATCATTTTCCTAAACGTAGGCAGGAAATGGGGGCGAGGAGCATGTTGGCCATGACTGGATGGTGGAGCAGACTTTGATGGGCCGAATGGCCCAATTCTGCCCCTATATCTTCTGAACTTAGGCATATAACCATCTGAGGTGGTGGTGGTGTGGTGGTCAGAGAAACCCATCCCATGTGGATCAATGATTAATGTGAGTTGAGGTAAACTATCCTGAATTAGAGCTTACATGAAATTTGAAGTAAATGGCCACTTGAGATCTCTCAGCCCCAGAGATTTCTCAATGGGCTGCGTCCACAGGTTTACACGGAGAGAGAAGGACATACAATAAGGCTGAGGTAGCAGAAAAATTTCAGTGAGCCATTATGCAAGGTATGAGGCAAAGTGATATATAGGCACAGGACAAGACTATTTATGCAGGGGAGTTGGCACCAAGGCAACACGTGCCAAGGTGACCACTATTAGAGGATTGATGCTGTTATAGGGAGGGCAGGAAGTGCCACTGGCAAATACAAACATCTGATTACAGGAGGGGGGTATATTGTAGTAACAGTCCAGACTGAAATAGAAGGGTGAGAGGGGGTTATAGTTTGACAAGAACAAGGACTACGGAACAGATCAGGAATACCGTGAGAAATTATGTGTGGCACGGTGGCACAGTGGTTAGCACTGTTGCCTCACAGCGCCAAGGACCTGGGTTTGATTCCAACCTTGGGACTGCCTGTGTGGACTTTGCACATTCTCCCCGTGTCTGCGTGGATTTCCTCTGGATGCTCTGGTTCCCTCCTACAGTCCAAAAATGTGCAGGGTAGGTGGGTTGGCTGTGGGAATTTGCCCATAGTGTCCAAGGAAGTGCAGGCTAGGTGTGTTAGACATGGGAAAGGTGGGGTTACAGTGATGGGGTGGGGGTCTGGATTTGGGCCAGATGCTGCTTGGAAGGTCGGTGCAGACTTGATGGGCTGCATTCCACACTGTAGGGAATCTATGGTCAAAGATAAGGGCAGTCAGATGCCTCTCAGCAATCGATCTAAATGATGATCAAAAGGCTACAAATAATTCAAAAATTAAGTTGATAAAAGAAGTCAAACAAAAAGAGTTGGAGGGCTTAGAAATATTTGGTGTATCTACTGAGGTACCAGACAGGGGATAGCTGGCACTATTATACAGAGATTAGGTGTGCTGATGGTTTAAAATTGCTAAAGTAAGACTGGTTCAGGCTTCAGGGAAAGACTCAGTGATTAATCTATCTAAGTGGATTTCGCTGCTGTAGGAGAAGTGATCTTGAAGAAAACTGATGGTGTAGTGGACAGTGAAGAAAGCTTTCTCAGAATTCAATGCGACCTTGATCAGATGGGCCAATGTGCCGAGGAGTGGCAGATGGAGTTTAATTTAGATAAATGTGAGGTGTAGCATTTTGGTAAGGGAAATCAGGGCAGGACTTATACACTTAATGGTAAGGTCCTGGGGAGTGTTGCTGAACAAAGAGACCTTGGAGTGCAGGTTTATAGTTCCTTAAAAGTGGAGTCACAGGTAGACAGGATGGTGAAGAAGGCATTTGGCACACTTGCCTTTATTGGTCAGCGCATAGAGTATAGGAGTTGGGAGGCCATGTTGCAGCAGTATGGGACATTAGTTAGACAACTTTTGGAATACTGCGTTCAATTCCAGTCTCCCTGCTATAGGAAAGATGTTGTTAAACTTGAAAGAGTGCCAAAAGATCTACAAGGATGTTGCCAGGGTTGGAGGGTTTGAGCTATAGGGAGAGGCTGAATAGGCTGGGGCTATTTTCCCTGGAGGGTCAGAGGCTGAGGGTGACCTTATAGAGGTTTATAAAATCATGAGGGGCATAGATAGAGTGAATAACCAAGGTCTTTTCCCTGGGGTGGAGGACTCCAAGATTACAGGGCATAGGTTTAAGGAGAAAGATTTAAAACGGACCTAAGGGGCAACATTTTTATGCAGAGGGTGGTGCATGTATGGAATGAGCTGCCAGAGGGAGTGTAGAGGCAGGTGCAATTATGACATTTAAAAGTCATCTGGACAGGTACATGGATAGGAAATGTTTAGAGGCATATGGGCCAAATGCAGGCAAATGGGATTAGTTCAGTATGGGAAACTTGGTCAACATGGACGAGTTGGATTGAAGGGTCTGTTTCCATGCTGTATGACTGTATGACTCTAGACTCCAGCAATAATCCACTGGTATCACAGAGAGAAATTAGCAGGACTTCTCTTGACCTACCTCAATGATGTTCTGTGGACAGGTTCTATGAAACTTAAATGATGTATTACTGAAAAATGGTTTCATCTTATACTCATCAGGACAATTTGCAAGAATGACAATTTAAGGGGAACATTGTTATTCAACCTTTTGAGTTACTTTGCTCTTCAAGGGCAATCTGAGATAGGCCAGTACTTTACAGGTCTAAAAGTGACAACCTTAGGACCATTCATTTCTCTGTGCATTATATAGTAAGAAATGATCTGATCAGGGCTCAAAGCTGTCACTTCTGGTACTGCAAAGTTTCCAGTCTAACTCAGAACATATTGAAAATATTGGCTTAGATATTGAGCTGAGTGAATCTAGAGTGAAGCTGGATCAATGTCCTTATTTGGAAAGTGTTAATCACATCCCAATAAACCAGGCCAGATCATCGGAGAAAGATGAATTTGCATCCTAACAGACAAAGAGAAAATCTACTGTTGAGAAAAGTCCACAGAGCAAAGAAAATGTTAAATAAGTTAAATTCAGAAAAATAAACACTCCCAAGTTTCCAACTTTGGATAACCCAGAAGATATGAAATGAATCCTTTTAAGCGGTAATACACATATTGATCTCATGATAGATATTCTAGCATGTCAAAGTTTATCATATACTTGATAGGAAAGAATAATAGATATGACCTGGGAAGCAAAGAAAATAAATATGGTAGTTAATAGTACCTTAGTTGCAGAAATACTGGGAATAGCAGAAGCAATAGTTAGGGTGGTATACTTGTCTAACATTCAGAAAGAAATCAATGTGCAATCTGAGAAACATTGACCCATAGAAATGTATGTTTTCTCTTTGGTACAATGTTCAGGCATTGCTGAGGAAAGTCTGACTTTACTAAGACAAATGAAATGTTAACAAGAAATCAGATTTTCAAAAACCAAGCGAGAAGATGAAAATCTTAATCCGAAGAGTTGGTGGAAGCATTAGTGCAGACTGCAAAGGCTTGAGGACTTTGATGGCTTTGTATGGGAGTATGGAGTCACCTTGGTGGTCAGAAACATAACAAACCCATTCACACGGTTTGCCAATTGCGAACGCGGGAAGGCGGGCAGAAAGTCGTCTTGGGTGATTTCCCCTGAGCCATCTCTCTAGGGAGCAACCAGCCGGGAATATTTTGGGAAGCAGGATTTTGAGAACCTGTCTCGTATAATGGATGGATTCAGTCTCATGATGCATAACGTTTCGAACCAACATTGACCTGGATCCAATTGCCCCCATCCCCTGGGGTACAAGCCTGTGTTCAGAAATGGGACCCAGATGTGGTTTGGAGAAATGATGTTGGAGGGATGTGATAGCACTAGCAGAGGTAACAGAGGTGATTCATCAGAATGTTGTCTGGGACGGAGAAATTGAGCTGTCAGGAGACAGTAAATAGGCTTAGATTGTTTGCTTCAGAGCAGAGAAGACTGAGTGGGGACATGATAGAGTGTATAAGATTGTGAGGGATATGGACAGGGTGAATAGAAAGCAGCTGTTCCCCTTGGTTGAGGGGTCAATGATGAGAGTGCACAGTTTTTAGATAAGAGGCAGATGATTCAGAGGGGATTCTTCACTCAGTGAGTGAGGAGAGCCTGAAATGCACTGCCTGGGAAGGTAGTGGAGGCCAGAAACCTTACTATTTGGATGAGCACTTCAAATACCATAACACTGAAGGATATGGGCCAAGTGCAGGAAATTGAGATGAGTGCACTCTCGGTGGTAGTTATGTTGGTGCAGACTTGATGGGCCAAAGAGCCTTTTCTGTGCTGTAAGAACCTTTAAATAAGATTCTCTTGGGACTGAATTTCTATGGCATCCTTAGACAGCAAAGATTATTAAAGGACAGAGATACATTGAGATTCTGAAAGATTACAAGGCAAAGCTGCAATGACACTAGCAAATTGCTCAGCATTTCTTTGATTGTAAGAGGCACCAGGGTGGGAAACATATTGTGTTTTGCCCAACATTAAGGTCTATCCAAGAGCAGTTGGATCTTGTGAAAGTGTTGGGCACCAGGATATCTATTTGGGAACTTGGTCAGGGCCGGGACTATTTCCATGTCTTGCTATAAAGGGGTCACTGAGCCCCACGAAGATGCAGCTTTGGCTGCTTTGTTTTCGAAAGCCGGAAGGATGATCTAAACCAACCACAGTATCACTATGCACAGCTCCTGCATCCAGTGAAGGAAATGGCTTCTACAACTCGGTTTGGGAAAGAATGGGAAAGAATGGGAAACAACATTGGAACTCGTAACCAGGAGTTCCTAAAGCCACTCTTTAAATAAAAGTTTCTGTGAGTTTCAGAAAAGAGAGAAGGCGCAAGTCAACAGTTATTTTACAAGAAAAGATGGGTCTGCAAATAATTAGAGATCCTCAAAGAAGGGATATCTCGTGGTATGAGGAATTCTAAGAAAATAAAGTAAGTTTGTTTTTGCATTCGGGTTGTTTTGTGGTTAAACTTGCCATAATTCTTTTTTGTTTGAAGAAAGAAGGGAGAGTATTGAAAGCTGTGTAAAAGAATGCAGAATATGACAAAAAGTATTCTGGTGATTTTTCTACAGCTTCTGTTTATCTGATTTTAAAAGTTTTAATTAGAAGATGGGGAAGTCTGTCAGTATGGCAGAGGTTAGGCTGCAGACAGGGTTAATTGATTAGTGAAATTGTAGAATAAATATAAAGTGGTGTGGAATGAGCTGTGTGACTGAGTAGTCAATAAACTCTACTCCCAAGGAAAAGGGGTTGAGTGGAGAATTTAAACACGATAACTATCACGAGACAAACTGTACTAAGAAAATTAATGGGGATAAAGTCCAGTAAGTCCCCTGGCCCTGATGGGATGTCTTCTAGGATACTAAAGGAAGTACCTATAGAGACAGTGGATGAACTGGTAGTAATTTTCCAGGAGTCCTCAGCTTCTGGAAAAATCCCAGAGGACTGGAAAACTGGCAATACCACATCTTCATTTAAAAAAGGAAGGAGATAATAAACTGGTAACTATAGATAAGTGAGCTTAATGCCTGTTGTTGGGAAAGTGCCTATTATAACAGCAGAGTATTTAGAAATGCATAATATGATCAAATGGAGTCCACATAGTGTCAAGATGGAAAATCATGCCTGACTAATTTATTACAGTTCTTTGAGGAGGTAGCAAGTATCGTAGATAATGGGGAAGCAATGGGCATGATATGTTTGGATTTACAAAAGACATTTGATAAGGTACCACGTATAAAGCTATGTAATAAGAACCTGTGGTTTTGGTGATAGTACGTTAGCATGGATAGAGGATTGGCTAACTCATAGGAGACAGAGAATTGGGATAGAAGGGTGCTTTATCAGGATGGCAACTAGAAGTGGCACAGGGATCACTGCTGGGGCCACAACTGTTTACAATATACAGCAATGATTTGGATGAGGAAAATTATTTTACTGTTGGCAAGTTTGCGGATGGCACAAAAAATAGGAAGGCAAGTGGTGAGGTTGCAGAGGTACACTGACAGGTTAAGTGAGTGGGGAAAACCTTGGCAGTTGGAATATAATGTGAGAAAATGTGAGGTTATGCACATTGGCAGGAAGAGCAGAGGGGCTGAATATTACTTAAATGGAGAAAGACTGCGGAAAGCTACAGAACAGAGGGATTAGGGAGTTCTCGTCCATGAATCACATAAAGTTAGCATCCAAGATCCAAGGGGAAAACTGAAGGCAGATGGATTATTGGCCTTAATTTTAAAGTCCGTGTGGAGGATTCCCACATACCAAAGCCAGTATTTACTACCTAGCTGAGTATAGGAGTCTGTCCCATAGGATGCCTAAACTCAGATACAGCGAGCTGAGAGTCTGTATATTGGACCCTGCTGCATGGAAAAGGTACAACTGGGGGAAGACCCAAAGGAAGTACTCATTTGGGAAGGTGGTGGCTGAGTGGCGTTATCGCTGGGGTAGTAATCCAGACACCCTGCCAAATGCTGGGGGGAGCCTGGGTTCAATTCCCACCGTGGCAGATGGTGCAATTTTAATTCAATATAATGGGCAATTAAAAGCTAACCTAGTGGCAGTGATGTAGCCATGATCGATTGTTGTAAAACCCAATTCATTTCACTAATGCCCTTTGGGGAAGGAAACTGTCATCTTTGCCTGTTCTGGCCTACAGGTGAATCCAGACCCACAGCAATGTGATTGACTCTTAACTTGCCCTCTGGGCAATTAGGGACAGGCAATAAACCCTGGGCCGAGGTAGCGACACCCTCGTCCTGTGAATGATTAAAAACATAGGATGTGCGAATCAAGATTTAATTGAATATCACACGTGAGATGACAGTAAAATAAAAGGGAAACAGGTGGAGTTCTTGCTGAACATTGCTCTGAGGATGAGGGAATGTTCATGTAGGACTAGTGAAGGTCACCCTGCTCTATGTTGAAGTGTGAGGGCGTTGTTGTCACTGTTGATGGGAGGTGTGTGACTGTGATGTATCTTTGGGCATGTTTCTGAGCCTGCCTCGTTTGAATTTAGTGATTCACCTTTTAGTTAAGCAATCAAAGCAGACTGACAAACCGGAACACAGGAAGGAGCCCACAGGCAAATGAGCTGTTGCTGACTTCCTCCCTCAGCTCTGAACATCTGAACCTCAGGAAGTCCGGATCTCAGACTGAGTGTTCGAAACTGCAGTGAGGCTCTGCCTGAGGGTCAGAGATCCCAGCCCAATACCCACCGCTCCCCCAACACAGACACTCACCTACACTCATGACCCTACACCCTCACCCACTACAGACTCCTTACACACTGTCACTCACCTACCTTCCCTACACCGTCACCCACTACACCCTCCTTACACACTGTCACTCACCTACTGTCCCTACACTTTCTCATCCACCCTCACCTACCCTCACATACCTTCACCCATCCTCTGTCCCTACACCCTCATCCACTGCACCGGACCTACACACTCTCGCTCACCCACACCTACCCCACACACACACCCATTCCTACACACCCTCACCCACCGTCAGCTCACCCTCATCCATCCTCAGATACCCAAACTCACTGTCCCTACACACACACACAGGCAGGCAGGCAGACAGACAGACAGACAGACAGACAGACAGACAGACAGACAGACACAGACACAGACACAGACACACACACACACACACACACACTTGCCCTCACCCTCCATCCCTAAATGCCCTCACCCACCATCACACAACCACATCCACCCTCACTCTCCCTCATCCACCCTTACTCACTCAACTGGCCCTGACACATGGTCCCCATCCCTCCCGAGCCCCCTCCTGCCTGTCCCCGTACCGTCCTGTGATCCAGTCCCTGTCCTCAGCAGGGTCCGGAGATATTCCAGACTGTGGATTGACTGTTGATTGTCAGTAGGATCCAGTGTGTATTCTTCTGATGATTCTGTAATCCTGTTTTCTTCACAGCATCCAAAAATCCGGGAGATTTTTAATGTAGAAAACCCAGAGTCGAATTTCTATTCCAAGTGCCTCACGGTGGTGTCAGGACCCGACTTTGTGAACCTGACCTTCGATAACTTTGTTGCTTTCAAACCGAACGTGGTGAAGGTAAGAGGCTGCTGCCGGGATCTGTCCGCCACAGACAGGCTCTCTGTGAAATCACAACAAAAACATCACACTCCAACATCAACACTGATTCCCCAGGCACACATGACTGCTACTACAACTCAGCACTGACCCTCCGACAGTGCAGCACTCCCTCAGTACTGACCCTCCGACATGTGGCACTCCCTCAGTACTGATCCTCCGACAGCGTGGCACTCCCTCAGCACTGACCCTCCCACAGTGCAGCACTCCCTCAGTACTGACCCTCCCACAGTGCAGCACTCCCTCACTACTGACCCTCCCACAGTGTGGCACTCCATCACTACTGACCCTCCCACAGTGTGGCACTCCCTTAGTACTGACCCTCCCACAGTGCAGCACTCCCTCAGTACTGACCCTCCCACAGTGTGGCACTCCATCACTACTGACCCTCCCACAGTGTGGCACTCCATCACTACTGACCCTCCCACAGTGCAGCACTCCCTCAGTACTGACCCTCCGACAGTGCGGCACTCCCTCAGTACTGACCCTCCGACAGTGTGGCACTCCCTCAGTACTGACCCTCCCACAGTGTGGCACTCCCTCAGTACTGGCCCTCCGACAGTCCAGCACTCCCTCAGTACTGGCCCTCCGACAGTGCAGCACTCCCTCAGCACTGACCCTCCGACATGTGGCACTCCCTCAGTACTGATCCTCCGACAGCGTGGCACTCCCTCAGTACTGACCCTCTGACAGTGCAGAGCTCCCTCAGTACTGACCCTCTGACAGTGTGGCACTCCCTCAGTACTGACCCTCTGACAGTGCGGCACTCCCTCAGTACAGACCCTCCGACAGGGTGGCACTCCCTCAGTATTACTGGGTACTTTGTGCTGTTTGACAAAGGGCTGGATCAGGCAGTTATTTTGCAGTGGGGATTAAAGGCAGAAGAAACCTTTCAGGTCCCTGTTTCATTTCTTTATTCCTGCAATGTGGACGAGGGGGTAGTGAGTGTGTGTGTCCAAGGTGACACAGATGTGGTTTCTGACTGGATTTGCGCTCCTTGCAGGAAGACATTGTCAGTGTTTGGGAAAATAATCTGCAGCTAAAACCGGCACTGAGCTTATTCCTTCCTGGAGCTCTGACATTGCACTGTTCCCCAGTCTGTCCTGACAGTGTGCGTTGCGGTGATACAGATGCAGGCTTAGACTCTCTGATCCCTTACCTGTAACTTTGCCTGTTTCCCCTAGGGCTGGGCTGATGATATCCTTAACCTCGCGACACATGTGCTGTCACACAATCCCCCTCGAGTGGTTTCAATCCAGAAAATGTAAGTCTTTGCCATAGCTTTGTGCAGCAAAACACCGTCATCCGTGCGACAGAAATTCTCGAAAATACAACACTGTCATAGGCATGGAGTGTGGGTCTGAGAGAGAGTGTGTGTGTGGGTGTGAGTGTGAGAGAGAGTGTGTGAGTGTGAGAGAGAGTGTGTGTGCTGGTGTGAGTGTGTGTGTGTATGTTGGTGTAAGTCTGAGAGAGTGTGTGTGTGGGTGTGAGTGTGAGTGTGAGTGTGCGTTGGTGTGAGTGTGAGAGTGTGTGTGTGTTGGTGTAAGTCTGAGAGAGTGTGTGTGTATTGTTGTGGGTTTGACAGAGTGGGTATGTGTTGGTGTGGATGTGAGAGTGTGTGTCTGTTGGTGTGGGTGTGAGAGAATGTGCGTGTGTTGGTGTGAGTGTGAGAAAGCGTGTGTGCGTTGGTGTGGGTGTGTTGTTGTGAGTGTGAGATAGTGTGTGTGTTGGTGTGAGTTTGAGAGTGTGTGTGTTGGTGTGAGTGTGAAAGTGAGTGTGAGAGAGTGTGCGTATGTGTTGTTATGGGTTTGAGAGAGTGTGGGTGTAGGTCTGGGAGGGTGTGTGTGTGTCGGTGTGAGAGTGAGAGAGTATGTGTGTTGGTGTGAGTATGAGAGAGTGTGTGTGTGTCGGTGTGAGAGTGAGAGAGTATGTGTGTTGGTGTATGAGAGAGTGTGTGTGTTGGTGTGAGTGTGAGACAGTGAGTGTGTTGGTGTAGGTCTGAGAGAGTGTGTGTGTTAGTGTGAGTATGGGAGAGTGTGTGTGTTGGTGTGAGTGTGAGATAGTGTGTGTGTTGGTGTAGGTCTGTGAGAGAGAGAGAGTGTGTATGAGTCTGTGAGTGTGAGCGCTGTAGCTGTGTTAACATGAGCAGCGTGTGGAGTAGTCGGGGTTAGAAAATGTGCCTGATTGAATCAGGGCTCATTGATATTGTTCTGAATTCTCCCTCTCTTGTCCTTGTCTTCATCTGGAATAAGGCACACAGATGGTCTTGCTTTTGCATTAATGAAATATTATTAATCCCTATTAATACAATAACGTAGCAACTACAATATTCCCACTGGAAATTCAAAAGGCTGAGTCGAGCTTCCTTAGTCCTGACCACACAAACCCTGTCCCTCTGAGAGCCTGTGGGGGTGGGGGGAAGGAGGTGGGAATGGGGGGACCGATGGGAGAGGAAGGTGATGGGGGGAAGCAATGGGGGGGGTTAATGGTTGTGGAGCGCTGAGAGAGGGAGGTGATGGGGGGTAGCAATGGGAGAGTTGGGTGATGGGGGGAGCAATCAGAGAGGGGATTGATGACCGGGGAGCGATGGGAGTGATGGGGGGGTGAGTGATGGAAGAGGGGTGTGATGGGGAGGTGAGTGATGGGGGGGGGGTAATGGGAGAGGGAGGCGGTGAGTGGAGCGATGGGAGAGTTGGGTGATGGGGGGGAGCAATGGGAGAGGGAATTGATGACCGGGGAGCGATGGGAGATGGGAGTGATGGTGGGGGGTGAGCGATGGAAGAGGGGGGTGGTGGGGAGGTGAGTGATGGGAGAGGAAACTGATGGGGGGGAGCGATGGGAGAGGAAGATGATAGGGGGAGCGATGGGAGAGGGAGATGATGGGGGGCAGCGTTGGGAGCGGGAGGTGATGGGGGAGCAATGGGAGCGGGAGATGATGGGGAGGAGTGATGGAGAGGGAGGTGATGGGGGGAGCGCTGGGAGAGGGAGGTGGTGGGAGGAGCGATGGGAGAGTTGGGTGATGGGGGTGAGCAATGGGAGAGGGGATTGTTGAGTGGGGAGCGATGGGAGTGCCGGGGTGTGAGCAATGGAAGAGGGGGGGTGATGGGGAGGTGAGTGATGGGGGGGG
>JAHRHZ010000133.1:3838975-3857138 GCA_024137785.1 Ginglymostoma cirratum
ATGGGAGAGGAGGGTGATGGGGGAGGGAGTGACGTGGGGAGGGAGTGAGTGATACAGAACCTAGCTTGAGGGATCCCAGCCGAAAGTTGTGTGCTGTGTTTTGGAGACACTGAGAGCTCCCACGTCCACCTACATACTGTTTTCTGCACTCTCGCTGTGTCACATGATGACTGTTCCTGTCTTCCTCAGTCTCCCTGTCAACATGACTGTTGCCAGGAGAGCTCTCTTGCTTTCACTGTGTGCCTCCTGCCCACATAAAGACACTGTGACACTGTGGATTTGGATTCACTGTCCATGCCCCATCCCTCAGTGATTACGAGATAACAAGGTATGGAACTGGATGAACACAGCAGGCCTAGCAGCAAATAGGAGCAAGGACCGCAACATCCCCCCTGCAGTGGTCGAGAACGCCCTTGACCTTGTCTCCCACATTTCCCACAACTCATCCCTCACACCGCGTCCCCGCAACAACAACCAAAAAAAATCCCCCTCGTCCTCACGTACCACCCCACCAACCTCCGGATCCAACGCATCATCCTCCGACGTTTCCGCCATCTGCAATCCGACCCCACCACCAAAGACATTTCTCCCTCCCCCCCTTATCTGCTTTCCGGAGGGACCACTCTCTCCGTGACTCCCTCGTCTGCTCCACACTCCCCTCCAGCCCCAGCACACTCGGCACTTTTCCCTGCAACCGCAGGAAGTGCTACACCTGCCCCCACAACTCCTCCCTCACCCCAATCCCAGGCCCCAAGAAGACTTTCCACATCCAGCAGATGTTCACCTGCACATCTGCCAATGTGGTATACTGCATCCGCTGTTCCTGCTGTGGCCTCCTCTACATCGGGGAAACCAAGCGGAGGCTTGGGGACCACTTTGCAGAACACCTGCGCTCGGTTCGCAACAAACAATTGCACCTCCCAGTTGCGAACCATTTCAACTCCCCTTCCCATTCCTCAGATGACATGTCCATCCTGGGCCTCCTGCAGTGCCACAATGATGCCCTCTGAAGGCTGCAGGAACAGCAACTCATATTCAGCCTGGGAACCCTGCAGCCCAATGGTATCAATGTGGACTTCACAAGCTTCAAAATCTCCCCTCCCCCTACCGCATCCCAAAACCAGCCCAGCTCGTCCCCGCCTCCTTAACCTGTCCTTCCTCTCACCTATCCCCTCCTCCAAACCTCAAGGCACACCCCCATCTCCTACCTACTAACCTCATCCCGCCCCCTTGACCTGTCCATCCTCCCTGGACTGACCTATCTCCTCCCTACCTCCCCGCCTACACTCACCTTTACTGGCTCCATCCCCGCCTCTTTGACTTGTCTGTCTCCTCTCCACCTATCCTCTCCTCTATGCATCTTCTATCCGCCTCCCCGTCTCTCCCTATTTATTTCAGAACCCTCTTGCCCTCCCCCATTTCTGATGAAGGGTCTAGGCCCGAAACGTCAAGCTTTCCTGCTCCTATGATGCTGCTCGGCCTGCTGTGTTTATCCAGCCCCACGCCTTGTTATCTCGGATTCTCCAGCATCTGCAGTTCCTATTACCTCAGTGATTACAGCCTTCCTTTGTAACACTATCCTCTCACTGTCAAGTCTCCTGATACTCCTGGGACCTTCCCTCCAGGTGCGCGGTCCCTCAGGTCGGCATCCTGAGGCTTCTCATCCACATCACGAGGCACAATGCAGAGGAAAACATCTTTCAGTTGTAAACGCTCCATCGAACCATACAGCACAGCTGAGGCTTTGAACAAGAATGCAAATTTTCACTTCCGAGATGGTAAGAACTGCCGATGCTGGAGTCAGAGTTAACACAGTGTGGAGCTGGACTAACACAACTGTGTTATCTCTATTTTCACTTCCCCTCTCTTTCACCTGTAGGCTTTTCCTTTCTTGCTTCCTTAGAATCCCTACAGTGTGGAAACAGGCCATTCAGCCCAGTAAGTCTACACTGACTCTCCGAAGAGCATCCCACCCAGACTCACCCCCCCTACCCTATCCCTGTAACCTGTACTTCCCATGGCTATCCACCTACCCTGCACATCTTTGGACTGTGGGAGGAAACCGGAGCAAACCCGCACAGACACGGGGAGAACGTACAAACTCCACACAGACAGTTGCCCAAGCCTGGGATAGAACCTGGGTCCCTGGCGTTGTGAGGCAGCAGTGCTAACCACTGAGTCACCATGCCGCCAGTATTGTTCTGAATTATTTCAACAACTAGCCCTCTCTGGTCCTTCCTTATCTTCAAATACTTTACACGCACACATACTGACACACACACACAAACAAACTGACACACACACACACACACACACACACACACACACACACACAACAATACACGCAGGCACACAGACACACACCCATGTACTGATGCACACTAACACACACATACAGACATGCACACTGACACACACACAGACACATGTACTGATGCACACTCACACACCAACACACACAGTGAAATGTACACACAGTCATGCAAATCTACATACACACTGACACACGTACACACACACTGATGTACAACACACTGACACAATGACACTGTCACATACACACTGGACACACACTTAGCTCCCCATCACTCCATCTCCGCTGCTTCCTTTCTTCAACAATCTCCTTTTCTCTATGAATCAGGGCCCATTACCTGAGTCGTATTTCCTCATCTATCATACCCGACACTTCCCCACCTCCCCAAATCTCAGTGAGTGACCTCTAACCCACCCACTCACCAATTCCCTCACGGGCTTACCCTCTGCTCTGGGACTTTATCTCACAACTGCGCCCCCCAGGCCACACGGACAGTCCCAGTGAGGAAGTGGCAGTCAATTAGTATAGGGTCAGTCTGCGCCGAGCGCTCTGGGTGTCTGTAGGAAATGCCGACTGGCTCAATTGTTTTATCCATTGCAGGTACACGAAGATAAAACTGTCTGTGAATGAAGAGAGAAGAATTCCAGTCAGAAAGTATGTGGAGAATTTGAAAGGAAATAATATCAACTTTGGGCTTTATAATTAAATAAAAACTCAGATGTAACAATAATCCCGGATGATGGATCATTGACTATTACCATTGATCCTGTTATTTAACTAACTCGCTGATAATAAACTGTTACTGTAATATAAGTCACGTGGAGTTAAGGATGTTCTCTTCTCCTGTGTCTGCAGTATTTACCAGATGTTTCCAGCTGACAGGAAGAGGGTAGAGGCAGCACTGGTTGTAAGTCAACTCCCCAGTCTCAAGGTGAGAACCATGCCACAGTGCTAAACTACGATAAACATATGGTCAAGAGTAGGGAAATCTGCCATTCAATAAGCCAGTAACTGTTCTGGTTGTAACCTGAACTCCAACTTCCCACCCATCCCCGTTAACCTTTCACACCCCTCTCCTTGCTTGGCAAAAGTTTGTTTCGCAAAAGTTTGAAAACGCGTGCCAACAGATACAAGAACAGCTTCTTCCCCACTGTTATTAGACTAAGGACGGACCTCTCACGTATTAGAGTCGATCTTTCTCTGCAGCTTCTCTGCAGCCCTCACGCTACATTCTGCATTCTGTTCCATTACCCTGATGCACTAGTGTAAGGTATGATCTGTCAGGTCAGCATGCAAAACAAAAAGTTTCACTGTATCTCTGTACATGTGACAACAGCAAATCAATTCAAAGAATCGATCTACCTCTGCCTTAGAAATATTTAAAGATTCTGCATCCACTGCCTTTTGAGGAAGGGAATTCCAAAGACACACCCTCAGAGAGTAAAAAGAGTTTTTTCATCTCTGCTTTAAATAGGTGCCCCCTTTATTTTTAAACTCTGACCCCTAGTTCCAGATTCTGCCACAATCCTTTCTCCCTCCACCTGGTCAAGTCCCCCCAGGATCTTATATGTTTCAGTTAAGTCACCTTTGACACTTCTAAACTCCAGAGGATACACCGGTCTATCTAGGCTTTTCTCACAAGTCAATCTGCCCATTCTAGTCTCGTAAACCCTCTTTAATCAGCATTCAATGGTACAACCGGCTTGAAGTTCTGAATAGTCTATTCCCGTTCCTTTTTGTTTCTCCATGTTTCCCATATCCACCGAAAGGGTACAGTCCAACCAGAGATTACCCCGCCAAGAGATTAGAAAGATTACAGTGTCCCCCTGTAGAGATTATCATGCCCCAGAGATCCTATTGATCCTATTGAAAGTTGGAGCTAGATCAAAGAGCAGAGTAGCCTACTCTTGTTCCTAACATCTTTGTTCCCATTACAGTCTTCACAGATATTACAGCTCTCCCCAGAGATTATAGCCTCCCCCTTCCCGAGAGGTTACATCTCTCCCTCTGAGATTAGACCTGCCATCCCCACCCTAGTGCACCCAGAAATTACCGTCACCCAGTCAACAGCCAGCATACCTATTAACAAGAGTCTGTTTATTTATGTCTCTCTCTCGCTGTTTTCATTCAGACTGACCTGATCAATCCAGAAGATTTCACTGAATCGACTTTCAAAGTGTTTCTGTCGCATCTGTGTCCACGGCCAGAGGTCAATCAGATCTTCGAACTGATGTGAGGCTCTTCTTCAAACTGTGATTTCAACAACGGTGTAAGAGCTTCCGCTCAGTGTGAACCCTACAATCTATTGTCACTTTTGTCCCCATGGTTTGACCTGGAACTCCATAACCTGACAGAACTGTTGGCCTTAAGCAGTGAAGCTCAGTGAGAGAAAATAGCAAGGCATACAGTGACCCCAATGCCCCCCACCTCACTGTGGGGGTCCATGGCCTAGCGGAGAGGTCTCTGCCTGCCTACCACTCATTATTCTATCATATCATCACGTGGAAGCTGGAAGGATTTGCAGACAGAGGAAAGGCTGAGTTTTATTGTTCTTGTTTGGGGAAAGTTAGTAAATTCCATATGGGTCAGAGATTACATTTTGTTTCCTTTATTCTTTCATTGAATATGGGTGAGACAGGCAAGGCCAGGGTTCATCGCCCATCCCAGCTGCCCTCGAATTGAGCAGCTGACGTGGGCATTTCAGACGCCAATAGTAGTGAACCAGATTACTGAGGGCCTGGAGTCACATGTAGTCCAGGCAAGATGAGGATGGCAGATTTCCTTCCCTGAAGGACACGAGTGAACCAGATGGGCTTTTGATATCGACTGATAAGGGTCAGGTCGTCACTAGCTTTCAATTCTAATTAAAATGAATCCATTCTGAATTGAAACAACAGCAATGGCAGTGGCAGGATTTGAACCTGTGTCCGCAGCACCAGTCTGGGCCTCTAGGCTAGTGATATCACTAGCTCTCCTTCATACACCGATAACAAGATGGGGTGTGTGGATTAGCTGGTTGAGGGATGTGTACAGGAGATGTGATGCAGCTTGTATACTCTGTGAAGTCCTGAGCCTACAGGACAGATGGCTGAATTCACAGTTCGATCCCTTCTCTTTCCCAGGGACGCGATGATAAAGCCATACTTGACTCGACAACAGCTATCTACCTTTATAAACACGATACAGAGGGATTCCAGACTCCACGACTTCCTTCATAAGCCAGTGCAACCTGAGCAAATGCAGAAACTGGTTGAGAAATACGAACCTGCGAAAAGTAACATTCAAAAAGGTCAGTTCCGATTCACGTATTCCCACTAAACTGGTGTAATAGAACTTCCGGGATAGGTGGTGATAGAGGGAGCTGGGGTTCTCACTGGGATCTCTGCCAGTGTCTTCAGTCGGAGGAGAGCAGAT
The DNA here is from genome assembly GCA_024137785.1 of Ginglymostoma cirratum. Classification (NCBI taxonomy): domain Eukaryota; kingdom Metazoa; phylum Chordata; class Chondrichthyes; order Orectolobiformes; family Ginglymostomatidae; genus Ginglymostoma; species Ginglymostoma cirratum. The sequence continues at coordinate 3,844,704 of JAHRHZ010000133.1, forward strand.
TTGTTGCTGGGAGTGACCTATGAGTTCTGCTGCAAGTACACACCGTAAATAGTTCATTGTTTATCCTTCCCATTTGCAATGACCTAATGCCAGTGGAAACAAGAATTCCGCTTCGTGATCTTTGGGCCTTCTGTATGTTTGATTCTCATGTGACTTCAGGTCACATTCCCAATAACCTGGGATGAAAGGTCAGTCTGTTTCAAGGTATTCTCACTAAGCTGCTAAGCAAAAACTTGATTCTAAAACTTTCTCAGAGGTAGCGAGAACTGCCGATGCTGGAGTCAGAGACAGCACAATGTGGAGCTGGAGGAACACAGTGGGCTAGGCAGCATCAGAGGAGCAGGAAAGTTGACGTTTCGGGTCAGGACCCTTCAGAAAATTTTCCCGACTTGAAACATCAGCTTTCGTGCTTCTCTGATGTTTCCTGGCCAGCTGTGTTCCTCCAGCTCAACACTGCGTTGCCTAAAACTCTCTTCCTTGTTTTGAAAGCGTACCGTGGGTTTGCGCATAGTTTCTCTGTAACTCTTCTCGTATTGTAACTCACCGTGATGCTGGCCTCTATGCAATAAAGGCTTTAATCATTCCACTGCTGGTGGGCATACCTTCTGCCTTGTCCCTCAGAAATTTTAGATCTCTTGACCTCTCACTTCTACTCCATGAGGCTCCTTAGACCCTTTGACCTAACAGAACTGGGTTTAATGGGGTGTTGCATTCTCTCCCCCTGCCCTCCCCCATTCCCCCCCCCCCCCGACTGGGTAAATCACAAGTCACACTCCCCTCAGGTAATCGCCCCCCCAGGGACAAACTATGGTTCTCTTGCTCCCACCTCCCAGGTGCTGCTGGCCAATCAGATGGAGTGCCAGCAGCTCTAGTTGGGAGCAGCCTTGCCACCCAGAGGGATCCAAGGCAGTCTGGGGGTGGAGTGGGATAGGCTGGGGCGGGGAGGGTCTTCACAGTGAGCGGGGGTGGGGGGGCGCTGTAGGACTAGGTTTGAGGACACTTGTAGATGAGGAGCCCTGCCTCATCCAGTTGCTAATGCTGTCCGGGTTCCCCAGCAATATCAGGTGAATCTTTTAGTTGGCCACTTAAGGAGCCTTAAAAGGTCTAAAAGCAGGTTGGGGGAGTGGTTGGGGCTAGGTGCACACATGGGCAGTGCAGATTTGATGGGATGAAGGGTCCCTTCTTCTACTTTGTGATTCTATGACAAATGTGCCCCCCCCCCGAACATCTCAATTGAAGCTGCCTCCACACCACATTTCTAGGCAGCGCATTCCACACCCTAAGTACCTGAAAAAGACTTTTCTAACATCAACCTGGCTTCATTTGCAGGTCTCCGTTCTTGCCGCCTTTTGTGAGCAGAATCGGCTTCTCCCTATCTTCTCTTACCTAGCCCACTACTCGCGAAAACCTCTAGCCCATCTCCTCTCAGCCTTCCGCTGAGGACAGTCCCAACTTCTTTGGCCTATCCTCATCACTGAAGTTCCTCATCCCTGGAACCATTCTTGTAAATGTGGGGCTCGATCCCATTCCAGCTGATATAGACCCAGGGCCCCTTTTATCTTATCTTTGACCGGGCAATAAACGCAGCGCTTTGATGTGATTCAGCAAAATGTTGGGGGAGGGCGGCTCAGTGGTTAGCACTGCTGCCTCAAGGCACCAGGGACCCAGGTTCGATTCCACCCTCGGGTGACTGTCTGTGTGGAGATTGCACATTCTCCCCGTGTCTGCGTGGCTTTCTTCCGGGTGCTCCGGTTTCCTGCCACAGTCCAAAGATGTGCAGGTTAGGTGGATTGGCCATGCTAAATTGTTCTGTAATGCCCAGTTGGGCTAGCCATGGGAAATGCAGGTTACAGGAATAGGGTGGTGGGGGTCCTGTTTGGAGGGTTGGTGTGGACTGAAGGGGCCAAATGACCAGCTTCCACACCGTCGGGATTCTATGATTCAATGACTTATCTTCAGGCAGGGAAACAAAGATGAGTGTAAAGCACTTTTGAGATGGCTTTATTACATTAAAAGACACTCGATACCTCCACATTGTTGTTATTGAGTGGATTGAGGAGGATATAAGGGACTGGAAGCAGAATAAAAGTCCTTCAGGTTCTGAAGAAGAGGCAACAGGACTTGAAACATTAGCTAAAAACCGAAAGAGCTGCAGGTTCTGTAAATCAGGAACCAAAACAGGAGTTTCGGGCAAATCGGTGAAGAGAAATCAGAGTTACTGGATCTAAGAAGTTAACTATCATTTCTCTTCACAGATGCTGCCAGACTTGCTGAGCTTTTCCAGCAACTTCTGTTTTTGTTTTGAAACATTAACTGTTTCTCTATCTACAGATGCTGCCAGACCTGCTGCGATTTTCCGGCGTTCTCCTTGTCTGTTTCAGATTTCCAGTATCCGCAGTATTTTGCTTTTAATAATATGAAAAAAATTTGCTAATACAAAATGGAATAATGTTTTACTAGCGGAGGTGGTGTGCAGAATGAGAGGGATATGAGAGCTGGGTTGGGAAATGACAGATCCTATGTGGAATTGAGGTAACTTTAAATAACCATTTGTAAATGTCTGCTTAATAGCCATTAAGATGTTCTTTTATTGATGAATTTGAGGACCCAAACCTGAGGAAATTCCCCTTGGATTGAATAGCTTCCAGGGTTCTCTGGTTTGGGCCCCCTAAATCCTGTTTGAAACAGCTCACTCTCTGATCTAAGACTCTTTTGGTTTCTTCACAGGCCACACATCTCCAGAGGGCCTAGTCTGGTATTTGTCTGGGCCAGACAACCGTCTGTTGTACCCAGACAGGCTGACGGTGTATCAAGACATGACGCAGCCTCTGCCACATTACTTCATCAACTCCTCTCACAACACCTACCTCACCGGTAAAAAGACGGGAGGATCCTAATAGATCCTGGGCAAAGGAAGGATTGGGAGACCGTCTGTGTCGAGCGCTGTAGATTCACCCACTACGTTGTCAGGGACGGAATTCCAGGATTTTGACCTGGCGACGGTGAAGGAACAGCAATATGTTTCCAAGTCAGGGCAGTGTGTGGATGAGAGGGGAACCCCCAAGGGATCGTGCTGCTGTTGGGGGTGCTGCTTTATGGGTGGAAAGGGAATGGAATGAGGAAGATAGCGAGGAATATTAAACACAGTGGTGCTGCTTTGTGCTAGAATGCATGGGTTGCTGAGAAAGCTGCCCGTTTAATTGGTAAAAGTGATGCAGCAAGTGGAGCTGAAGGCCAAGTATTGGATCACCAACAGGCCACTTCCTTTCACTTTGTGTTCACAAAAATATGATTGATGAGTATGAACATAGAACTGTACAGCACAGTACAGGCCCTTCGGCCCACGATGTTGTGCCGAACTTTTACCCTAAACCTAAGGTCTATCTAACCTCCACCCCTAACTTATACTATCATCCATGTGCCTATCTAATAGCCGCTCAAATGAGCCGACTCCACTACCCTCTCCGGCAATGCATTCCACGCCCCGACCACTCTCTGAGTAAGGTATCTGCCTCTGACGTCTCTCCTATATATACCTCCACTCACTTTAAAACAATGCCCCCTCGTAATAGCTACCTCCTCCTCTGCTGGCACTTCAATAAATATGCACATTTTCTGATTAACTTGAACGGAGATCGTATGACACTCCTCTGGAGCAGGTGGCTTTTGAATCTAGGCCTCCTGGCTCAGAGGTAGGGATACTACCACTGTGCCAATGTGAAATCTTTTCAATAACAATGTATACTCACTAATAAATATGATTCGTAAATACCTACATTAAGTTAATATGTTTACGTTTTGATGAGTATATCCTTTATATATATGGAGACCAGCTGGGGAATGAATAGGAATAAACATTAATGAAAATATATTGAGGAGTCCTCATTAAAAAGTAGATGCACTTGTAGAATATTGACATATATTGAAGCTTAAGTGCACCCAGTTTCAAAAATCTATATCCATTGCTGATAATGTGTACCATTGATGAACATGTATACTTGATAGTGAAGATATGTACCATTGATAGGAAGGATTTTATTAAGTTGGAGAGGGTTCAGAAGAGATTTACCAGGATGTTGCCAGGTATGGAAAGTTTGAATTATATAGGAAGGCTGTAAGGGCTGGGACTTTTTTCACTCTAGCATTGGAGGTTGAGAAGTTTGTAAAATAACAAGGAGTATGGACAAAGTTCATGGTAGTTATCTTTTCCCTAGGATGTGGGACTTCAAGACTGGGGGACACATTTTTAAAGTGAGAGGATAGGGAGATTTAAAAAAGACACGAGGGGCAAATTTTTTACATAAAGGGTGGTTCATGTGTGGAATGAACTTCCAGGGGAAGTGATGGATGCGGACATAAGTAAGCTCAAAAGACATTTGGATAAATATATTAACAGGATAGGTTTGGACGGATCAGGCAAGTGAGGTGAGTTTAGTTTCGGATTATGGTCAGCATGGTCTAGTGGACTGAAGGGTCTGTTTCTGTGTTGTATGGCTCGATGTGTACTCATTGAGGAATATGTGTACCATTCATGAATATGTGCACTAATTAATGAATATGTATATTTATTGATGAGTATGTGTACCATTGACAACGATGTATGGATATTGATGAATACATGTACCATTGATAAATGTGTATATTCATCAATGAGTATGAGTACCATGGACAAAGATGCATACACATTGAAGAATATGTACAATCACTGAAAATTCTGTACATTTTTTAAGGAATGCTTACCACCTTCGAGCATTTCTGCCTTTGATGTTGGTCATCTCTGCTTTATTTCTTCCACTCCCGCCCAGCTGGCCAATTCTCTGGAATCTCCTCCCCAGAAATGTATCGCCAAGTCCTTCTGGCAGGCTGTCGCTGTTTAGAACTAGACTGTTGGAAAGGACGGCCCCCGGACGAAGAGCCGGTCATCACGCATGGCTACACCATGACAACAGAAATCCTCTTCAAGGTAAACCTTAGGAACCCTGAATTCGGTGGGAGGGCCGGGCTGAATCTGGGGGGTGGTTTTATTGAGGTCACGGCTCAGGCCTATGGAGCATTGGTGGGGTTTATTATTGGCTAACCTGACTGTACAGATTCATAGGGATGTGCCCTCTCTGCTGGCCGTGGTTTTCCACGCTCAGCACCTTCTGACAGTCAGGGCTGCTTCACCTCTGCATCAAAACTGGATCCCAGCTCTTGTTGCTCTGAAAGAATCGAGGCATTTCCATTTGGTTCATGTCGAAGAAGAGGCACAGAATTGCTCGGTATTAACATTGCCAAGGCCACGTTTGGGTGTGGTCCAGACTACCTGATCACATTTCAACGTACCTGGTCTACTGGATCACATCCCAGAGCGCCTGATCTACCTGATCACATCCCAGAGCATCTGATGCACCTGGTCACATTCCAGAGCATCTGATCAGTAACCCAATAATTGGTTTCATCATTTAACCACCAGATAAGTATCCTTAAAGCCATAATAGGAGGCCACTTGTGGTGTCTGGATCAGGAAGCCTGTTGTGTATATTAGAACCAGATCGTGTCGGCTTGTGTAACCCATTTAAACAATGACTTTGAAACACCTTAGGTAACTGTACTGGCACCAAAATAGTGTTAGCTCTTCATTAACCCATGTTAGTTCCCAACAGCTAGTGTTGTCATCACACAAACCAGTGTTTAGTGCACAAAGTCGTACTGTCATAGCACAGCCTAGCATCAATGCTGCCACCTGGTGTTAATCTGATGTAAATTACTGTCGTAGTTTAGTGTTGGTATTTACATGATGATAGTTCCAACAGCTGAGCGCACATGAATGTGTATGGACTGACACAAGCACTCACTCCTTCAGTCTGACTCACAAACAAATACAGATATATGTTCACACAGATGCACAAGATAACCCCTGTGAACATAGATAAATCCACGTTGTGCAGATGCCTTCATTTGTGTGCCATTAACACTAGTTTCTGGGCTCTGACAATGATTTGTGTGGCATCAGTAAAGTGGCAATGGCAGTGCTATCAAGCAGTAACCTGCTCAGCAGTAACCTGCTCAGTGACGCCCAGTTTGGGCTCTGCCAGGGCCACACAGCTCCTGACCTCATTACAGCCTTGGTTCAAACATGGACAAATGGGCTGAATTTCAGAGGTGAGGTGAGGGTGACAGCCCTTGACATCAAGACTGCATTCGACCAAGTGTGGTATCAAGGAGCCCGAGCAAAACTGGAATCAATGAGTATCAGGGGGCAAACTCTCTGCTGTTTGGAGTCAAACCTGGCACATAGGAAGATAGTTATTTGTTGGAGGTCAATTATTTTCACTCCAGGACAGAGTCATACAGCACAGAAACAGACCCATCGGTCCGACCAGTCCATGCCGAACATAATCCTAAACTAAACTAGTCCGACCTGCCTGCTCCTGGCCCTTATCCCTCCAAACGTTTTCCTATTCATGTACTTATTCAAATATCTTTTAAACATTATAATTGCACCCACACCCACCACTTCCTCAGGAAGTTCATTCCACATGCAAACCACCTGCTGTGTAAAAAATTTGCTCGTCATGTCTTTTTGAAATCTCTCTCCTCTCACCAGAACAATCCTCACCAACGTTCTGTACATCCTCAGCATGACTTCCCAACTTGCATACTCAAACATCTCTGCAGGAGTTCCTCAGGGCAGTGCCCTAGGCCCAACCATCTTCAGCTGCTTCATCAATGACCTTCCCTCCATCATAAGGTCAGAAGTGGGGATGTTCGCTGATGATTGCACATTGTTCAACACCATTCACAAATCCTCAGATACTGAAGCAGTCCATGTTCAAATACAACAAGATCTGGAAAATATCCACGCTTGGGCTGACAAGGGGCAAGTAACATTCGCGCCATATAAATGCCAGGTAATCAGAATCTCCAACAAGAGACAACCTACCCATTTCCCCCTTAAATTCAATGGCATTACCATCATTGAATAGCTCACTATCAACATCCTGGGGGTTGCCATTGACCGCAAACCCAACTGGCCTTGACACAGAAACACAGGCTACAAGAGCAGGTCAGAACCTAAGAATAATGCAGCAAGTAACTTACCCTCTGACTCCCCAAAGCCTGTCCACCATCGACAAGGCACAAATCAGGAGTGTGATGGAGTACTCCACACTTACCTGGATGGGTACAGCTCCAAGAAGCTTGACACCATTCAGGCCAAAGCAGCCCATTTGATTGGGACCACACCCACAATATGTGGAGATAAACACGAGTTAGTCTGATATTGTTAACACAATATCGTGGACACAAACATTAGTTTTCAAGAAGTGATTGGATCTCGCACTTAGGGTTAAAGAGATCAAAGGGTATGGAGAGAAAACAGGAACAGGGGACTGAGTTAGATGATCAGCCAGGATCGTATTGAATGGTGCAGCAGGTTCAAAGGGCTGAATGGCCTACTTCTGCTCCTATTTTATATGTTTCTATGTTTTTGTGTGCTGTTAACACTAGTTTGTGGGCACTATCACTGGTCTGTGGGCACTAACACTTCACTGTGATCACTAACGTTAACTTGTATATTGTTAACCCTATTTTATGGAGAAAAAAATACTGCTTTGTGAAGTGCTAACACAAGTTTGTGGACTCCTTCCCCACTTTGTGTACAGTTAACACTGCAGTTTGCTGTTCACAATGCAGTCTCCACTCCATTGCAGAGATGAAGCGCAGACTGGGTGATTTGTTTGTGGAATACCTACATTGCATAAAAATGACCCCAAGCTCCCAGTTGCCTGCCCCTACAACGCACTCCCGTGTTCCCTTGACCAACGTTTCCATCTGGGACCTGATACAGTGTTCCAGTGAGGCTCAGAGGAAGCTGGAAGAACAGCGTCTCTTTTTCCACTTGGGGGTCCTGCAGTCTTCAGGACTCAATATCAAGTTCAACAATTTTAGAACCTTTACCCACCCCCACACACCCCTGGCCCTGTCATAATACAGGCTGCTTTTAGCGCAGCCAACCTACTTATGGGCGCGTTATCAGCTTTTCTGTCCCTTTGGTCATCCATTTGTCTGCCTTTCTCTTCCTCTAGGCTCATCTCCACCTATTGTTTCCTCCTTTACATTCCCCTCCACCCCACTCCTGCCTTTAACGTATATACTACTTTTTTCCTAGCTACTATGTGGTTCTGAAGATGGGTTACTGACTGAGTTTCTCCAGCACTTTCTGCTTTTGTTAACATTAGTTTTGTTTGATTATAATTAGATTATGTACTGCTAACACGAATTTGGAGCACTAACACTAGTTTTTTGTTTGTACTGGTAACACTTGTATGAGTGTGCAGTAAATGAACATTCTGTCTATATCTTCCGTGACAGGATGTGATCGAAGCTATCGCAGAAAGTGCTTTCAAAACGTCCCAGTACCCAGTCATACTGTCCTTTGAGAACCATGTTGACTCGTAAGTAAATTTAACTTCTCTGGCCCAAAGTTTTGGCATAATCAAATCGGAATGCAAGTGGAGCATGGCAGATCCTCAACTCCACTTTCCTGACTTTTCCGCGTAACCCTCAACTCCCTTACAGATTAAAAGTCTGCCTGTTTCAGCTTTCAACATACTTAACGACGCAGCCTCAACAGCCCTCTGTGGTAAAGAATTCCACAGATTCACTCACCTCCGAGAAAATAAATTCTTCCTCATTCCTCTTAAATGGGTGACCCTTGTGCTGAGATGATGCCCTCTATTGCTAGGCTCTCCCACAGGGGCAAACATCTCCCCTGTTTAGCCCTCTTAGGGTTTCAATAAGGTCGCCTCGCATTCTCCTAGACTCCACTTAGAACAGGTCCAATCTACTCAACCGTTCCTCAGAAGATGGTCCCTCCATCCCAGGATCAGTGGTGTGAACCTTCTCTGGACTGCCTCCAATGCCAGTGTACCTTTCCTTGGATAAGGGACCCAAAACTGTTCACGGTATTCCAGCTATAGTCTGACTACTGCCTTTTTAGTTTTGGTAAAACATCCCTACTGTTATATTCCCTTCCCTCTGAAATAACATTTTGTGATTTATGCAGGAGGATTTATGAGGATACTCAGTTCCCTCTGCATCCCAGAGTTCTGCGATCTCTCACCATTTAGATAATCTGCTTCTTTCTTCATGATTCCTGCCAACATGGTCTATTTCACATTTTCCCACATTATACTCTATTGTCCACATCTTTGCCCACTCACTCACGCCATATTAACATGGTTTGATGGCTTCCCCAGTCACTTCAGAGAGAAGCTGAAAGTCAAACACATTGCCATGAATCAGGAGTCACCCGTAGGCCAATCAGTTGTAAACATAAAACCTCTGTTCCAGAAAGGAAAGAGAAAGAAAGCTGGAAACTAGATGCTAGTTAGCCTTACGTCTGTCATTGAAAAATGCAAGAATTATTACTAAAGAGGCTGCAGCAGGACATTTAGGGAACCATAATCTGTCAGGCAGAGTCAACATCATTTACTGAAAGAGAAATTTATTGAAGTTCTTTGAGGACATAACTAGCAGGTGGATAAAGGGGAACCAGTAGATGCAGTGTATTTAGATTTCCAAAAAAGAAACATTTGAAAAGATGCCACATATTGCAAAGATTTTGCAGTGTTGGGCTTGAATATGTTAGCATGGATAGAGGATTGGCTGATTCACAGAAAACAGATAAATGAGTCATTCTTAGGATGGCAAACTGTAACCACGGAGTGCAACAGGGATCAGTGCTGGGCCGTCAACTATTTGCAATTTATATCAATGACTTGGATGAAGGGATCTACTGTATTATTGTCAAGTTTGGTGAAAATACAACAACAAGTAGGAACAGCAAGTTATGAAGAGGATACAAAGAGTCTGCAAAGAGTTACAGAAATACCAATTAAGTGGTCAATGATTTTGATGATGGAGCAAAATGTGGGGAAAAAAAAAGTGAGGTTGTCCACTCTGGCAAGAGTAAAAGCAGAAAATCAGGACCTTACTTTAACAGGGACAGAGATTGCAAAATGCTGGGTGTCCTCGAAAAAGGAATCACAAAACCTTTTCATGTAGCTGCAGAAAGTGAAATAGAGACGCGGTATAAAAGTGGGAATTCTTGCAACAACTTGGCATGGCAGCTCAGTGGTTAGCACTGCTGCCCCACAGCACCAGGGATTCAGATTCAATTCCTCCCACAGGCAACTGTGTGGAGTTTGCACGTTCTCCCCTTAGATGCGTGTCTTTACTCCGGGTGCTCCAGTTTCCATCTGCAGCCCAAAGATGTGCAGGTTAAGTGAATTGGCCATGCTAAATTGCCCTGGGATGTCCAGGTTAGATGTCAGCCATGGGATATGCAGGGTTGTGGAGATGGGTCCAGGTGAGATGACCTTTGAAGGGTCAGTGTGGACCCGATGGGCCGAATGGCCTGTTTCCACACTCTAGGGATTCTATGATTCTAACTGTATAGGGCATTGGTGAGACCATATTTGGAGTACTGTGTACATTTCTGGTCTCTTTACTTGAGTATTTGCATGCACAGAAGCAGTTCAGAATCTTCGAAGACATTAGCCCTATACCTGTTGGCGTTCTTAACAAAAATGGAATGATGTTATGTCTGAGGGGGTTTGGTGGGATAGATGCTGAACACATGTTTCCTCTTGTGAGGAGTCTAAAAAGGGGATCTTTTATTTAAGACAGAGATGAAAAAGACTATCCCTTCACAGGGATTGTTAGTGTTTGGATCTCTCTGCCCTGGGACCATTGGAATCTCAATATTCTCAAGCCCGAGTTTTGACTCTCAAGAGAATCAAGGGTGGAAGCCAGGCAGGAAAGCAGAGTTAAGACTGCAGCCAGATCAGATGAGGGGGAGGCGATGGTTTAGTGGTATTATTACTGCGCTGTTAATCCAGAAGACCCAGATAATGTTCTGGGGATCACAGTTCAAATCCTGTCATGAAATTTTAATTCAGTAAATATCTGGAATTAAGAGTCTAATGATGACCAAGAATCCATTGTTGATTGTTGGGGAAAAACCCATCTGATTCACTAATGTCCTTTAGGGAAGGAAACTGCCATCCTTACCTGGTTTGGCCTACATGTGACTCCAGGCCCACAGCAATATGGTTGACTTTGAACTGCCCTCTGGGCAATTAGGGATGGGCAATAAATGCTGCCTAGCCAGCAATGCCCTCATCCCATGAATGAATAAAGGGGGAAAAAAAGCCATGAGTTTACTGAATGGTGGAGCAGGCTTGAGGGCCTACTCCTGACCCTGTTCCTTATGGTTTTGAACAGTAAGGACAGCAATATACCCTGCTAACATAAACAGTAAACTGGAATTGGGAATGGGGGGGGGGGGGCGCGGTGCAAGGTGATGGAGAGTTGTGATTAGCCAGTATTTTCATGGTCATATGAAACAATCTTTTTCAATCCTGATTTCTTAATTAAATTCAATTAACACCAGTTCTCCTGAACTCAGATCCCCATAGCATTAGTGTGGGCTGTTGGATTCGTATCTGCAGCTATTTACTCTCCTTACAATACTGCTTGACTGAGTCTCTTGCTCTCCAGTGTCTTTATATTCCTAGTGCCTGTCCCTCTCAGTCTCGTTCTTGCACTTCCCATGTCCATCTGTGTCTGTCTCTCTCAGCACCTGTCTCTCTCTTTCTCCCTCAGTGTCTGTCTCTTTCTTTCTCTTCCTCAGTGCCTGTCTCTTTCTATCTCTCCCTCAGTGCCTCTCTCTCTCCTTCACTCGGTGCCTTTCTCTCTCATTCACTCAGCGCCTCTCTCTCTCTCTTTTTCCCTCAGTGCCTGTCTCTCGCTCTATCTCACACAGTGCATGTCTCTCGCTCTATCTCACACAGTGCATGTCTCTCTCTTTGTCCCTCAGTGTCTGTCACTTTCTCTCTCTTTCCTCAGTGTCTATCTCTCTCTCTGTCTTTCTCCCTCGGTGCCTCTCTCTCTTTCCCTCAGTGTCTCTCTTTCCCTCAGTGCCTGCCTCTCTCTCTCTCTCTCTCCATTTCCCTTAGCGCCTGTCTCTCTCTTTTCCCTCAGAGTCTATCTCTCTCTCTCCCTCAGTGACTATATCTCTCTCTCTTTCCCTCAGTGTCTTTATCTCTCTTTCTGTCAGTGCCCCACTCTCTCAGTGTATCGCACTCTCTCTTTCCCTCAGTGTCTCTCCTTCCCTCAGTGTCTCTCTTTCCCTCAGTGCCTGTCTCTCTTTCCCTCAGTGCCTATCTCTCTTTCTCTCTCTTGCTTCCTCTGCACCATCCTGTCTCAGTGCCTGTCTCTCTCCCTCTCTCCTTCAGTGCCTCTTTCTCCACCTCAGTGTCTGTCTTTCTCTCTCTCTTTCAGTGCCTGTGTCTTTCTCATTCTCTCTTCCTCAATGCCTGTTTCACTCCCGATGAGATAAAAGGTACTGCAGATGCTGGAGAATCCGAGATAACAAGCATGGGGCTG
>JAHRHZ010000133.1:3862231-3906983 GCA_024137785.1 Ginglymostoma cirratum
CTCTGATATTCCCCACACCCCTCACTGTAACACTCTGATATACCCCAGATCCTTCACTGTAGCACAGATATACCCCTCAACCCTCATTGTAATGCTCTGATATACCTCACAGGGGAGGCGATGGCCTCGTGGTATTATCGCTGTGCTGTTAATCTACGGACCCAGACAATGTTCTGGGGACCTGGATTCAAATCCTGCCATGGCAGATGGTGGCATTTGAATTCAAGAAATATCTAGAATTGAAGAGTATAATGATGGCCATGAATCCATTGTCAATTGTTGGGGGAAAACCCACCTGGTACACAATGCCTTTAGGGAAGGAAACTGCCATCCTTACCTGGTTTGGCCTACATGTGACTCCAGACCCACAGCAATATGGTTCACTATTAACTGCTCTCTGAGCAATTAGGGATGGGCAATAAATGCTGCCTAGCCAATGATGCCCTCATCCTGTGAGTGAATAAATGAATAAAGGACTCTCCCCACTGTAATACTGAGGTACTCCACTCCCCTCAGTGTAACATTCTGATAAACCTGTCTCCCCTCACTGTGTCCTGAGTGACTTCTCACTGTAATCTTTACGAGCTGGTTGAGTACGGACCTGGTGCTGATCGTTGATGTTGGTATTTTGCTGGTTGTAGGCGAGACTGGGGAGGAGCACTGTGATCTCGAAGATGAACCTGAGAACCTGGAGCTGGAAGAGGCAGAGGAACTGAAGAAGAACGAATCTGATGAGGTCTGTTGCCTATTGCTCTCCACTCTGCTTTCCAATCTGAGATTTCAGTCGTGTTGAACGGTGGAGATGGGCCTCCCACACTGTCTGTCCATAGCTTGCAGACATGTGTTCTCCTACAGTGCTGATAATTGGCAGTTCCTGGGATCTGATGTAGGGACGACCAATGACAACATTGTACTGATGCAAAAACAACAAATGAAGAATAAGCCCAGTTAGTTTATCATTAGTGATAGGCAAGCTTTGAGAAGTGATAATCTGGAACAGGATTAACAGTTACTTAGCCATGTATACTTGACTTAAGGAAAACCAGCACAAATTTGTTAAAGACAAATCATGTTTGATGAACTTGATGAGTTTTATTAATGTGGTACAGCGAGGTTGGGTGGGATGAAGGTGTTGCATCTGATGTGATGTATATATTTCCCCTGTAGGAGGAGCTGTTCCCTTCTCTCCCCTGCATGGTGCTGTCCGAAGTCAAATATTCACTCCAGAGAATGGAGTTAGGAAGTGCCTAGTTTTGCTTTCTTCAAAATTTATTTTTGGGCTTGAGCTTCACCAGCAGTATTTATTTCCCCTCCCCAATTGTACGTGAACTGGATGACTTGCGAGACCTTTTGAGAAGCTAGTTGAGAAAGTCCATCACCTGTCAGCCAAATCATAAAATCCCTGTGATGTGGAAGCAGGCTGTTCAGCCCATCAAGTCCACACTGACCCTCCGAAGTGCGTCCCACCCAGACACACTTCCAACCCTTTCCCTGTAACCCTGCATTCCCCATGGCTAGTCCATCTAACCTGTACATCCCTGAAGACTACAGGCAATTTAGCATGGCCAATCCACCCTAACCTGCACATCTTTGGACTGTGGGAGGAAACTGGAGCACCCGGAGGAAACCCCACGCAGACGCGGGGAGAACGTGCAAACTCCACGCAGACAGTAGCCTGAGGGTGGAATCAAACCAGGAAACCAGGAATGGGCTTGAAGGATTTCCTGTCCCTGTGCCAGGCAGGGTTTTAGTAGTTTTTATGTGGTAGTTTCAAGATGACTATTAACGATTAACATCATTGTCCAAGGATTTTCCAGAGGTGGGATTTAAACACGTGCATCTTGGCTTTAGCTCAGGGTTCCTATGCCTGGTAATTTAATCGCTGTGTTCCCTTCTCTAGCTTTAGGTTTTGACTTCAGAGTGATCCCTACTTGGACTGGCAGTGTTCGTAATTGAGCGATGTCTATGTGTTCCTTTCTAACAGGGCACTGCTGGGCAGGAAGCGACAGCATATGAAGAGATGTCCAGCCTGGTCAATTACATTCAGCCTGTGAAGTTCCAGTCTTTTGAAGTGGCTAAGCGTAAGCTATCCCTATGCTGTCTGCAGGAAGCAGTTCAGTTTGTCAGTTCTACCCTGACAGGAGATACAGAGCACTGGTTCCCACTGAGGAACTGTGCGTAGACAGCTGGATCCCAAGTGGTTCCGATTTTGGAACTGTGAGGTTAGAAATCCATGGCAAAGTCTGAGGCTCTTGTCTCTCAAAATGGGAAGACTGAGGAACCTCCTGATAGAGGTCGTTAAGGTAATGAAATGTGGTTGACGTTACGGGTCTCTCAGAGAATCCAAGTTGCACCTTTCCAATGCATGTGGTCGCCTGGAGTTGCCAATAGTGATGGTAGAGGCTCCAATGTTTTCCTGCTATGTAGGTGACCAGGACTCTCTCCTGCTCTCAGCGCCTGCCACTGGCCTGTGTTGGGAGGCTGTGCAGGATGTGTGACCGTTAGGCTTGGGTTAGCAAGGCCCCAGCACAGGGCAACAAAGTTACCCACTGTGCCTCAAGGCCTTTAGTAATGAGAGGGCTGAGGTGGTTAAAAGACTTCTGCTTGCATCACAAAACAGAAGGGAGTCGGTGATAAATCCGAGAGGATATTCAGGAGAAACCCTTTGACCAAGAAAGTGGTGAGAATGCAGGACTTAATGCTTCAGGGAGCCGTGGAGGTGAGAGGTCGGGATGTGTAGAAGGGGAGGATCATGACCGAGGAAGGAAAACTCCCCTGTTCTTGACTTCCTCTTTAGCAAATCTGCTTACTCATGCAAAGCTCTTTGTGGGCCAAATGTTCATTCATCTGATAAAAAAAACCCAATAAAATAACATTAACATGAAGTAGAAACTGTGCTCTGACATGGCAAGACCTAAAGGTAGGATGGCACACTCTGTATAACAGGGAGAGATGGTCACCCAGACACAATGTTTGCTGGAACCCATCAAACTGACTGCCATTGTAACACACGCTCGGCACGGGAACATATCTCACGCAAATTTGCTGAAAGGGTTAGGAAAAGCTGGACGTAAGAACCAGGAGTAGGCCATTCAGCCCCTCAGGCCTGCTACACCATTTAATACCACCATGGCTGACCTCACCTTGGCCTTGACTCCACTTTCCTGCTCGCTCCTCTTTAACCCATCGCCAATTAAAAACCCGTCCATCTCCTCTTTTAATTTGTTCAGTTTTGCACTCTGGGGCAGTGGATCCCACAGATCCACTGCCCTTTCTGTTCAAAATCTCAGCCAGGAGGAGGAGGAGGATGGTGTGATGTGTTGACCAGTCGGGGTTGTGTGACCTGTATCTGACTGTGCACTCTGTGTGTAATTCCAGATAATGCTACTCAGATCCACATCAACATGTGTTGCAAAGATGGTAGCACAGGCCCTGCTGTGTTCAGCCAATCGTTCACTGTCATATTCTCCGATCACTGACCTGTGTAGCAGGTTGTTATCCCAAGCTTCAGCTCCCCTGCAGTAACTCAGCGTGGGGCTGAAAGAAAGAACAACCTTGTATTTGTATTCAGTCAGTTCTACAGTCTAAACACTTGCTAATCGTACTCTCTTCGTTTTACAGAAATAAATAAATCCTACATCGTCTCGTCGTTCACTGAGACCAAAGCTCTAGATCTGCTCATGAAATTCCCAGTTGATTTTGTTGAGTATCCTTCCCCACGTTGTTTGGCACTGGCCACATAGCAAGAAATCCGAGTGAAAAAGGGCACGCTTCAACACCTGGGCAGCTGCTGGTTTGGCATAAGCTTCTGCGGAAGTGAAAGCTCACTTGATCAGCTGACACACAGCACAGCTAGATACAGCAAATGGTTCCCAGAAGGAGTTACAGACTGGAATCTAATTGAGATGTTTGCAGTGGTTTATATTATAGAATAGCAGATACCTGGGAGTGAGTTACAGACTGGAATCTGAGGGGTTCAAGGTGGTTGATATATAGAATATCAGATACCCGGGAGTGAATTATAGATTAGAATATAATCAAGGGGTTCTGTGTAGCTTATGTGTAGAATAACAGATACCCAGAAGTGAATTACAGAGTGGAATATAATTGAGGGGTTCAGGTGGTTTATATAGAGAATAACAGATACCCAGGAGTGAACTATAGACTGGAATATAAGCGAGGAGCTATGGATGGTTTATATATTGAATAACAGATACCCAGAAGTCAGTTACAGACTTAAATCTAATTGAGATGTTTGGGTGATTTATATATAGAATGATTTTTTTTCATTCATTCATATGCTACTCCTCTGACACCTCTCTACGGTTTCCCTCCATATCTACTCCTCTGTCTCCCTCTGACTGTTGGGAGGCCTGTAGTGTAAGCACCCCTTTTTTTTATTTCTAAGTTCCACCCAGATCACTCATTTGAAGACATCCTCCCTCATTTATGCAGTGATGGTCTCCTTTCTCAATAACACAATGTCCGCACCTCTCTTACGTTTCCCCCCGTCACACCTGAAACTTCTATACCCTGGAATATTGAGCTGCCACTCCTGTCCTTCCTTCAACCATATCTCAGTGATTGCAACAATATCATATTCCCACATGCTGATCAGTACCCTAAAGTCATCTGCGTTACCAGTCAGGCTTCTTGCATTAAAATAGATACAGTTTAGTTTTCCTGTCCTCCCAATGCTTATCCACCTGCGAGACTGTCCTAGCATTCCTTCTATATCTGACTGAACCTTGTTACCGACATTATATCTACTCTGTGCCCCTGACAAATCAGTTTGAAACCTTCCCAACGGCACAAACTAACCTCCCAGCAAGGATACTGGACCCATTCCAGTATTGGTACAACCTATCGAGTTGGTACAGGTTCCACCTAGTCCAGAAACTGTCTCAATGATCTAAAGCACCCTCCCCCCTCCAACCCCCACACCATTCCTTCGGCCACACGTTCTTCTGATCTATCTTCCTAATCCTGCACTCAGTGGCAGATCCAGAGATTACAATCTTAGTAGTCTTCCTCTGTTTCTACTACCTAACTCCCCAAATTCCTGTTGCAGGACTTAATTTCTCTTTACCCATGCCTTTGATACCGATAGAGACCATCATCGCTGGTTGTTTGCTCTCTACCTTCGGAATGCCCTGCAGCCGCTCTGAGACACCCCTGATCCTGGCATCATGAAGGCAACATCCCATTCGAGATAGTAGGAACTGCAGATGCTGGAGAATCTGAGATAACAAGATGTAGAGCTGGATGAACACAGCAGGCCAAGCAGCGTCAGAGGAGCAGGAAAGCTGACATTTCGAAGAAGGGTCTAGGCCCAAAACGTCAAGCCTTCCTGCTCCCCTGATGCTGCTTGGCCTGCTGTGTTCATCCAGCCCCACACCTTGTTATCCCATTTGAGAGCCTTGTTTGCTGCTGCAAAACCCCACTGTCAGTTGTCCTTACAATCGAGTCCACTATCACTAAAGCTCTCCCAGTCTTTGTCCTCCCCTGCTGTGCAGGAGAACCAAGTGTGGTACCACAAATTTGGCTGTTGCTGCTTCCCCGAGAGTCCATTTCTTCCAACAGCATCCAACTGTTTGGGACAGGGATAGCCACTTGAGGCTCCTGCACTACCTGCCCACACTACTACTCTTCCAGGTGGTCACCCAATGCTTTTCAGCCCATACTGGTGTTGTGACCAGCTCACTGAGCATGCTACCCACAACAATAACAGTGACACTAGCCCGTCTTCATATCAGTGTATTCACCTTGTAGCTTGTTTGTCACCTCTTTTACTCTGCCCTCACCCGGTTGAGTCTCCACTTCAGGAGGTATTGGGATAGATTGTGAGGCCAAAGCAGTGAGTTTTAAATAGATAGTAAAGGAGAAAAGAGAAGTGCAGAGACAGGGCCATGTCAAGAGGGAATTCCAGAGTTCAGGGCCTAAGTAACTGGATTTGTAGACAGCAACGGTGAAGTGATTGGAATTGGGGATGAATTAACAAAATAGTGAATTTGAGATTAACCCAACAGAGTTGGCCAATAAAATGAAGGGGGTTAACAAGGAGAATTATTCACAGATTAACGAGAAACTAGAGGTGAACAGATCAATTGTCTTAAAGTTCACTCAGGAGAAAGGGATTAGTGAATGAGATTGACGAAATAGGTAATGAGTGATGAACAAAAAGACAGAGATGAGTGGTCATATTAACAATTAGTACAATAACTAATATTAGAAGACTGGTCTAGGCCCGAAACGTCAGCCTTCCTGCTCGGCCTGCTGTGTTCATCCAGCTCCACACCTTGTTATCTTAGAAGAATGGTGACTTTATTATAATCTACCACTGCCTGTTCCTTTCCCACCAATCACCCCCTGCCCTTTATCAAACCCGATCGTGAAATCTCAGTGGTGTTCACTTTTTCCCCCAAATCTCCCTTTCCCTCATCCTTCCCCTCCTCCCTCTTTTCACCTCCTATCTTTTCCCCTTGATCCTACACCCCGTTGTTAGTCATTCATCTCCTCTCCATCCATTTTTTTTCCCCCCATCCTCTGTGTCCCATTTCCCCCTCTAGTGGATGAAACATCCCCTTCCTTATTTGTTCAGCCAATCACTAACTCACACCACTGCCCCAAACCCAAACACGTCTGACCCATTTTGAAGCTTCAGGACAGAAACTGAGGAGACAGTCAAACCCATATCTGCCACCTCTTCCCTCTGTCCTCACTGTGTCTTTTCAGTTTAGCGAATGGTCAATGCTCTCCTGAATGCATGCACTGCCCCTCGCCCCACAATGAACACTCCATCCACCATGACTGATGGCATTGAAGGCCCAACTACATCTATCCAGGGGTATCTCAGCTTCTCAGGGCTCCAAATTCCTATACAATCCCAAACAGGTACAACAAGAGGCAAATGAGTCGCATCTACCCCAAGGGGACACGGGTGGATTCCTCCAACTACATGCCCCAGGTCTTCTGGAACGCTGGCTGTCAGATGGTGGCTCTCAACTTCCAGACTGCAGGTGAGTGGAGGAGCAGGGACTGACCTCCTGCCTAGGCCCTCCCCAATCACTCTTCACTCACTTGGAGGCTCAGTTGGTCCAACAAATGCGCAACTCAGCCCCAGGGACCTGGGCCTGCAGTCAGACATGAAGCCTGACACTGGAGGTTACGAAAAGATCGACAGCAACAACGTGTATTTGTACAGCACCTTTAATGCTGTAGAATGTCCCAAAATTGACACTTTGGGAGATATATTGGGACAGATCATTTGGCCAAAGCAGTGGGTTTTAAATCAATATTAAAGAAGGAAAGAAAGGCAGGGAGACAGGGCCATGTCAAGAGGGAATTCCAGAGCTCAGGGCCTAGGGAGCTGGATGTGTGGACACCAATGGTGAAATGATTGGAATTGGGGATGAATTAACAAAATATGAATTTGAGATTAACCAAACAGAGTTGGCCAATAAAATGAAGGGGATTAACAAAATCATTATTCACATATTAACACAAGATTACAGATTAACAGATCAATTGGCTAAAGATCACTCAGGAGAAAAGGATTAGTGAATGAGATTGGTAATGAGTGATGAACAAAAGGACTAGAGATTAATAGCCATATTAACGACTACTATAATCACTAATATTAATGAAAGATTACCCAGGCATTAATTTGAGGAATGACACTGACGAAAGGTTAGGATCCACTGGATCAAATGCAGGATCCTCTGATACTCACTTTGGGTTTGAAACTAGAATCTCTGCTACTGACTTTGGATCTAACCCAGGATCCACTGAAACTGACTCTGGGTTTGATACAGGATTTCCCCAATCTGACTCTGGATCTGATATAAGATCCTCTGACAATGATTCTGGGTTTGATACAGGAACCACTGGATCTGATACAGGATTCTCTGATCCTGACTCTGGGTTTGACACAGGATCCGGCTCCCCGCCAACCCCAGTCTCCGCTTAAAGGTTATGAATGACCTCCTGTATGAGACCCATTAGATCCTCAGAAGCTGTTGAGTAAGTGAGCTTGGCTGACCTAGTTCTCTTACTCTCCCCAGACTTGCCCATGCAGTTGAACAGCTCATACTTTGAGTTCAATGGACGGAGCGGATATATCCTGAAACATGAACTTCTGCGTCATCTGGAGAAGACATTTGACCCTTTCACCACTGATCGCATTGACGTCGTTGTGTCAAACACACTCTCCATCTTGGTAATGGTTACATTGGTTCCAATTGTCCCTGCGTTCAATACAACGCCCTCTGTCCCTGTGTTCAATACAACGCCCTCTGTCTCTGTTCGATATATAATGTCTGTCCATTTTCCAGACAGTAGATGTGATTTTAGTTGCCATTTACAGTACTAATACATAAGGCATGCTGTGTGTTTGTACAGGATATGGGGTATAGGATGGTATTCTCGCTGGGAAAGTGTGAGGATATTCTGTCAGCTGCCCACGTGTGTAAGTGGCAGTGAAATGATTGAATGAACTGTGTACTTCACTGTTTCATCTGTTGTCAGAGTGTGTGGCCCAGTGATGCCCTTTTGAAAGGAGGTTTTTTCTTAGTGCTGGAGCACACTGGCAACTCCGTGGCTAGCACCTGGAGAGTGGGGATGAAGTCAGCCTCAGTCAGTGCACCACCGACACTCCTTCAGTTGGATACTGAGTCCAAACCTCTGCTGTTCTCTGTCTGCTGCTGGGCTCTGTGATAGACCCCTTTCCAGCTGTGCGATGTGTTGGCATGTTTCGGCCTTCCTGCTGCTGTTCCCCGTGTCACCTCCGTCGTCCCCTTGCTGCAGGTAATTTCGGGGCAGTTCCTGTCTGATCGTAACTCCAGATTCTTCGTGGAAGTGGAGTTGCTGGGCCTCCAGGGTGACCCAAAGAAGAAGTACAGGACAAAACTCAGCACCGAGCCGAACTCTATTAACCCCCAGTGGAAGGATGAAGAAACATTTGTGTTCGAGAAGGTAAACTTTCCTACAATCCTGTGTGACGTGGCCATTGACTGTATCAACCCCTTCCCCACACCATTGCTCTTCCCTTTCTCCCTGATAGGATCTCCCTTGTATTCAACTCCAACCACACCCCACCACCCCCCGCCTAAAGAGTCATCCTTCACTATTTGCACCACCTCCAGTGGGACGCCACTACCATACAGAATGTTTCCCTCCCTTCCTGGCCTTCCCAAGGGATTCTCTGATGGACTCTGGTCTCCTGGCTTTCCTTAGTCACGTCCTGGCCCAGTGTCAATGCTCCCTCTCTTCCCGACGTTGGTTTCCCACCAAGGAGGCATCAACCTTTCTCTGTGCCCTCCCGAGGGTCCGAGCCCTCCCAGCTCCAGTTCCCAGTTTGCTGGGACTCCCTTCGATGTAATCTCCGGCATTCGCCGCTCGCTATGTGCTCTCCTCCACGCTGAGGAGGGCAATCGCCGACAAGGGGGTCTCTTCCGCAGGAACTCCTCCGCTCAGTCTCCGAGAGCGACCCCGAGCTTCTGGTTGTCAAAATTTTGACACTGTTTCGGGAAGGAAAACTGAGCTGAACCCGCAAAGGGCGCGTACTGAACCACAGAGTTCCTACAGCGCGGAAGGTGGCCCTTCAGCCCATTGTGCCTGCAGCAGTCTGTGACGGCATTGTGACGTCCTGCCTTTTCCCCACACCCCTGCACACTGTTTCTGTTTGAATGGTCATCACTCTCCAATGTCTCTACTGAACCCGCCTCATCCGCATTTCCAGGCACTGCTCGCGGTGTGGACAAGTATTTTCTCATATCCACCTTTATTTCTTTTGCAAAACACTTTTACAAACTGAGTCCCTACCCACTCCCCCACCTCCCCTGCAACTTCTTGATCCTTTGAGAAGTGGGAACATTTTCTCCTTATCCAGTACCCTCATGATTTGGAAAATTTCTATCAAATCTCTAATTCCTTCTCTTCTCCAAGGGAAACATTCTGAACTTCTTCAGTTGATCCTCAATCATTCTCATAATCCTCTTCTTTCCGATGTATTCATATCCTTCTTATACTATGGCATCCAGAACTGTACACAATGCTCCATGTGAATTTTAGCTATTGCCTTCAGCATAACCTTGTTCTCTTGTACTCTGTTCCTCTCTTAATGAAGCCTAGTATACTGCATGCTTTATTAACAGCTCTCTCTACTTGTCCTGCCATGGCATATGGACATCTACAGCCACATCTCTGTGTTCCCGCAGTCCCTTTTGAACAGCACCTGTCTGTCCACTTCTCTGCACTGAAACCCATCTGCACAGTCCACAAATTGTCAATGACCTTGTGGAGTTACACGCTGTCCTCCTCACAGTCTACAGTTCTTCCAAGTTTTGCATTCCACAAGCCCTGGAACTGTCCCATGCACATTAAGAACTAGGTCATTTATTTATATGTCAGGAACAGCAAGGGTTCAAACAACAACCCCTGGGGAACTCCACTACAAACCTTTCTCCAGCCAAAAAAAAAATACTGATTGACCGTTACTCTGTTTCCTATCCCTCAGCCAATTTTGTATTCACGTTGCTACTGACCCTTCTGTTCCATCACACATAACTTTTCTATTCTTTGGCACTGTACCGAAAGCCTTTTCCAAGTCTGTGTTACACCACATCAGTCTCATTGCCCTCATCAGTCTGTTCTGTTACCTCTTCAAAAAGCTCCAGCAAATTAGTCAGACTCGACTTTCCTTTGACAAATCCATGAGAGTTAAATAATATCTTTCCATGTTACTATTAATCTGATCCCAAATCATTGCCTTGAGAAGCTTCCCTGCCACTGAAATTAAACTGACGTGGGGTCTGTATAATTGCTGGGCTTATCCTTTTTTGAATAAGGACGTAAAGTTTGCAAGTTTGACTCACATTTCAAATTGGAGATCTGGTTTTTCTGGCTCTTCCCTCTTTCATTCTGTGCTTGACCTCCAACACTGTGTGATGATACTATGGCTATAAGAGGAGTATTTTGTCCCAGTTTTATTTTTGAAGAGAAGCCTTAAGACAGAGATGTAGAGCTGTTTATTTGGATCCAATAATGTAAACAGAATGTGAGGCCTTGGTTTATTTTTAATTAAAGAGTTGAAACAATAGAAGTGGCCTGAATGGGTGGGGTCAAGCTCCCACAGAACTAGAATTTTTAGTTTTAGTTTTTCAGTGGCAGTTGCTGGGATCTTGAAGTTGGATGTGGAAGCTGTTTCTCCCTCTCTCTGTTACGGCTAAAAGCTGGGGATTCTCTTCCTGCTGTCAATTGCACATGAGCCAATCTCTTTCGCCAAACTTGCCTTTTCTAAGGTTGTGTTTATGTGATGTTACTCTATCGGAACGGTTAATTGGTAGTACTTAATATATCTATTATTTTGTTAAATGTTTTGATAGAGTTGTTATTCCAATTTCTTTTTTTTTTAATTGTATTTTAGCTATAGTCTATGAATAAAGTGTATTTTGCTTCAAGATTGGTGGTTTGACCAATCAAATTGCATCTGGAATGCAACGGCCAGCACATGCCTTTTAAATAGGAAAAAGTTAGGGTCTGGCCTAGCTTCTTAATATATTTTGAGGGGGTTTGGTTTGGTCCATAACAACTGTTCTTAATGAAGGTAGGAACAGCTGTGACACTATCCTTGCGATGTTTCACTTTCAAGTCCCACTCCAAATACAAACACATTGCTCTTTGTGGGTTAGAGCTTGCTATGTGCTAATTGCCTGCCTCATTTCCTACGTTGCAACAGTGACTACAGTCCAGAAGTACGTCCTTGGCTGACAATGCTTCGAGACGACCAGTGGCTGTCTGCTATAAAAGCGTAGCTCATCCTTCCAGAAGTTCAATGTAAGGTCTAGAATCAGCTCTTCATTTTTCCATTGAGCATGTTGTAATGTTCCAGACTCAACTTGGGAGTTCAGGAATTTCAGATTGTTGCCACTGCTCCTGTTATTTTCAGCCTCGGCTGTTGGCACCAACTCTACTATTGCCATTTACACCTCCACTAGATTCCATTGTGTCATGAAGTAGCAGTTTACCCAGTGCCATTCCTCTGTTCTTACTCTGTGGACCTGTACATACTTCCTTTTCCAGATAATAGTCCACTTGCCTCTCGAATGCTACAACTGGACCGTCCTCCACTGCATGTGGTAGGGCCTGGGAAGGATGGTGCATGTGGGGCTAATCACCAGGGGCACTGGGCTCATTGCCCACTTAGCCACATCAAGTCACAAGGGCACGAAGGCTAAATTCGTCTCCAAGCTGGAGGCGCTGTAAGGCAAAAGGAGAGAGAGAGAAAAGAGAGAGAGGGGAGAACAGGAGAGGGAGGAGAGGGAGAAAAAAGAAGAGAGAGAGAGAGAGACAGAAGAGTGGGGAAAGAGGAAGAGAGGAGAAGGGTGAGAGAAAACAGGAGGGAGAGGAGAACAGACAGCAAGAGGAAAAAAGGGGAGAGAGAAAAGAGGAAAGGGGAGAAGACAGAGAGAGAAGAGGGGAAAGAGGAAGAGAGAAAACAGGAGAGAGGGGGAGAAAGAGAAAGAGAGAGGTGGGGAGAGAGTACGGATCAGATAGAGGAAGGCTGGAAGGGTCGCATGGCAGGGAGAGTGCCAGAAAAGTTCAGGGGAAAGGGTGAGAGTGTGGGCAAGGGATGCTGGTGAGAAAGGCAGGCAGAGGCTTGAGCAGTCAGGATAGAGAGAGAAAGAGAGATGGGGGATGGCTGCAGTGATTGGGGAGGAGAGATATTGGGGGAAGGGGAGGCTGTAGGAATGTGTGAGAGGAGATGGAGGCTGAGCATGGAGAGGGAGGGAGATTGCAGGGGCGTGAGCATGAGAGAGGTGGAGACTGCGAGGCTGAAGACAAAGGTGGGAGGTGGTGGGGAGAGACAGGCTGAAAAAGAATCCTGTTTACAACAGAATACTCAGTGAATCAGGAACCAGGAAAGCTGGAAATCTAAGAAGTAATGAATTCCTTGCAATTGCTTGTGGAATTCCTCGATTAAAACTATATACATGTTCAAGAGTTACTATATGATAGGACTGTATAGTAGATGCAGTATCAGTCGTCAGGTTTACATCTGATATTGAGATCTGCAATGCAGTGGAAAGAGTATTAAGCAGCAGATTAAAATGTTCCAATGATGTGATGAAAACACACAAGCTCTGACCTTATGAGTCGATGCAAATTGTGTTTAGAGTGATGACCTTTTGCATGTAGAAGTGTAAGAATTATTTTGATGAAAAAGGTTTTTTTTGCTAACTTGTGCCTGTTGTCTGGTGCCAATTTAAAGACCATGGAATCTACAAAACTAATACTTTAGTTGTGTGCTGTGGCTTTAAGTTTATTGGAAAATTGCCAATTATGGAATACTTTGATATGCTATTATAATCCTCCTTCTGTGCGAGTCCAAATTCAACATGAACACAGGAGTTACTATACGATGGCATCACAGAGGCAAAAAATATGTATTGGTGGGAATGAAAAGGTAGCCTTTGGGGGTTCGGGAGAGTTGACCTCTTGTTTACAATTCTGAAGGAGGTGAGGAGGAGGTATAATGGTGATGGTGGAGGGAATAAGGGGTCTGGAACCAGGAATGGGGTCCATGATATACCCCACCCTACCTCAGGTAGTACATTGCAGATCCTACATCACTCAGTACATGCCTGTGACTCCATTGCTTGCTTTGCTAATTGCCATAAATATGTGCCTTCTGCTTCAACAATCTCACTATCTATGCAGGCCCGACCCCTCATGAATTTGAATGTCTCTAGCAAATCTCCTCTCGGATGATCCACAGTAATTCTCCGGTGGTTAAGAGTCGAATTGTCATCCAGCTGAGTTCCTGGGCTGTCAGGGGCCAACTGCGTAAAGTGTTAACACTGCTGGGGAAAAAGATACCATTAAGGAAAACATATGTTTGTTTATTGCCATGGTTTAATTCATTCTTGAGCATGATGGGTTAATTGGAGTTCTGTGTGGGAGATTGATGCCCTCTGAAGATTCAGATGTTTCTCTAGGTAACATTGCAGAACTTTAAAGAGAATCCATTGCAATTATGCATTAACATTATTTCTGTGGAGATAGAATTTTTATGTTCAATACTTCCTGTCATAAAGGAGAGCATCCCCGAAGGCTTCTTGATTTAATTTGATTTATTATTGTCATATGTACCCAGGTGCTGTGAGAAGATTGTTTTGCATGCAGTACAGACAGATCATACAATCTAAAGTGTATAGGGGTAATAGAACAGAGCGAGGAGTACAATGTTATGGCTGCAGAGAAGGTGCACAAAGAGGGAGGTCAACATTAAATTTGAGAGATCCATTCAGGAGTCTGATAACAACTGGGAATAAGCTGTTCTTCAATCTGTGTGTTTAAGCTTTTGTATTTCCTGCCTGAAGGAAGAGGTTGGAAGAGATTATAACCGGGATGGGAGGGGTCTTTGATGATGTTGGCTGCCTTCCTGAGGTGGGGAGAAGTATAGGTGGAGTCACTGGATGGAAGGTTGGCTTGTGTGATGGACTGGGCTGTGTTCACAACTCTCTGTAATTTCTTACGGTTCCTGGGCGGAGCAGTTGCCATGCCAAGCTGTGACGCATCCAGACAGAACACTTCCTGTGGTGCATCTACAAAAATTGGTTTACGCGCTGTACCTGCATACTGACTTTGTGTAACTCATGCACTAGAACACCAAAATCCCTCTGTACATCAGAATCTACAGTCGTTCTCCATTTAAGTCATAGACTGCGTTTTCATTCTTCCTAACAAAAAGTGAACAACTTCACATCTTGCTACTTTACACTCCATCTACCAGATTTTTGCCCATTCGGTCAACCTGTCCATATCCATCTGGAAAATCCTTGTATTACCTTCACAACATACCTTCCTACCTATCTTGGTGTTACATAGAACATAGAACATAGAACATAGAACAATACAGCGCAGAACAGGCCCTTCGGCCCTCGATGTTGCGCCGACCTGTGAACTAATCTAAGCCCATCCCCCTACACTATCCCATCATCATCCATATGCTTATCCAAGGACTGTTTAAATGCCCCTAATGTGGCTGAGTTACCTACATTGACAGGCAGGGCATTCCACGCTCTTACCACTCTCTGAGTAAAGAACCTGCCTCTGACACCTGTCTTAAATCTGTCACCCCTCAAGTTGCAGCTATGCCCTCTCGTACGAGCCAACGTCATCATCCTAGGAAAAAGACTCTCACTGTCCACCCTATCTAATCCTCTGATCATTTTGTATGTCTCTATTAAATCCCCTCTTAGCCTTCTTCTCTCCAATGAGAACAGACCCAAGTCCCTCAGCCTTTCCTCATAAGACCTTCGCTCCAGACCAGGCAACATCCTGGTAAATCTCCTCTGCACCTTTTCCGATGCTTCCACATCCTTCCCGTAATGGGGCGACCAGAACTATACGCAATATTCCAAGTGAGGCCGCACTAGCATTTTGTACAGTTGCAGCATGACATCACGGCTCCGGAACTCAATCCCTCTACCAATGAAACCTAACACACCGTATGCCTTCTTAACAGCACTATCAACCTGGGTGGCAACTTTCAGGGATCTATGTACCTGGACACCAAGATCCCTCTGCACATCCACACTACCAAGAATCTTTCCATTGACCCAGTATTCTGCCTTCCTATTATTCTTCCCAAAGCGCATCACCTCACATTTATCTGCATTGAACTCCATTTGCCACCTTTCAGCCCAATTCTGCAGTTTATCCAAGTCTCCCTGCAACCTGCAACATTCTTCCACACTGTCCATCACTCCACCGACTTTAGTGTCATCTGCAAACTTACTAACCCATCCACCTATGCCTGCGTCCAAGTCATTTATAAAAATGACAAACAGCAGTGGTCCCAAAACAGATCCTTGTGGCACACCACTAGTAACCGGACTCCAGGCTAAATATTTTCCATCAACCACCACTCTTTGGCTTCTTTCAGAAAGCCAGTTTCTAATCCAAACTGCTAAATCTCCCTCAATCCCATGCCTCCACATTTTCTCCAATAGCCTACCATGTGGAACCTTATCAAAGGCTTTACTGAAGTCCATGTACACCACGTCAACTGCCCTACCCTCATCCACATGCTTGGTCACCTTCTCAAAAAACTCAATGAGGTTTGTGAGACATGACCTGCCCTTGACGAATCCATGTTGACTATCTCCAATCAAATTGTTGCTTGCTAGATGATTATAAATCCTATCTCTTATAATCCTTTCCAAAACTTTTCCTACAACAGATGTAAGGCTCACTGGTCTATAATTACCTGGGTCATCTCTACTGCCCTTCTTGAACAAGGGCACAACATTTGCAATCCTCCAGTCCTCTGGTACTAAACCTGTAGACAATGACGACTCAAAGATCAAGGCCAAAGGCTCCGCCATCTCTTCCCTAGCTTCCCAGAGAATCCTCGGAAAAATCCCATCCGGCCCAGGGGATTTATCTACCTTCACACCTTCTAGGATTGATAACACCTCCTCCTTACTAACCTCAATCCTTTCAAGTCTAATAGCCCGTATCTCAGTTTTCTCCTCTACAATATTCTCCTTTTCCTGAGTGAAAACAGATGAGAAATATTTGTTTAGCACCTCTCCAATCTCCACAGGGTCCACACACAACTTCCCACTTCTGTCTTTGACTGCCCCTATTCTTACCCTGGTCATCCTTTTATTCCCCACATACCTATAGAAAGCTTTAGGGTTCTCCTTAATCCTACCTGCTAATGACTGCTCATGTCCCCTCCTTGCTCTTCTTAACTCTCTCTTTAAATCCTTCCTAGCTAATCTGTAACTCTCCATCGCCTCATCTGAACCATCTCGTCTCAATGTCACATAAGCCTCCCTCTTCCACTGAACAAGAGTTACAATTTCTTTTGTAAACCAAGGTTCCCTTACCTTATCACTTCCTCCCTGCCTGACAGGGACATACCTATCAAGGACACGCAATATCTGTTCCTTAAACCAGCTCCACATTTCGATTGTCCCCATCCCCTGCATTTTGCTACCCCATTCTATCCCTCCTAAGTCTTGCCTAATTGCATTATAATTGCCTTTCCCCCATCTATAACTCTTGCCCAGTGGCATGTTCCTATCCCTTTCCATCGCTAAACTAAATGTAACCGAATTATGGTCACTCTCTCCAAAGTGCTCACCTACCACCAAATCAAACACCTGGCCTGGTTCATTACCAAGTACCAGATCCAGTGTGGCCTCCCCTCTTGTCGGCCCTTCGACATACTGTGTCAGGAAAGCCTCCTGCACACATTGGACAAAAACTGATCCATCCGACGTACTAGAGTTATAGCATTTCCAGTCAATGTTGGGGAAGTTAAAGTCTCCCATAATGACCACCTTGTTCCTTTCACTCCTGCCCAGAATCGTTTTGCCGATCCTCTCCTCCTCCTGGAACTTTGCGGAGACCTATAAAAAACTCCCAGCAGTGTGACCTCTCCTCTCCTGTTTCTGACCTCAGCCCATACCACCTCAGTAGACGAGTCCTCGTCAAAAGTTCTTTCAGCCACCGTTATACTGTCCTTGACTAACAAAGCCACACCTCCCCCTCTTTTACTACCTTCCCTGATCTTTATGAAAGATCTAAACCCTGGAACCTGCAACATCCATTCCTGACCCGGCTCTATCCACGTCTCCGAAATGGCCACAACATCGAAGTCCCAGGTACCTATCCATGCTGCAAGCTCACCTACCTTATTCCGGATACTCCTGGCATTGAAGTAGACACACTTCAAACCAGCTTGCTGTCTGCCAGCACACTCCTGTGATGGTGAAATCCTGTCCATGTCCTCCCTACTCTCATCCTCCTGTGTACTGGAACTACACCACAGGTTCCCATGCCCCTGCTGAGCTAGTTTAAATCCACCTGAATAGCACTTGCAAATTTCCCACCCAGGATATTAGTACCCCTCTGGTTCAAGTGAAGACCGTCCTGTTTGTAGAGGTCCCACTTTCCCCAGAATGAGCCCAGTTATCCATATACCTGAAACCCTCCCTCCTGCACCATCCCTGCAGCCACGTGTTCAGCTGATACCTCTCCCTGTTCTATGCCTCGCTATCACGTGGCATGGGTAACAAACCAGAGATAACAACTCTGTTTGTTCTAGATCTCAGCTTCCACCCTAGCTCCCTGAAATCCTGCCGTATATCCCTATCCCTCTTTCTACCTATGTCATTGGTACCTATGTCATTGGTACCACGACTTGGGGCTGGTCACCCTCTCCCTTCAGGACCCCAAAGACACGATCCGAGACATCACGGACCCTGGCACCTGGGAGGCAACACACCAACCGTGAGTCTCTCTTGTTCCCACAGAATCTCCTATCTGCCCCCCTGACTCTGGAGTCCCCAATGACTAATGCTTTCCTCCTCTTTCCCCTTCCCTTCTGAGCAACAGGGACAGACTCTGCGCCAGAGACCTGTACCCCATGGCTTACCCCTGGTAAGTCGTCCCCCTCAACAGAATCCAAAACAGTATACCTGTTATTGAGGGGAACGGCCGCAGGGGATCCCCGCACTGTCTGCCTGTTCCCTTTCCATCCCCTGACTGTAACCCATCTACTTTTTTCCTGTACCTAAGGTGTGACTACCTCCCTGTAACTCCTCTCAATCACCCCCTCAGCCTCCCGAATGATCCGAAGTTCATCCAGCTCCAGCTCCAGTTCCCTAACGCGGTTTCCAAGGAGCTGGAGTTGGGTGCACTTCTCACAGATGAAGTCAGCAGGGACACTAGTGGTGACCCTTGCCTCCCACATCCTACAGGAGGAGCATGCAACTGCCCCAACATCCATTGCCATTGTTCTGAATTGTAAAAAACAGACTATTGGAAAAGAAAACACTAGTAACTTACCAAATCGGCGCTCAGACCCCTTTTGTTACCTCTGAAATTAGCTGCCATGCCTTCACTTGCCTCATCCAAGTCATTGATTTAAACTGTAAAAGGTTGAGACCCCAGTGCAGACCCTTGGGTCCTTCAAAGAACTCCAAAAAGTGGTGAAACATGATTTCCCTTTGATGTAACCATGCTGATTCTTCCCGATGATCTGAGATTTTCTAAGCATGCAGCTATAATCACCTTAATGATCAATTCAAACATCTTCCACACAAAATACATCAAGCTAACTGGCCTATAGTTGCCTGTGTCCTGCCTCCATCCCTTCTTGAACAGAAGGGTTATATTTGCTCCTTCCCAGGCAGTTGGAATCTTTCCTGAATCCAGGAAATTTTGGAAAATTGGCACCAATATATCGATGACCTAATTAACCAACACTTTTCTAGCTCTAGGATGATGTCCATCGAAACCCAGGACCTAACAGCACCTAGCTCCTTCAGTTTACTCAGAACTGCCCCCCAGTGCTGGTAATTTACCTAATTTCCTCTCTCCCTTCCATTTCTTAACTTACAGCTCTCACTGGAATGTT
Organism: Ginglymostoma cirratum; assembly: GCA_024137785.1. Taxonomy (NCBI): domain Eukaryota; kingdom Metazoa; phylum Chordata; class Chondrichthyes; order Orectolobiformes; family Ginglymostomatidae; genus Ginglymostoma; species Ginglymostoma cirratum. The sequence continues at coordinate 3,881,670 of JAHRHZ010000133.1, forward strand.
TTTGTTACCTTCTGTAGTGAAGACAGAAGTAAATTTTTGTTCATTTCATCCGCTGTCCGCTTATTACTCACCATTAACAGCCCATTCCCATTCTCTGGAGTATAAAAATTCACTTACTCATTTCCTTTTCAAATACCTGTAGAAACTCCAGCCTTCCTTCATTTTCATTTCTAGCTAGTTTTCTCTCATGCTCTAATTTCTTCTAGTTATTCTCTGCCATTCTTCCTTTCTGATCAATCATCCAACCTGTCACTCATCTTTGTGCTGTTAATTTTTTTTTTCCTTAAATTTGATTAACTTCTTTAACCATGGATGGTGGGTCCTTACTTTAGGATTTTTCTTTCTGGTTGGAATTTATTTATTGAGTATTCTACAATATACCCTTAAATACCTATCTCTATTGATGTATCCTCTGTCATAGTATTACAGTTTAGCTAGCTCAGTTTTCATGGCCTTATTTGGGTTTTAAAAAAGACGACTCAGACCCAATCTTCTCCCTTTCAAACTGGTGGCAAAATTCAATCATAATTATGGTCACTCTTACCTTAAGGCATCTTAATTTTGAGTTTATTAATTAATCCTGTCACATTATACTGTACTAAGTCTAATATATGAAACACGCTGCTCTAAGGATCCATCTCAAAGCCAAGCTGATTTTTCGGGTCACGATTACTGCCATCTCTCACAAGAGGTCAACTCTTTTTCTAGCATATCTTGTCTTACATTTTGGCTCCTGTTAGGAGCTCAATCCCACTCATGATCTATTTCCCGAAGTATTTTTCACTTCCCTTTAAACTGATTCTACAGTCTGATCTCCTAAAACAAAGTCATCGCTATTGCACAAATGCCATCCTGTATTAAAAATGCTACCCCTCCATCCTTACATACCGCATAACATTCAGGATCCACTCCTTCTCATCCTGCAGCCATGTCTCTGAACTGTCTATAACATCGTGCTACTTTCACTTCAATGCGTGCTACCACATTATTTAATTTGCTCTGAATGCTACATGCATTCAGACGCAGTGACTCTAGTTTAGTCTTTTCGTTACCTTTCTGATATCTAATCTTGACTGTTGGTGTATTTTTTTCTCTTTGTCCATTCCTGCCATTCTCTGATCCTCATTTGCCATACTACCATTTTATTCTCTTTCTCTGACTTTTGACATACCACAGCTTTCCACATTTTATCCCTCGCCCCACTATTTAGTTTTAAATAGCGTTATACTTTTTGCAAGTTATATCATTCCCCCTCAGTAACACTATCCCATACTGCATTCCCTCTTCAACAACAAAAACAAAGTTGCTAGAAAAGCTCAGATAATAAGGTGTGGAGCTGGATGAACACAGCAGGCCAGGCAGCACCAGAGGAGCAGGAAAGCTGACGTTTTGGGCCGAGACCCTTCTTCCGAAATGGGGGAGGGGGAGGGGGTTCTGAAATAAATAGGGAGAGACGGGGAGGCGGATAGAAGATGGATAGAGGAGAGGATAGGTGGAGAGGAGACAGACAAGTCAAAGAGGCCGGGATGGAGCCAGTAGAGGTGAGTGTAGGTGGGGAGGTAGGGAGGAGATAGGTCAGTCCAGGGAGGACGGACAGGTCAAGGGAGCAGGATGAGGCTAGTAGGTAGGAGATGGGGGTGGGGCCTGAGGTGGGAAGAGGGGATAGGTGGGAGGAAGGACAGGTTAGAGAGGCGGGGACGAGCTGGGCTGGTTTTGGGATGCGGTAGAGGGAGGGGAGATTTTGAAGCTTGTGAAGTCCACATTGATACCATTGGGCTGCAGGGTTCCCAAGCGGAATATGAGGTGCTGTTCCTGCAACCTTCGGGTGGCATCGTTGTGGCACTGCAGGATGCCCAGGATGGACATGTCGTCTGAGGAATGGGAGGGGGAGTTGATATGGTTCGCGACTGGGAGGTGCAGTTGTTTACTGCGAACCGAGCATAGGTGTTGCGCAAAGCGGTCCCCAAGCCTCTGCTTGATTTCCGCAATGTAGAGGAGGCCGCAATGGGAACAGCGGATACAGTATACCACATTGGCAGCTGTGCAGGTGAACATCTGCTTGATGTGGAAAGTCTTCTTGGGGCCTGGAATGGGTGCGAGGGAGGAGGTGTAGGGGCAGGTGTAGCACTTCCTGTGGTTGCAGGGAAAAGTGCCGGGTGTGGTGAGGCTGGAGGGGAGTGTGGAGCGGACAAGGGAGTCCCGGAGAGAGTGTTCTCTCCGGAAAGCAGATAAGGGTGGGGAGGGAAAAATGTCTTTGGTGGTGGGGTTGGATTGCAGATGGCGGAAGTGTTGGAGGATGATGCGTTGGATCCGGAAGTTGGCGGTTTGGTACGTGAGGACAAGGGGGATTCTGTTTTGGTTGTTATTGCGGGGAAGGGATGTGAGGGATAAATTGTGGGAAATGCGGGAGACACAGTCGAGGGCGTTCTCGACCACTGAAGCAGGGGGAGTTGCGGTCCTTGAAAAACGAGGACATCTGAGATGTTCAGGAGTGGAATGCCTCATTCTGGGAGCAGATGCGGCGGAGGCGAAGGAATTGGGAATGTGGGAAGGCATTTTTGCAGGAAGGTGGGTGGCAGGAGGTGTATTCTAGGTAGCTGTGGGAATCGGTGGGCTTGAAATGGATATCGGTTTCCAGGTGGTTGCCAGAGATGGAAACAGAGAGGTCCAGGAAGGAGAGAGAGGTATTAGAGATGGTCCAGGTGAACTTAAGGTTGGGGTGGAAGGTGTTGGTGAAGTGGATGAACTATTCGAGCTCCTTGTGGGAGCACCTCAGCAGGTCTGGCAGCATCTGTGAAGGAGAAAACGGAGTTAATGTTTCGGGTCCGGTGACCCTTCCGCCTACATTCCCTCTTGTTGCCCCCATTTGAATGGCTTCCCATACCACAGTGCCATGGTCATGTTGCATATCCACTCAGCAGTTGCCATTTATTTTGTTATTTCCTGACTTGCAGATCCTTGTCCCAGAGATGGCTTATGTAAGAATCGCCACATTTGAAGATAACGGGAAATTCGTTGGACACAGGATACTTCCAGTTACTGCTCTCCAAACAGGTACCCCAGGCAGTGCTGCTTGGCACAATGTGGTATGGGGCAGTCAAATCTCCTGCCTGTTAGAACAATATACAGACATGTCCCAGGACCCGGGCCATGTTATACTGAGATATCCTGCACTCCTGGACCACATCACACTCTCATATCCCATACTCCGGAACCACATTTCACCGACATATTCCACACTCTGGAACCATGTTACGCTGACATATCCCACACTGAGGAATCACAGTAAATTGACACATCCCACACTCTGAAACCAGTTACAGCGACATACCCCACACTCTGGAACCACATTACATTGACAACCCATACTCTGTAACCACATTTTACGGACATATCCCACATGGAATCATATTACACTGAAATATCCCACATTCTGGAACCACATTACACCGACATATCCCACACTCTGGAATTATGTTACACCAATATATCCCACGTTCCAGAACCACATTACACCGACATATCCCACACTGTGGAACCACATTACATTGACATTCCACGCTCAAGAACCGCATTTTACAGACATATCTCACACTCTGGAATCACATTTCACATCCATATCCCACACTCCAGAACCACATTAACCAACATATCCAAAACTCTGAAACCACGTTAAAACCAAATATCCCACACTTCGCAAGCATGTTACACTGAAATGTCCCACACTCCGCAACCATGTTACATTGACATGTCCTAGAGTATTGGAATGGACATAATGGACATATCCCACATCCCTGAACTACATCACATTGTCAGATTCAATATTCTATAATCATATTCCGGAGACATAACATGAACACACTACAGCTTTTTAGGGACTATACCCATAGCCCTGAAACATATCATAGGGACACAATCTGCACTCCTGAACAACGAAAAAGGTCAATTTCACCAAGATAAGATACAACTTAGCTCAAGTGGACTGGGACCAGCTACTTGCAGATAAAGATAGCAAGAACTGCAGATGCTGGAGTTAGAGACAATACAGTGCGGAGTTGGAGGAGGAACACAGCAGGCCAGGCAGCGTCAGAGGAGCAGTAAAGCTGACGTTTCGGGTCGGAACAGAGTAGTGGCAGGCATTCAAGGAGGAAATAGCAAAGAGTTCAGGGCAAATATATTCCCGTAAAGAGAAAGGATGAGGCCAAGACCGAGCATGGTGGGTACCCAGGGTCAAAGGTCACACTTACAAAAAAAAGTGATGTTTACGGCAGATACAGATGGCTCAAAGCAGCAGGTTTCCTGGAGGAGCACAAAAAGTAATGTGGGGGGGGCGGTGTGTGTACTTAAATAGGGCATTAGGACAGCTAGGAAGGTGCATGAGAAACATGGGTGTTGGAGAGAGGAGAATAAAAGATAAAAAGCAAAAGAGTAACCTGGAAATGGGTAGGTCAAATTAGAGATCATAGAAGTAATCTGTGTTTGGACCTGGAAGATATGTGCATGGCCAGTGAATACTTTGTGTCAGTCATCACAATGGAAAAGGATGACTCAGTTATAGACATCATGGTGGAGGACTGTGAAATATTAGAAGAAATGATCCAGAGAGAGGTAGTCCTAGCCAGTTTAATAGCCTCAGAAGTGGATAAACCCCAGCACAAATGAGGCACATTCTTTGGAGGGAGGCAAGGGAGGAGATATCAGAAAACGTGGCAGCAATTTTCAAATCCTCAAGCCACAAGTGAGATATCAGAGGACTGGAGGACTGCTAACATCGTTCCATTAAAAAAAATGGTAGGAAGGGATAGACCAGTAAATTTGAGACCAGTCAGTAACGTCAGCAATGGAGAAGTTATTGGAAAGACTTTCTGAAGGACAGAGTTTATTTTCATTGGGAGAGACACAGATAGTGAGCATGCATCTGTTGGGGGAAGCTCGTGTTCGACAAAGTTGATCACATTTTTTGAGGAGGTAACCAGGAATGTTGACAAGGATAATGCATTTAAAGTGGTCTACATAGAATCCTCACAGCATGGAAGCAGGCCATTCGGCCCATTGAGTCCACACCAATTCTCCGAAGAGCATCCCACCCAGACCCATGTCCCTAACCTATCCTATTACCCTGCACATACAATGGCTAATCTACCCAAGCTACAGATCCCTGAAAACTATGGGGCAATTTAGCATGGTCAATCCACCTAACTTGCCTATCTTTGGACTGTGGGAGGAAACCGGAGCACCCGGAGGAAACCCACGCAGACATGGGGAGAACGTGCAAACTCCACACAGACCCAAGGGTGGAATCGAATCTGCGTCCCTGGTGCTGTGAGGCAGCAGTGCTAAGCATTGAGCCACCAGGACTTTAGCAAGGCTTTTATAAGGTCCTTCATGGCAGACCGGTGAGAGCCCATGGGATCCAAGGTAAAGTGAAACGCTGAATCCAAAACTGTCTGAGAGGTGGGAGGCAGAGGGTGATTGATGGCAGAAGTTAGGAGGGCAGAGCAGTGACAAATGGAATTTAACCTGGAGAAATATGAGGCAATTCACTTGGTCAGGGCTGACAACTCAGGAGATTACACAGTGAATAGATCGTGGGAAGTACTGAAGATTAGAGGGAGCTTGGTGTACGTATCTACAGATCCCTGAAGATAACGGAGCAGGGAGGTAAGATGTTAAGAGTACTAGATCCTTACCTTTATTAGCAGAGGCAGAGAATAAGAGGAGCAAGGTTGTTATGCTGGTTGTTATGAAACACTGGTTACATCACAGCTAGAGTACTGTATTCTGATATGGTCACCACATTCTTGGGAGGATACGATGGATCCAGAGGGATTGTTTACCAGAATAATGCCTGGCCAGGAGCGTCTGAGCTATGAAGAAAGATTTGATAGGCTGGGGAGCTTTCCTTGAGGTTGAGAAAGGAGCCTGATAGAGGTGAATAGGATTATGAGGGGCATGGATAGGGTGGACAGGAAGGCATTATTAGTATAGGATTCAATAACCAGGGGTGTAGATTTAAGGTAAAAAGTTGAGGAGAAATCTTTTCACCCAAAGGGTGGTGGGTGTCTGGAACTCTCTGCCCATTTGGGTGGAAAAGTCAGATATTCTCATCTCATTTACACAGTATTTAATACTCACTTGCATTGCTGTAGCTTCCGGGTCTAGAGACCAAAAGCAAGAAACTGGGATGAGTATAGTCAGAAGTTTGTTGACTGGAATGGACATGATGGGCCGAATAGCTTCCTCCCATGCTGTGACTGTTGATGAATCTACATTGCTATCTTATTTATCTAACCCCTTCCCCTCTGATACCTTACTGCCACCCCTCAAGGTCATACTTCGTTCTATATTCCACTCATGAATGACGGTGTTACTGATTGAGACGTGCCTTATTATGCTGCAGGATATCGCCATGTTAATCTTCGGAGTGAGACGAACCAGCCACTCACCATGCCAGCTCTGTTTGTCCGTATCGAAGTGAAGGACTTTGTGCCTGACACTTGGGCAGGTATGATCTAACATCAGGTATTGCACTTACTCCTCCACCCCAATCACTCAACATAAAGGAACTCCAATCCCTATCTAACCCCATGCTGTCCCTGTCCTGGGAGTGGATGATCGGGGACAGTGCAGAGTAAGCTTTAAGCTGGATTTAACACCATGCTGTCCCTGTCCTGGGAGTGTTTTATAAGATAGTACAGAGGGAGCTTTACTCTCTATCTACTCCAGTGCTGTACCTGTCCTGGGAGTGATTAATGGAGACGGTGTAGAAACAGCTTTACTCTGTATCTAACCCTGTTCTGTCCCTGTCCTGGGAGTATTTGATGGGAACAGTGTAGAGGGAGCTTTACTCTCTATCTACTCCTGTGCTGTACTTGTCCAGGAGATGGTGGAGAAACAGCTTTACTCTGTATCTAACACCATTCTGTCCCTGTCCACGGAGTGTTTGATGGAGACATTTTAGAGAGAACTCCACTCTGTATCTGACCCTGTGTTGTCCTTGTCCTGGGAGTGTTTTGAGTCCCTTCAATGGATGGGAGGGATCTGGAGATTGTGACCAAACAGTGCAGAAACTGAGAGGGTGTTTCTTGCAAGTGTGTATTTCGAAGGAAGCCCTCTTGGTCGAATTATCTCCGAGCTGTCTATCCCAGGGTGAAACAGCTGACACTCTGCTTCTCCTTGCAGATTTAACAAAGGCTTTGATTGACCCAATAGAATTTGTCGGCTCAATGAACACGCCACCCGTAAAGGAGACAAGAATGTCCTGTGATCAGGTAGTGAATGGCAAAGGTTCGGAGGTTGACGGGGGCGAGTTAGAGCTGGGAAATGGGGTTAATACGGTAATGGTGAGAGATGGGGGGTATTAGGGGTAATGGGTCTAATTGTGAGAGACATGAGCATGACGGGTATTGGTGGGCGACATGGAGGTATCGGGCACAATGATGAGGGATGGGGATATTAGGGGTAATAGAGGTAATGGTAAAGATGGGGACAATGGTGATAGATGGGGGTAATGGCAAAAAGAAAGGTAATGAGGTAACCGTGAGAGAGGGAAGCAACAGGGGCAATGGTGAGAAAAAGTGGTAATGGGAGACAGAAGTATTAGGGGTAATGGTGAGGGACATAAATAATAAGGTTTGCAGTTAGAGACCAGAGTAATGGTGTGAGAGAGGGTTGATAGATGCAATGATTACAGATCGGGGTAATAGGGCTAATGGTGAGAAATGGAGCTAATGGGGTAAAGCTGAGGGACAGGTGTACTGGAGGTAACAGTGAGAGACAAGTATTGGGGTAACACTAAGATGGAGGTAATGATGACAGATGAGTGTAAGAGTGATGATGTACAGAGGTAGCGTTAATAGAGATATTGTTGAGAGATAAAGTTAATAGGAGTTTTGAGAAAATATTGAGAAAAGGGGATAATGGTGGTAATAATGAGAAATGGGGGTTAATAGTGTTAATGGTGAGAGGTGAAGATTAAGACTGACAGGCAGGGACAATAGGTGAAAGATGGGGGGTAAACAGGGGTAACAGTAAGAAATGGGGTAGATAATTCCGAAGCATTTTATGTCACAGAGCTGATGTTATGGAGGTGCCGGTGTTGGATTGGGGTGGACAAAGTCAGAAGTCACATGACACCAGGTTATAGTCCAACAGGTTTATTTGAAATCACAAGCTTTCAAGGCACTGCTCCTTAATCAGGTAAAGTGCAGGGAAACACACAGGCACATGCAGAAAGGTAAAGGTAGGATAGTTCCAGGTAATTAAGAGTGTCAAAAGATAAGTACAAATGGTGTGAGTAAAGTGTCAACAGCTGAATAGCAAGTGAAGGAATGACCTATGACCTGATTAATAATAAAAAGTGGAATGGTGCTAGAGACAAATCAAGTGGCTGGAATAACATGGTATAAGAGTTGCATGACGAGGATCTGACCAAAGTAACAAGTAATCCAAAACTGTACAAACTAATTAAGGTAGAGAGATAATAACAAGTCATAGAGCTATACAGCATGGAAACAGACCCTTCAGTCCAACTCGTCCATGCTAACCAGATACATTAATTTAATCTAGTCCCATTTGCCAGCATTTGGCCCATATTCCTCTGAACCCTTCCTATTCATCCAGATGCCTTTTAAATGTCGTAATTGTACCAACCTCCACCACTTCCTCTGGCAGCTCATTCCACACATGCACCCCCCTCTGCATGAAAAAGTTGCCCCTTAGGTCCCTTTTAAATCTTCCCCTCTCACCTTAAACCTACGCCCTCTAGTTTTGCACTCCCCACACTAGAGAAAAGACCTTGCCTATTTATCCTATCCATGCCCCTCATGATTTTATAAACCTCTGTAAGGTCACCCCCTCAGCGTCCAACTCTCCAGGGAAAATAGCCACAGCCTATTCAGTTTCTCCCTATACCTCAAACCCTCCAACCCTGGCAACATCCTTGCAAATCTTTTCTGAGCTCTTTCAAGTTTCAAGTTATAGCAGGGAGACTAGAATTGCATGCAGTATTCCAAAAGTGGCTTGATCAATGTCCTGTAGAGCCACAACATGACCTTCCCCAAATCCTATACTGAATGCACTGCCCAATAAAGGCCAATAAAGGCAAATAAACACCTTCTTCACAATCCTGTCTACTCCACTTTCAAGGACCTTGGAGAAACCTGTGTAGAGGAGCTCACAGCAGGGAAGCAGCTAAGTGGCTAGTTTTTAAAGCATAACTTACTGTTCTTTTGTAAAGCTACAATAGTGAGTAGAGTAGGTTTTTTTTTAATTATATGCTTTTATTGCGATCTGTCTCTTGATTAAACTTTGAAAATATAAAACATAGGTAGTAAGTTAGCCTGGAACAGTCTTTTTAGAGCAGTAAGACTGTGCTATTTTCTGGGACTGTAGATCATTAGCAAACAAAGATGGCCTTTAGTAGAATGATTGCTCTTCCTGTCAGATGTGGGAGATTATGGAAGTGTTTCCATGTTACTGATAATTATGTCTGCAGGAAGTGTGTTTGGTTGTGAATCCTATTGGATCACATGGATTAGTTGGAGCAGCAGATAGGCAATGAGGAATTTACAGAAGGCTGTGGGTGTGACAGATGACATCTACAGGAAGGGAGAAAAACCTCAGATACAGTCAGGTAGATGGGTTACCTCCAGGAAAGGTAGGAGGGGGTAGGTAGGTAGAGCAGGAGTCTCCTGTAGCTACGCCTATCTCAAACAAGTATGTTGTTTTGGAAAATGTACGAGACTGATGCATTCTCAGGGGAATGTAACACTGATAGCCAGGTTTCGGTCCATTTGCATTAAGTTCTGGACAACATCTGGGTTTGGCTGCTCAATGGCAAATAACATTCTTTCTACAAAAGTGCTGGGCAATGACCATCTCCAGCAAGAGGGAATTTTACGACCATCCCTTCACATTCAATCGCGTTACTATCGCTGAATCCCCCACTATCAAATTACTTGGGGTTACCATTGACCAGAAACTGAACTGGACTTGCCGTATAAATACAATAGATGCAGGGGAGGGCAGAGGTTGGGAATTCTTGCCTGGGTGAACACAGCTCCAATAACACTCGGAAGTTCTATACCGTTCAGGACAAAGCAGTGCATGAGATGGGCACCCCATCCACCACGTTTAATAGCCACTCCCTCCACCACTGAAGCTCAGTAGCAGCAGTGTGTACCATCTACATATTCACCAAGGTTCCTTAGACAGTTCCTTTGAAACCCCCAACTTTTCCCACCCAGAAGGACATGGACAGCAGATACGTGGGAAACCCACTCCCTGTAAGTTTTCCTCCATTCTGACTTGAAAATGTAATGCCATTCCTTCAGTGTGACTAGGTCAAAATCCTGGAAACCGTACCACCTCACCCAATAGCATCAGGGGTGTCCCTAAACCCCAAAGATTTGTGGCTCAAGAAGAGAGATCACCACGATTTTCTCAAGGGGCAACTAGGGATGGGCAATAAATACTGGCCCAGCCAGTGAAACTGTAGGAGTAAGCTTGATCATCCTGTATGACAATCTTGAGTTCCTCTCCTTGCTGCATTCAGTTACACTCAAATAAACTGCTGTTCCTGCTGAATTCCTGGTGCCTTCACAATCTTCTTGCCTCAGAGACTGAAGTCACTCCTACAGACACCCACATGCCATGACCAAATATGAACTGGGAAACAGTTGGATAGAGGTGGATAACAGGGGAAACAGGGAATGATAAGTTGTTAGTGAGGGTTCAGTGGTAGCTTTGGGCAGGTTACATATATGGGAAAGAGTGTGTTGTCTCTGGGACGGGTATTCATTGGTCAGAGAACTTGTTAGGGAGCGAGAGATCAATCCAATTCTAATGTGATATAATAAAAGCGAGCTAATGATGGATGCCATGAGATCTACTCCTCTCTCAGTAATATTAATGCATTTAATATTGGACTGTAATACACTGACCATTTCATTAGCAGACTGTAATATACAGACCCCTCTACCATGTTGCTTTCATTTGGCCTGGAATCTCTCTCAGATTAAGGCAAGCCTTTTTGGTTCTCTCACTAATATGTTCCAGCTGATGATTGGCAACCTCATTGGTACAATACGTTAAGCTAGCTTTCTTGTGATTATGTTTCTCTTCTCTCAGCAGATTTACTCTCACAGCAGGGTTCTTATGCCTAAGAATATCCTATCTCTGATTAAATCACCTTTCAGTTGTCCAAACTCTCAGGTTTCAGCTCGATATATCAGTGCCATCACATGCTGATCAATATTCTCTTTCACCCCCAACCTCCCCTCCGCTGCCACCAAACTCTAATGTTGAATATATACCATTCATAAGTTTCATTAATAGAAGGTTCAATGCATTTCTTCATGATCTCTCCATGATCTCTTGTGCTTGGGATCTCTGATCATCAGAGGGGTTCAGTTTGCAATACAGCTTGTACTACTTTGTCACCAACCGGATTGTTACTCTTATTAATTCAGTCTTTTTATTCACTGCTGTAGCTATTTCATATCTCTGCCTCTGAGAATGAGACACGTTCAAATTCTATCTCATATCTCTTTTCATTTCCACAGCAGCAGGGAATGGAAACTGCACAGCGATTGACTCACCCAGCATATCAAAATTGCGGACTGTGGGTTCAATTCTATTTTAGATGTTTTCTAATCAACCTGTTCAGAGACTTTATAACAGCCCTCGGGGGAGGGGGGGGCAGTTGAGATTTGGACCTGGGTCTCCTTGTTCAGGGGTAGGGACACTACCACAAATCTGAAAAACGAAAAACAGTTACAGCATAGGTAGGAGTCACGTGAAGATGGCAAGCCAGCTACTGCATTATGCACAACTATGTTTCTCCAAACCAATATACAGATCCCACCAATGCCAGGTTGTAATGTACAGATTCCTTAAATATTGAAATATACCATTTCTGTGTAGCCAGGTTTGAGAGAGCTCAATGTTGTTGACATTGGACCATATGAAACATCAGTCCCTCTTGTCTATTCTTTGCAGGTCGTCACGGACAATACAGAAATACTAGACAGTAGCAACGGAGCTCCAGACCCTAATGGGCCAGGTAGTAAATAAATAAACATCAACATTAACAGTCTGATATTGATAGGAGAGAGTAGCTGTGCTATGTTCTGAGGGTGTAAGCTGTGACAATCCAGAATTTGGAACTCATCCCCTTATTCTGCTGTCTTTTGATTTGATTTGATTTATTGTTGTCTCATGTACCTACATACAGTGAAAATTTTTGCTTTGCATGCGGTACAGGCAGATCCTACCAGACAACGTGCATTAGGGTAATCGAACAGAGCGAGGAATACAATGTTACGGCTGTAGGGAAAGTGCACAAAGAGAGAGATCAACATTAAATTTAAAAAATTGAGATGTCCATTCAGAAGTATAACAGCCACATAAGAATCTGTTCTTGAATCTGTTTGTATGTGTATTTAAGCTTTTGAATCTTCTGCCTGACGGAAGAGGTTGGAAGAGACTATAACTGGGGTGGGAGGGCCCTTTGGTGATGTTGGCTGCCTTCCTGAGGCAGGGAGAAGTATAGATGGAGTCAGTGGATGGAAAGTTGGCTCTCGTGAAGGTCGGGGCTGTGTTCACAACTCTGTCGTTTCTTACGGTCCTGGGCAGAGCAGTTACCATCCATCCCAGCCTGCCTTCCCTTTCCTCTCTTCCAGCTGCATGCATTGAATCGAGGGAATATTTCAGAATGAAACTGTTAATCGGCAGGGTTGGGGGGGTGGGGTGTGGTAGGACACTGCCTCCAAGTCCTCGTGAAGTAACAGGTCAGAAGGAAACGTTTCGAGGCCGTTTCGGAAAGGGATTTGCATTCGGGTAGCGCCTCAGGATGCCCTGTAGCGTTTCACAGCCAGCGAAGTGCACTTTTCAAAGTGCTGTCAACTGTTGCAATGTAGTAAAATGGACAGACTGTGCACAGTGAGATCCCACAACTAGCCACCTGACAATGACAAGGTCGCCTGCTGTTCCTCTACCGACAGTACCGTGCGACCCTCGACATCCAGCTGAGGGAGCATACAGAGTCTTTGCTCAAGACCTCATCTGAAAGAAAGCACCCCCATTCCCATGGCATTTGAAAACACAGCCTCTTGACTCAGAGACAGGAGTGTGATCTGCTGAATGATAGCTGACGCTGTTGGATGGAAAGCTGAAGCTGGATGGCAGGATAGAACCAGTGGCGAGGGGGCCAGGGAACTGAGGGAGGAAGCAAGCAGGGAGCTGAGGAAGTCAGCAGAGAGGGCAGACAAGCAGCACTGTCCGTTCCAAAACACAAACAGAAATTGCCGTAAAATCTCAGCAGGTCTAGCAGCATCTACGGAGAGAAATCAGAGTTAATGTTTCGGGTCCGCTGACCCTTCTTTAGAACTATCCGTTCAACCTGGGTTTGCAACATTACTGGCGCGAGAATATCCAACAAATTACGAGCCATGCCCCTTGAGCACTGACTCAGAGAAAGACCACACTGGTGTTGTCCAAATGACTCTGCTCAGTCAGACAGACAAATACTGGAAGTGGGGGAGAAGGGTGATGTTGAGACTGCAGTAACCAGATTATATCTGCATTTCTTCCAGCTTCCAACATTCCAATCTGTACTGGATTTGAGGAAGCTTGCAAAGGCATTGCAGGTAAGAGTGTTATCGATGTCTACGGGGCTACGCGCACGCGCGCGCGCGCGCGTGTGTGTGTGTGTGTGTGTGTGTGTTGGTGGTGGGTGAGGGGGGCAGTGGGGGTTCATGGACAAGAAACTCAGAAATTCTCAAGAATGACTTCTGTTGGTTTTGGGTCAGCTTGGCACCCCCAGTTGGTTGGAGGGGATAACCCATAGTAGAAGGTCACTGCAGGCAGGGAGGCGAGGAGAGAGCATTTGGAATGGTGGTTGGGTGGAGAGGCAGGGGAGTGGAGAAGATGCTGGGAAGGAAACAGAGACTTGGGAAGTTACAGGTAGATCACAGCAGGATTTACAACACTCTTGCTCTTCTCAGCCCACAAGCAGTGCTGCAAAGACTCATGATTCCAGCCTTCTTCTGAATTCTTTTACGGCTAAGGTGTCCTAAGACCAGGGAAATCAGTCAGCATGGGTTTAAAGAATGATAAAGCAACCTAATTAAAAGATTCCACCTGACTGTCCAGACCCCTCAGATTGCATGGCTCGATCACTCCCCTGTCCTTGCCCCACAAAAAGCTGTGTTTGGTAAGTTTGAGGAGGCTAGGGCTCCTGATGAAGATTTTTCACATCTTTTTAACCTCTACTTTGACCCAGACCCACGAGTTGAAAGGGTTAAACTCAGTCCACTGAGCATCCAGCAGTAGTTTACGTCTGCAATGGATTTAATGGATTCACTTGGTGCACATAAGGTTCCTGAAGATATGAAGCATCTGCCAGTCTGAAGGTTTTAATTGGTTTGTCCCGCAGACAGAGAGCAAGAGGGTCAGAAGCAGCATTTACTGCTTCAAAATGAACAAACTGCACCATCTGCAATGTGTTTCCACAACATACATAATGCACAGTATATTCCACAAGATCTATTCCACTTTCCAATCTCTCACATACTCTATCCACCTCTTCACCCTCTCACATGCACACTGCATCTCATCCAAATCCTCACCCTCTCACACGCACACTATATCCCATCCAATTCCTCATTCTCTCACACACACACTGTATCCCATTGAATTCCCAGATTCTGTTCCAAGGCCAGGCTGAGCGATCAGAACAGCTCCTCCTGTCTCACTCTGCAGCTCATTCTCCACACGTACTCACCCTGGGGACCTGCTGCTGGGCTTTTCCAGTTCATTGAAAGGATCTCCTTGTTGCAGAGATGGAGCATCTGACTATCGACGAACTAAAGATGCAGAAGGCCTTTCTCAAAGTGCAGAAGAAACAGGAGAAGGAGATGAAAGAACTCGAGAGGAAGACACAGAAGAAGAAAGATGATCTGATACAGAAATATTCCAGCAGTTTCACAGAGCTTCGTCGGAAAAATTCCAGCAATAGCAAAGGACACAAGAAAAAATGGTAAACATGGAAAATCCTCACCGTAACACATCCAACTACCCACTCTCTGTCTCACTGTACCCCATCCAACTCCCCAGCCTCTCACCCCCATACCCCATCCTACTCCCCACCCTCACATACACTGTACCCCATTCAACTCCCCACCCTCACACACCTTGTACCTCATCCACTCCCCACCCTCACACACACACTGTACCCCATTCAACTCCCCACCTTCTCATACACTGCACCTCATCCAACTCCCCACCCTCACACCCTGTACCCCATTCAACTCCCCACCCTCTCGGATGTACAATACCCCATCCATCTCCCCTGGACCATATCTTGCCTCGATAATTGCATTTTTTATGCACACGTTTGGTTGTTTGAAGTCTAGTTCAGATTTGTGAAGTGTTCTCAAAGTAAGCACGAGGCTGTGGTTATGTGGGTCTTTTGCTGTTCCAGGAGTCTTGGCAATATCCAGGATAGTGTGCTCTGTGGGGAATCTCCAAGTGTCGCCAGCATGCCATGCAGTGGGGCAGTAACTGACCGAGTCAGTGAGCTCAGGGATAAACTGCAGGCAGACTTACAACGAGTGCACAGAGAGCAGTACGACCTTATCAAGAACAGAAAAGAACAACATATCTCTGAGGTACAGTACTGGGTTAATAACATCACGTAGTGTAGTGATACAATAGTTGATTCTCACTCCGTTGGGATGTGGACATTTATTGCACCATTGTCTGCTGGGCCGTGGGGATTTACTGTAACACATTCTCACACTCTGCTGGGCTGTGGGGATTTACTGTAACGCATTCTCACACTCTGCTGGGCTGTGGGGATCTAGTGTAACACATGCTCATACTCCGCTGGGCTGTGGGGATTTACTGTAACACATTCTCATACTCCGTTGGGCTGTGGGGATTTAGTGTAACACATTGTCACACTGCTGGGCTGTGGGGATTTGCTGTAACACATTGTCACACTCTGCTGGGCTGTGGGGATTTAGTGTAACACATTCTCTCACTGTGCTGGGCTGGCAGCTGCTGTCCGCTGGAAAGACCTGTCCCAGACACCTGGTGGTCTTGGCAAAGATGGCCAGTCCAGTCCTGTCCTGTACCCTGGCAATGTGTTCCCCAGTACCAGCCGAGTTCATCCCCGGGAGGAGCAGGGACAAGCCAAGAGAAGAGGGTTTGTCCGCTCTCCTCTACAGTGTCGAAAAATAGCAGTGGAGTCCGGTATCTCCCTCCCTCAGCACACCCCACTACCAGCTGCTGATCGCTGTGCAGGACGGTAAAGAGCTATTATGGGAAACAAGTTGTATTCACTTGCAAACTCTGTACAGTCTAACATGTGGTAGTATCTCTTAAACCTGCAGCAAGTGTCCAAACTGCTGGAAATAGCGAAGGAGAAACAAGCAGCAACCCTGAAGAGCTTAAAGGAGTCCTACGAAAGGTGAGAACTCACTGAGAAAAAAACTGGGTTCTCATCTACCAGAAAAGGGCCAAGACTCCCAGCAGGGATAAGGGGGGAAGGGGTGTTAGATTAGATTAGATTAGATTCAGATTTATTGTTGTATGTACATGAAAATACAGTGAAAAGTGTGTTATGTGCAAAGTGCCACCATGCTCCTGCGTTATCTTGATACACTGAATATAATGCAAGGTTTTATGACAATAGAGTTAATCTTCCTCCCTTCTCCTGGTTCCTCCTCCACTGCTCCTCCAGTCACTGCTTGGCATCAGCCAGGGTCTCTGAAATGGGCTCCGATGTCTTGGTTATCTTGCCAATCTGCTGTGCACCCCACCACCACCTCTCGCTCTCTCTCTCTCCCATCAGGGACAGACCCTGCTCCAGAGTGCTGACTGGGGCAGCATGGCTGCTCTGGGGAGGCCCTGGTGATCCACCTGGCAAGAGGAGCTGAATGATATGTCTCACTCAGTAACATCGAAGCTGATTCTAACACACTCCCCACTTATACTGGGCTGCACGCAGCCTGAGACCTACTGCTGTTGCACTTCCTTCCCATTTGGGTCCCAGTGTCCCTGGTGTTCATGATAACGGGGAACGGTACAGCATTACGGCAGTGTCACCGGACGTGTGATACAGAGGGCCAGACTAAAGCTTAGGGAGCAGGAGTCAAATCCCACGGTGGCAGCTGGAGAACTTTAAATTAAGTCTGTTAAATAAATCTGTAAACGGGTGAGGTGGTCTCAACAACAAAGTTACCCTGGTTTCTGTGGAAAAAAAATCCCACCCGACCTGGTTGGGCTATCCTCACCAGGCAAGGACACCCACCAGCCCTACCCGGTCTGCTGTACGCTTGACTCCAGACCCCAGCGACATGGTTCGCTAAACCCACTCGCAACACGGCAGTCAGGGTGTGCAGGGAAGACTGGCCTTGCTAGTGATGTCCCAGGTACGAATGAGGACATGATTCCCAAGGCTAGCTGAACGTGGACGCCCAGCAGTTCTTGGACCCGGGAATGGGTGGGTGTGAGTCACTGGGGTGACTCCTGACCCCCCCCACCCCCGCAGCATTGATTCCTCCAGACGGCAGCGTTTCACTCAAAGGTCGTACTGAATCACAGAATCCTTACGGTGCGGGAGGAGGCCATTCTGCCCGCACTGGCTCTTTAAGCCAGCGTCATTAACTCCTGCTTTTTTCCCCCCATACCCTTGCACAATATTTCTATCCAAATAACCGTCCTCTCAAACGCCCCATTTGAACATGCCTCCACCAGGATTCCACACAGTGCATTCCACACCCCTAACTACTCGCTGGGTGAAAAACGTGGCTACTTTTGCAGATCACTTTAAATCCGTGTCTTCTTGTTATTATTCCTGTTTTACCAGTAGCAAGGGTTTCTCCCTATCTATTCCAATCAGCCTATTCATTAGAATCACAGAATCCCTACAGCGTGGGAGGAGGCCATTCGAGTCCACACTAACCCTCTGAAGAGCACCCCACCCAGACCCAGCACCCCCCTACCCTGTCTCTGTAACCCTGCATTTCCCATGACCAATCCACCTAGCCTGCACATCTTTGGACTGTGGGAGGAAACCAGAGCACCTGGAGGAAACCCACGCAGACACAGGGAGAATGTGCAAACTCCACACAGACAGTCACCCAAGGGTGGAATTGAACCTGGGTCCCTGGCGCTGTGAGGCAGTGGTGCTAGCCACTGAGCCACCGTGCCGTCCCTTTATTAGTTTAAAAACCTTTTATCAGACCTCCTCCCAGCCTTTTTCTCTCCATGGAGAATATTACTAACTTCTTCGATCTCTCCTCGAAACTGAGGTTCCTCATCTCTGGAGCTATTCCTGTCCAAGGAGCTGCCCCTTCACTCCGAAATGTCCACACTCTATTTTTAAGAAACTGTGCCCTTTCTTCATTGTTGTGCCAATCAGAGGAAGCAATTTCTCTGTATCTATCCTGTTGAATCCTTTCCTTGTTTTTAATACCTTGGTCAAATCAGCTCACACTCTTAAAGATAAGGGACTGATGTCTCATGTATGCAGCCTGTTGAATCCACACCGCACCTTCACCAAGTACCTGTACAACCTGGAACTGTGGGCCCAGAACTGAACAGAGGAACACATACAGCTATAACATTACCTCCCACCCTTTTGTGATAATCCAGCCCCTTTAAGGTAGGGGCTGAATGCCATTAAACTTTTCAATTATATTTTTGTGGGTTTTGCTGAATGACATTCTTTTCATTATTCATTCATGGGACATAAACACTTCGAGCAAGGCCAATGTTTTTTTGCCTGTCACCAACTGGTCTTGAAATGAGTGACTTGTTAATCCATTTCAGAGGGCAGTTAGGAGTCACCTGTAGGCCAAACTGGGTAAGGATGCCAGATCGCCCCTGCTTAAAGGACATTTCTGATGAAGGGTCTAGGCCTGAAACGTCAAGCTTTCCTGCTCCTATGATGCTGCTTGGCCTGCTGTGTTCGTCCAGCCCCACGCCTTGTTATCTCGGGTTATCCAGCATCTGCAGTCCCTATTATCTCTTAGTGAAACCTGATGGGTTTTTGCAATAACTGATGATTGGAGTCTCCAGCACTGAGACTGGTTCCAGATTTATTCATTGAATTTCATTTCTGCCAGCTGTTGTGGTGGGATTTGAACCCGTGTTCCCAGAGCATTACACACACAAAAACAGAAATTACTGGAAAAGCTCAGCAGGTCTGCTGGCAGCATCTGCAGAGAGGAATCGGAGTTAACGTTTCAGGTCCGATGACCCTTCCTCATAATCCAGACTCAAAACGTTAACTCCGATTTCTGTCTGCAGATGCTGCCAGCAGACCTGCTGAGCTTTTCTAGAAATCTTTCTTTTTGTTTCTGATTTACAGCATCCACAGTTCATTCAATTTTCCCTGGGTCACTGGAGTGTTAGTCCAGTCTGTATTTTTATCTCAGATGACCATGCCTGGTACCTCATGTGCGTGATATTCAGTATGTGATTTTTTTCTGAGGTAGGTCACAAATGGAATATTGCCTTTCATTGCTGGGATGGAGTTTAAAAATAGGGAGGGTATGCAGCTGTACAAGGTGCTGGTGAGGCCACACCTGGAGTACTTGGTGCAGTTTTGGTCTCCTTACTTGAGAAAGGATGTACTGGCACAGAATGGGGTGCAGAAAAGGTTCACTGGGTTGATTCCAGAATTGAAAAGTTTGCCTTATGAGGAGAGATTAAGTAGACTGAGACTATACTCATTGGAATTTAGAAGAAGTGGGGGGTGATCTTATAGAAACATATAAAATTATGAAGGAAATAGATAAGAGAGAAGCAGGGAGGTTGTTCCCACTGGCGGGTGAAACTAGAACCGGGAGCATAGCCTCAAATTAAGGGGGAGCAGATTTAGGACTGAGCTGAGGAGGAACTACTTCTCCAAAGGGTTGTGAATCTGTGGAATTCCCTGCCCAGTGAAGCAGTTGAGGCGACCTGGTTAAATGTTTTTAAGGCATATATTTTTGATAGATTTTTGAACAGTAAGGGAATTGAGGATTATGATGAGTGGGTGGGTAAGTGGAGCTGAGTCCACGAAAAAGATCAGCCATGATCCTATTGAATGGTGGAGCAGGCTTGATGGACCTACTCTTGCTCCTATTCGTTATGTCCTTACATTCACTGCTACCAATTCTCCTTTGTCTTCGGCCTATCTAACGATTAGAGATCAAAGATACACCCTTTAGAGTGTTTACAGAAGAGCCACTGTCCTGACATAACAAGAAGGTTTCTTGCATGAGATCATTTGGTCAGACCTTTAGGGAGCTGGTGAAATCTCATGAGGAAATTCCTCGATACAGACAGTGTGTGACCTCAGTCAATGGAGAGCAGCCAATGTAACATGAACATTAACCCCCTTCAGACTTTATGCAACATCTACCCCCCACCAAGCTTTTTTCCCCATAATCCATGACACAATGGTGTAAATAGCTACTTACCTCGCCCCCCCGCCCCCCGCATCTGCCCCCAAAGTCTCTGCCTTTGCAAATTCTGTACACTTCCCACTTCTCTTGTATTGCACTCTCTTTAGACTTGGAAGAAGAGTCAGCTTTGACTTATGGTGCACTACCCCGTTGGGTAATAAAAATGCCACTGGGGCAGGAGAGTCCATGTGTTTAACAGTGCTGCTCAGCCTATGACATTCCGAGAGATCTCTGCAGCTATTCACTACAAACCAATCTTTTCTTTTAGTGATATGAAAGAAGTGAAGAAAAAGATTGAGCTGAAGCGACAGGAGAAGATTGAGAACATGCTGAAAAGCACGGTGGATAAGAGCATCCAGGAGAAGTGAGTAATCAGCATCCTCCTTTGCTCTGCGATGATAAACTGCCTGGATTTATAAGTAACTCCTTAATCACTGGGTAACAGTGTGTTGAAGCTGTCCTGCAAAACCACTCCTGCAGTAACACAACAGTGTTAGGGGATAGTAAGAATTGCCCATGCTGGAGTCGGAGATAACGCAGTGTGGAGCTGGAGGAATGCGGCAGGCCAGGCAGCATCAGAGGAGCAGGAAAGCTGATGTTTCAGGTCGGGAACCTTCTTCAGAGTCCTGACCTGAAACGTCAGCTTTCCCACTCCTCTGATGCTGCCTGGCCTGCTGTGTTTCTCCAGCTCCATGCTGTGTTATCAGCGTTAGGGGATGTTCAGTTTGGAAGGTCTAGGTAACCAGTATCCGCCATTACTCAACATAGCTGGTGTCTGCCCAGGGCTGGTCTGCAAGAGAGCTGAGCGCTGTGGGACATCACACCCCCTTGGTATTACTGTATTAGCTGCTTGGGTACCTGGGAAAACCACACAAAAACACACCGGCGATTTGATCTGTACGTGGCTGTGTCGGTAGTGGAGACACAGAGTGAGAGAGACAGAGGAGTATGGGAGGAGTCAAAGCTGATATGTTGTCAACAAACCTGGAATACTGTGGCCAGTTTTGGTCTCCTTATCGGAGGAAGGATGTTCTACCTAGGGAGGGAGTGCAGCAAAGGTATACCAGACTGATTCCTGGAATAGCAGGACTGATGTTCGTGAAGAGTGACTGGATCAATTAGGATTGTACTTGTTGAAGTTTAGAAGAATGAGGAGGCAATCTCATAGAAAGTTATAAAATTCTAACAGAACTGGACAGGCTAAATGGAGGAAGGATGTTCCTGGTGACTGGCAAGGCCAGAGCAAGGGGTCACAGTCTAAGGATACAGGGGTAGGCCATTTAGGACTGAGATGCCACCGAAAGCAGTTGAGGCCAAAGCATTGGATGTTTTCAGGAGGGATTTAGATATGATCCTTAGGGATAAAGGAACCAAAGGGAAAGGGTGCTGAGTTGGACGATCAGCCGTGATCATATTGAATGGGGGAGCAGGCTCGAAGAGCCAAATGGCCTACCCCTGCTCCTATTTTCCACGTTTCTATGGCTTTGTTTAAAGCTCGCCCATCTGCTAAGAGAGGTTCATGGTGGACAGCTGACCCAACAATAGCCTGTGAAGGGTGGGTTGGGTGGGCCCGTGCAGCAATGTTTCCCAATGGGTTTCCCACTGTGAGCCCCGTTTTGAGACTTGGACCCCTCAGTGAGAGCTGCAAGAGTGATGACCTGTTAGAGTGGGCACCAGGCCATTGTAAATTAGTTGGAAACCTGTTGGTGCTCATTCTGGCCTCGGATTTTGTAACCCCAAAATTTTAGCTGTGGGGTCCTGCCCTACAGTAAGGAGAGATGGTTCCTCTGGCTTGGGAATTTACAACCAGGAGGCACAGCCTGGGAATAAAGGGGCAGCTGCCTAGGACTGAGGTAGAGAGAAATTCCTCTATACACAGGGTTGTGGATCTACCCCAAGGAGCGGTCGATACTCACTCGTTGAATATATTAATGGAAGAGGTTGATAGGTACGATGAGACAATTTCAAGAGAGTGCAAGAACCTGGAGCTGTTTTGGTGCGGCGCGGTGGCTTAGTGGTTAGCACTGCTGCCTCACAGAACTGGGGACCCGGGCTCGAATCCACCCTTGGGCGGGTTCTGTGTGGAGTTTGCACGTTCTCCTTGTGTCTGCGTGGGTTTCCTCCCACAGTCCAAAGATGTGCAGGCTAGGTGGATTAGCCATGGGAAATGCAGGGTTACAGGCAATGGGTAAAGTGGGTGGGGGGGGCGGTGCGGAGCTGTGCCCTGGTGGGATGCTCTTCGGAGGACTGGTGCGGACCCGATGGGCCAAGTGGCCTGCTTAGACACTGAGTGATCTTACTGAATGGAGCTGTGACCGTGGAATGCATTGCAGTCCCAGATGACCAACCATCTAATCATCTGCAGCTTGACCACCTTCAACTCAGAGTTGCTGAGCTCGAGGCACAGTTGCAGACGTTGTCAGGCAAGGGCAGGGGGAAATTGCCTGGGCACTTTCCTCCTGGAGGCAGTTACACCCCTTCACTTCAGCAAAACCTTCTGCCTAGACTATCCCAAGGACTGACCTATGGATGAGCAGACCGACCGTAGAACCATGGTGCAGGATGCCATTCAAGTGGGTATGGGAAGGAAGGCTGAACAGGAATGTGCTAGAGAGAGGGGGGACAGTGTAATCAAGGAGATAGATACTGTTCTCTAGCTACACCAGACCTCCAAATGCATTGTTGCTTGTCTGGTGCCAGTATTAAGAATATCTCCTTGTAGCTGGAGTTGAAATGATAGAAATCCTAGAATCCCTACAGTGTGGAAGCAGGCTATTCAGCCCATCAAATCCACATCCCCCCCACCCTATCCAAGTAAACTTGCATTACCCTTAGCTAACTCACCTAGCCTGGACACTATGGGATAATTTAGCATGTCCAAACATCCTAACCTGCATGTCTTTGGACAGTGGGAGGAACCCGGAGCAAACCCACACAGACACAGGGGAGAATGTGCAAACTCCATGCAGACAGTCGCCTTAGGCCGGAATTGAACCCCGATCCCTGGTGCTGTGAGGTAGCACTGCTAACTGCTGAGCCACCGTGCCTTGGATCCTGGAACCTGGAACTCGGAATGGGAAGGAAAGGACCCCATTGTCATCAGTTTACATGGGATCCAGCAGCAGATATAGAACTGGAAATAATAACTGAGTCATGTGCTAATTAGCAGAGGGTCAACCGGTTTAAATTAGAATATGCGAGACCCACTGGGCAGAAGGGGTTTTGTTTACTGATAACATAGTGTGGAGCTGGAGGAACACAGCGGGCCAGGCAGCATCAGGGAACAGGAAAGCTGATGTTTCGGGTGGGGACCAAACATCAGCTTTCCTGCTCCTCTGATGCTGCCCAGCCTGCTGTGTTCCTCCAGCTCCACACTGTGTTATCTCTGACTCCAGCATTGGCAGTTCTTACTATCTCTCATTTTGTTTAATGAGGCAGTCGCTGGTACAAAGAAAGGTTGGACTGTATTACCGGAATGGGGTTTACTTAAAACGAGGCTGAGGCTAGTGCCACACAAATATACAAGCAAGGAGGAGGAGACTTGGTGAATCATGTAACTAGGACTGTGCATAGAGATTCTAACAGCGGGGAATTGGTTTCAGTGTATAGAAAAACAAATGCAAAAGGAAAAAAGTATAGACAACAGAAGAATGTTGGTAAAGACAAGCAGGGACAGGCAGGGGCAGAATGTTCAACAGTAATACCTTATGAGAAATGAAGGTCCACGCAGAGGATAGCAAGTTAAAAAATAGCTTTTTATGTGACTGTATAAAGTACCCACTATAAGACGAGTGCAGATAAACAGTTTAGATTCAATCACCATTACACGGACATAGTTACAACATACCCAAGGCTGGAAAATAATTCTTCCAGAGGACACACTGTTTCAAAAACACAGACAGAACGGAAAAGGAGTAGCAATAGCCCTGATACAGAGCACTCTTACTTAAAGTTGGGATTTTGTTCCATTTACCAGGATGGAAGCTTTGAGTTACAAAAGTAGGCTGGGACCTTTTTATTTACTGGAGTGTAGGAAGCTGAGGGGTTGACCTTATAGAGGTGTATAAAATCATGAGCGGCATTGGTAAGGTGAATAGCCATGATCTTTTCCCTAAAATAGGGAATTAAAAACTAGGGGGCATATTTTTAAGGTGAGAGGAGAAAGATTTAAAAAGGACATGAGGGGCAACTTTTTTTTTACACAGAGTGGTTTGTGTGTGGAATGAACTGCCAGAGGAAGTGGTGGATGTGGGTACAGTTACAATGGTTAAAAGGCATTTAGACAAGTACATAAAAAGGAAAGATTTGGAGGGATATGGGACCAGCACAGGCAAGTGGGACTAGTTTAGTTTGGGAACATAGTCAGAATGGACTAGTTGGACCGTAGGGTCTGTTTCCGTGCTGTATGACTCTAAGACTCGATATTAGAAAAAAAACATGATTTTCAGTTAGAAACTTTAGGTGAAATGTGGTTTCCCATAAGAATCAATGTTAAAAATAGACATGTTCCCGATGACAATTGTTGTTGCCTGGAAAAAACAATGTAGAAGTTGAAATAACAAGGTGTGGAGCTGGATGAACACAGCAGGCCAAGCAGCATCATAGGAGCAGGAAAGCTTGACGTTTCGGGCCTAGACCCTTCATCAGAAATGGGGCAGGGGAAGAGGGTTCTGAAATAAATAGGGGGAGAGGGGGAGGCGGATAGAAAATGGATAGAGGAGATGATAGGTGGAGAGGAGGCAGACAAGTCGAAGAGGCGGGGATGGAGCCAGTAAAGGTGAGTGTAGCGCCCCCTTGACCTGTCCGTCCTCCCTGGACTGACCTATCTCCTCCCTACCCCCCCACCTACACT
>JAHRHZ010000133.1:3926983-3945312 GCA_024137785.1 Ginglymostoma cirratum
TGGGTGCACCCTTATTCTGTCAGTCACGGGAGAGTCCCCAATGGACCAGGAAGCGCCTTGTTGCTGCCGCCCCTTTCGGGGGGGGTCCCTTCACTGACCCTGCTCGCAGCACCAAATTTGTCGTGGAGAATCACCAGGAGACGTAGAGGAGTCTTCAAGAACGTAAACTTTTATTTGCAAACAAAAGCTGTGACAACCAGAAAGTAGCTTTCAGATCGCCCCTGACCCAAGGGGTTTGTTATTTTTTATACCTTTTCTGTTATCATGTTTTTCTGAAGTTTATCAGTATGACCAATTATGTTGGCCTTTGTTATCTTTCCAAAACTGCTCACTTTCTGCCTCACTTGTTTGCCACAGTGGTTTTCTACCCTAAGACATTGTGCTTATTCAATTATTACATTCATAATTAACTTCTGCCACAATGGTTTCTAGTACTTGTTTATACGCCACGTGGCTTGACTAATCTAATCATATTATGCTACCATTGTTGTCTATCCTCACATGGTCTGATCAACCTAAACACATCATGCAAACCTAAGCATATTATATCACTATCATATTAAGTACAACATGCAAATCCGAGCATATTATGCCACTATATTTTCCTATTACTACTTTATGTATTATCTTTCTATGTATTACTTTATCTTTCTATGTATTACTTCATCTACTTTATGTTTTATGTATGTATTATTTTATTTTCCATACTGTCAGCCAATGCCAGCAGATCAAATGGTCTGAAACTTTGGTCCACCATTAATTGGAGTGAAGGCACAACCCTTTAGAGCTGAGATGAGGAAGAATTTCTTCACCCAGAGGCTGGTGAATCTGTGGAAGCCAATGCTACAGAGGGCTGGAGAGGCTAAGTCATTGAGTATCTTTAGGACAGAGATATATAGGTTCTTGATTGATAAGGGGATCAAGGGAAGGCAGGAGAATGGGGTTGAGATATGAGCTATGATTGAATGGTGGGGCAGACCCAATGGGCTGATTAGCCTAATGCTGCTCCCATGGTCTTATGGAACCTTGGCTCCAGGCTATTAGTGTTAACAGGGGTTTAAATCACAAGCGTGAATTGGAGATGTCAGTGACACCAGCAAGCATCCATCAATGGGGTTTATGGTTGGGTAGGTAGATGGAGGGAGGGGCAATGTTCTCTAATTATCAGTCTGAATCAGCCTTGGAGACGCTGCTCTGACCTTTGTGTGAACTGGAACAAGCGGGGATGGTGGGACTGAAATTCATCCCAACCCCTGGTATCGTGAAATGCTACAAAAACAAAGTAGAGAGAAGCAGAATTTACACTCCGAGTCCAGACGCTGCCAGACATGCTGAGTTTCTCCAGCAATTTCTGTTTTCTGATTTCCACCATCTGCAGCTCTTTGTTTTCTGGCTGATGTGAAGTAGTAGCTCGTCTCATACCGTGTGCAACGTCCTTTTCCACTGAAGACGTGGACTCAGGCTGTTCAGTCACTACCAGTCCACGTCACTCGAATGAAGAGAACTACTTTCCTGCCAATGTCAGAGTGACGCTGAGGAACATTATAGATCTTCCCCCAGAGGAACTGATGTTATTTCCTCTCGGGTTGTGGCTGTCATTGCCAAGACCCATTTATCACATGGATTCTGCTGCTTTGAGTGACTAACCCCTTCCAGAGTACACCATTCCAAAAAGGTGGGCTGGAGATAGCCAAGACCAGGGCATTGACAGCAGTTATGTCTGGTGGGGAATCAGATTCGTCTCTCTGAACAGCATTCTCAACCTGTGCAGCTACCACACCGTCGACTATGATACAGATCACACCCTCGTCCGCATCTGGGCTAGGATGCAATGTTTGGACCTTTTACAACCAAAACAGAAAAGGTATCTTTGTATCAATGTCAGCCATACTGCCTACTCTGGTTAAATAACAGCAGTCATAGGAAGTTAGAGCCCTCAACGTTCCGTATTGTACACGAATTTTAGGAGATCAGCTAACACAGCAACGATTTATCTTCCTTTGAGAAAGTTCCTAAACAGTCAACATTTCTAAAGAATTCCCGGAAACATCAGGGTGCCTTGGTTCAGGCTTCCATGTTCACATAGCAGGTAGGATAGCAATCTGTGTGTACCCCCTTTATCAATACTAGTGTTTAGAAATGGCTAGGAACTGACGCTCGGCAGGATATACACTAAAAATCTCAACCTGGGAAATGAACAGACAGAAAGGTGACCATTCTGGCATCTCGGGTACCTGTCCTGTACTCATTGGTTAGAAAATTCAAACACATTGTGCAATCTTCGAACCCCTAGAATTAAGCTATATTTATTAACAGGTCCTCATTAGGAGGCAGTTGGATAGTTTATCAGACAGAAGATGGACCCTGGAAGATGTTGGAGGTTCCAGGGAAGAGTCTCCTAACACTTTGGCTAAGGAACAGGATGTTCTATCTATGACTTACTCAGATCAAAACACATTCTTCATTTCATCCTCTGGTATCAGTGAACCGCTCTCATGGGTTGAATTCTCCTCCTGTCTGTTTAACTAATGTACCATATCTAAACGGCCACTACTTAACAAACCGGCATAAAATTACTTAAATAGTCGACTGTCAGTCTTCGGTAACTGACTCCAAAATGTTACGCAGTCAAGCAGCTCGGTGGGACAAGTAATCTCTGGCGTTGCCATGAGTACAGAAGCAAAATGGGCACCATCTACGAGACCATACTCTCAACAGATGGGAAACAACGTTCCCTTAGAAATTCCCTAAACACCATTCTCTCTGAATAAAGACCAACATTCCACTTGCATTCCCTATTGTGCATTCCTCTCTTTTTGAGGTTTATGCACAAGGATATTTCAAAGTCCTCTGTGTTGCAGCTTTCCAAACTCCTCCTCCATTTGTAATCAATTACTCTATGCTTCCCGCCAAATCCTCACGTCGTCCCACATTATATTCCATCTGCCAAGTTTTGTCCCACTTGAATAACGTGTGTATATCCCTCCTTAGAACCTTTGTGTCATCTTTGCCAGTTGGCTTTCCACCTATTCTTGTATTTTTTAAATTCACTCACAGGATGAGGATCATCGCAGCTGGGCACCGTTTATTGCCCATCCCAAATTGGCAAGAGGGCAGTTAAGAGTCAACCAGATTCCTCTGGGTCTGGAGCTACATGTAGGCTAGGTCAGGCTGGATGGCAGATTTCCTTCTCTAAAAGGCAATAGTGTACCAGATTGGTTTTTCTAACAATCAGCAATGGATTCATCATCCTCGAACTTGGCTAAAGTACATTCACTTCCCTCATCCAGGTTATTAATGTCTCTCATGACCCAGCAAATAGGTGGAAAGCCAACTGACCCAGCATTGATCCCTGTGGTAATCCATTACAGGTTACCATGCTGAAAATGCCCCTCTATCACAAATCTGCCTTCACTGAGTGAGCCAATCCTCTCTGATGCACACTTCCTGTGACTCACCTGCCCACTCTAGCCTCCTTCTTCACTGACACCCCATTCCCCACCCTTCTGCCTCCCTTTCCCATTCCTCTTCCCATTCTCCCCCATGTCTCTCTCTCTCTCTCTCTCTCGCTCTCTCTCACTCTCCTTCACTCAGACATTCCCTCCATCCCTCCTTCCTCTGGGGGTGTGGGGTGAGGGGAGAAGGCCGACCCAGGGGAGTGGGCAGAGCTGGGTGGTATTAAAGATCAATGAGGTCATCTTTGCGTTGAACTTCATGAGATAGGAGAGGTATTAAATCAATATTTTGTGTCAGGTTTTACTGTTGAAAGAGAAATGGAGACTAAAGAACTCAGGGACATAAACATTGATGTTTTGAAAACAGTTCACATTACAGAAGAGAAAGTCCTGGAGGTCTTAGAAAACATAAAGGTAGCTGAATCTCAGATCTTGATTGAATGTATCCCAGGGTGTTGTGGAAAGTTAGAGAGGAAATTGTGGGGCCTGAGGCAGAATTATTGGTATCATCTATAAATATGAATGCTGTGCCATTCTTTAAGAAATGCTGTAAGGAGAAACCTGGAAACTATAGACTTGTGAGTCTGGCATCAGTTGGAGGTGATTCTTAAAGATAGGATTTACATGCACCTTGAGAGGCAAAGGTTGATTGGGAATAGTCAGCATGGTTTGTGCGAGGAAAATCATCTCTCACAAACTTGATTAAGTTTTCTTGAAATGAAGTAACCAAGATAATTAATGAGTGCAGAGTGGTAGAAGCTGTTTACTTGGACATTAGTAAAGCCTTTGACAAGGTTCTGCATGGTAGAATAATTAGTAAAGTTAGATCACATGGGATTCAGGGTGAGCATGCCAATTGGATTCAAAATTGGCTTGATAGTAGGAGACAGAGGGTGGTAGTGGAGGGTTGTTTTTTTTAGATTGGAGTCCTGTGACCAGTAGTATTCCACAGGGATCGGTACTGGATCTACTTTTGTTTGTCATTTATATAAATGATTTGGATGAGAATATAGGAGGCATGATGACACCAAAGTTAGTGGTGCAGTGGACAGTGAAGTAGGTTATCTAAGATTACAAAGAGATATTGATCAACTGGGTCAATGGGCTGAGAATGGCAGATAGAGGTTAATTTGGATAAAATGTGAGGTATTGCATTTGGTAATACAAACAAGGATAGGACTTATACAATTAGTGGTAGGATCCTGGTAGAATGGACAGACCTAGGGATTCAGGAACATAATTCTTTAAAATTTGTGTTACAGGTAGACAGTGTGGTTAAGAAGGCGTTTAGCTCACTTACCTTCATTGCTCAGACCTTTGAGTATAGGAGTTGAAACATTATGTTGATGTTGTACTGGACTTTGGTGAGACTTCTTCTGGAGTACTGTGTACTGTTCAGCCACCCTGTTCTAGGAAGGATATCATTAATCTGGTCAGGATTCAGAAATGATTTACCAGGATGTTGTCAGGAATGGAGGGTTGGAGATATAAAAATAGACTGGAAAGACTGGAACTTTTTCCACTGGAGCATAGGAGGTTGAGGAGCGACCTTATTGATGTTTATAAAATCACGAGGGGTACAGATAAGGTGAAGGACAAGAGTAAGTTCCCTGGCTTAGGGGAGTTTAAAACTAGGGGACATATTTTTAAGGTGAGAAGAGATAGCGTGGAAAAGGATATGAGGGGCAACTTTTTGTTTACACAGAGAGTGGACCCTGTGTGGAATGGACTGCCAGAGAAAGTGGTGGACTGCATAGAACATAGAACATTACAGTGCAGTACAGGCCCTTTGGCCCTCGATGTTGTGCCAACCTATGAAACTAATCTGAAGCCCATCTAACCTACACTATTCCATTATCATCCATATGTTTATCCAATGACCATTTAAATGCCATTAAAGTTGGTATAGTAACAACGTTTAAAAGAACATAAGAACATAAGAACTAGGAGCAGGAGTAGGCCTTCCGGCCCTTCAAGCCTGCCCCGCCATTCAACAAGATCATGGCTGATCTTTTCGTGGACTCAGATCCACTTACCCATGCTCTCACCGTGTCCCTTAATTCCTTTATTGTTCAAAAAAAAATCTACCTTAGCTTTAAAAGCATTTACTGAGGTAGCGTCAACTACTTCACTTGGCAAGGAATTCCATAGATTAACAACCCTCTGGGTGAAAAAGTTCCTTCTCAATTCAGTCCTAAATCTGCTCCCTCTAATCTTGAGGCTATGCCCTCTTGTCCTAGCTTCACCTGCCAGTAGAAACATCCTCTCTACTTCTATCTTATCTATTCCCTTCATAATTTTATATGTTTCTATAAGATCCCCCCTCAATCTTCTGAATTCCAGTGAATATAATCCCAATCTACTTAGTCTCTCCTCATAAGACAACCCCCTCAACTCCGGAATCAACCTAGTGAACCTCCTCTGCACCCCCTCCAGTGCCAGTACATCCTTTCTCAAAGAAGGAGACCAAAACTGCACACAGTACTCCAGGTATGGCCTCACCAGCACCTTGTACAGCTGCAACATGACCTCTCTGCTTTTAAACTCAATCCCTTTAGCAATGAAGGACAAAATTCCATTTGCCTTCCTAATTACTTGTTGTACCTACAGACCAACCTTCTGTGATTCATGCACAAGGACACCCAGGTCCCTCTGCATAGCAGCATGCTGCAACTTTTTACCATTCAAGTAATAACCCTTTTTACTATTACTCCTACCAAAATGTATGACTTCACATTTATTTACATTGTATTCCATCTGCCAGACCTTTGCCCACTCACTCAATGTATCAATGTTCCTCTGCAAAGTTTCACAGTCCTCTGCACACTTTGCTCTGCCACTCATCTTAGTGTCATCTGCAAACTTTGACACCGTACAGGTGGTGCCCAACTCCAAATCATCTATATAAATTGTAAATAATTGCGGTCCCAACACTGATCCCTGAGGCACACCACTAGTCACTGATTGCCAGCCAGAATAGCTCTCATTTATCCCCACTCTTTGCTTCCTACTAGTCAACCAATCCTCTATCCATGCTAATACTTTACCCCTAACGCCATGCATCCTTATCTTATGCAGCAGCCTCTTGTGCAGCACCTTGTCAAAGGCCTTTTGGAAATCTAGGTACACCACATCCACTGGGTCCCCATTGTCCACCTTGCTCAAAATGTCCCGTAGAATTCCAAAAGATTTGTCAAGCATGACCTGCCTTTCATGAACCCATGCTGCGTCTGCCCAACGGGACAATTTCTATCGAGATGTCTTGCTATTTCTTCCTTGATAATAGACTCAAGCATCTTCCCCACTACAGAGGTTAAGCTAACGGAGATTTAAGCAAATAGAGATTTGGATAAGTTAATGAATGAGGAAGCTTTAGAGCGATGTGGGTCATGTGCAGGCAAGTGGGAGTAGTTTAGTTTGGAAACATGGCATTGACTAGTTGGACCGAAATGTCTGTTGCCTGGCTGTATGACTGTATGTCGGACAGGGCAGAGCCGGTGGCGGGGAAACAGTGGCCAGTAGGCGGAGCCTAGGCCGGCGACACACAGGGGATGGCACGGAAGCTACACCAGTGGGCGGGGCATACGGCGGGGCCAATGGGAAGTGGTTGGGTCCGCTGTCTGGGGGAAATAGGTCATGGCGAGTGGGCGGGGCTCAGCGCCGGTGGGCGGTATAGAGGGCGGGATTTAGGGTGAGTAGGCGGGACATAGTGTGTGGCGGCGCTGGTTGGTGGTGAGGTGGTGGGAGGGTTTGGACGGGGCTCGGGCATAACGGAAGAGGCGGAGCGTGAGTGGGCGGGGTCGGCGCTAGTGGGCGGAGCTCAGGTCTAGTGGGCGGAGCCGGGGAGCGGGGACAGTTGATGTGGGTGAGGCCCGTGTAGGGTTGGGCATGGCCATGGGCGGGCTAAGGGAATGGGGGCTGGCTTAGCCCGGTGTTTCGTGCTGCTGCCGGGCGAACACGGGTGTGCGTTGTGTCAGTGAAGTATAGACCGGGTCGGGGTGAGGCACCATGTTCAGCTGGCTGTCCGGGCCTGAGGCCCGCGGGAAGGACTCCACGGTGTTTAGCACCGTGTCCGAGGGCCTGCGCTCCCTGTACAACAAGAGGCTGCTCCCGCTGGAGGATTACTACCAGTTCCATCACTTCCACTCGCCCGCCCTGGAGCAGGCCGACTTCGAGAACAAGCCCATGGTGCTGCTGATCGGCCAGTACTCCACCGGCAAGACCACTTTCATCAGGTAAATGCAAACCGATAACTACTAAACATCAGGTAAACAACTAGAACTGCAACTGCTCTCCATCGGTGGGCAGAGGAACAGAGCTAATGTTAGCTGTACCTTCCTATCAGAACTGCAGATAGTTGGCCGTGAAATAAGGGAAAAGGTTGGCAGCTGGCAAAAAGATCTGAAATTGAAAAGGTCTGTGATCAAATTTTAAATGTTGTAATTGTACCAGCCAGAGCAAGTGGTGGAGCCTGGTACAATTACAACATTTAAAAAGCGTCAGGATGGTTACATGAATGGCAAGGGTTTAGAGGGATATGGGCTAAATGTCTGGCAAATTGGACTAGGTCAGAAAGTACACACCTATTGGACGAGAAACCCGTGTGGTGTGATTTCTGACCTTGTCCACCCCAGTCCAACACCGGCATCTCCACAAGATGTACTAGATCAGTTTAGGATATCTGGTCATTATGGGTGAGTTGGACCAAAGGGTCCATTTCTATGATGTACAACTCTGACAGGATTTCATTCTCCAACAAGCCAAAGGGTTGTGGTATTGAGATTGATAAGAAAACTAGATTTTTGTACAGAGGAAGTGTGAATGGTCCAAAGGTTCTTGTTGTAAGTTCAATAAGTGAAATGGGGAATGGATCCAAGATAGGAACAGAGGTTACAATCAAAAAATGTAAATCTGAGCCAGAAATACCCAGTTGAATGGTGAGGTGGTATCTCTAAACCGAAGATTTAGGTATCACTGGGAAAAGTCAAGAC
Organism: Ginglymostoma cirratum; assembly: GCA_024137785.1. Taxonomy (NCBI): domain Eukaryota; kingdom Metazoa; phylum Chordata; class Chondrichthyes; order Orectolobiformes; family Ginglymostomatidae; genus Ginglymostoma; species Ginglymostoma cirratum. Next base: position 3,935,430 of record JAHRHZ010000133.1, read on the forward strand.
TAAAAGATGAGAATGGGAAAAAGCTGAACAATTAAAATTGTAGCGTCACACTTGCAGATCTGAATAGTCTGTCCAGGAGGAAAAACACCATAAGCAGCGAATATGTTGAGGGAATATCTGAGCAGATCCCCAAAGAAAGCAGAGGAAGCGGTCATTCAACATTTCGTACTTGTTTGCTATTGAGTAAATTGTGTCTGTGTTCTGCATGCCAACACCATCAACCCACCTCTGCCCCAGAACCTTTCGATAGATTTACTTAACAACATTTATCAACCGTAGCTTTAAAATTTATAGTGATCAGTAGATCCAGCATCAACTTCTTTTTGCAAAGAGAATTCCAATATCTTGATTTCGGTGTCTTGAAAGTTTTGTTCATTCTCTCCTTGACCTTCTAAGATGAAGCATCTTAAATTATGTGTGTGTCTGTGTCATCCCTCATTATAATTTAACCTTTGAAGTCCAAGCATCGTTTGGTGAATCTGCACTACATTTCTTTCATATCATTTATTATGTAGGTGATGCAGAACAGCTTTCCGTACTCCAGGTATGGTCTAACTAAGGCTTTGTTTAGTTGAGCCATGATTTCTTTGCCTTAATGTTATAATCCTTTACATGTAAAGGCCAGCTTTCTGATATACTTGTTGATTATTTTCTGTACCTGTTTGTGATATTTTAATGATCTGAATACCTGGACCCGCACTATTTCTTAACTTTCTATCATTTAGACAGTACTCTGTTCTGTCCTTTTAGGTACAAAGTGGCTGACCCCATGTTTCTCTGCATTGAATGCCACTTGCCACAGTTTTTCCCATTCACTTAATCAGCCAGCATTCCATTGTAGTTTTATGCATCTGTCATCTCTGATTGCAATACCATGTACCTTTGAAAGATTTGGGAATTTGCTTTCCATTCTGTTGTAAATATGGTGAATTGTTGAGGCTCCAACAAAAATTTTTGCAGCCCACCACAACAGTGAGGAGTGGTCTCTGTTAAATAATTGGGTTTGCAGGCATACAGATACTAAGTAAATAGTCTTGTAATTAGAGGTCACCATCTTAACAGAAATTTCACCATGAAAGTTGCTTTATTTTTAGTTTATTCTTTCGTAGGATGTGGGTGTTGCTGGCATATGCAGCATTTAATGCCTATCCTTTGAATTGAAAGCTTTGCTAGGGACTTTTCAGAGGGGGCAGTTAGGAGTTGACCACATTGATTGCGTGTAGGACAGACCAGGTAAGGATGGCAGAGTTCCTTCCCTAAAGGATTTTAGTGATGTAGATAGGTCTTTACAACAATCAATGGTAGTTTCACGGTCACCATCACTAAGACTAGTTTTATATTCTGGATTTACAAATTTAATTTTAATACATTAATAAGAGATTTGAACTCACGACCCCAGAGCATTAATTGGGACCTGTGGATTACTAGGTCTGTGACATTATCACTGGATCACTGTCACTCCACAGTGGTAACAGAACTGTTTTCTTAATGGCTTCAGGAATAGAGTCACCACACGTATGTGTACAATGGGATTGAAGTCCCACAAAACATGTTTTAACTCTTAACATAGATTCATAGAATTCCTACAGTGTGGAAGTAGGCTATTCAGCTCATTGAGTCTGAATGTCATGGGGTTATCTGGACAGAGCAATAAACAGCTTACTACTGTTGCTGTCATTATTAGTTCCTAATAATGAATGGTGTTGGAGATGAGCTTTAAACAGAACTGGTATGTGTGGCAACCGACTGAGATAAGTGCTTTTTTCTTGTTTTTGTTTGAGTTGGTAAAATATTGTATCTGGCAGCCAACGTAAATCATCCAGACAACGTCATGACATTTTATTGATTTCTAATTTGTCCTACACATCAGTGTTTGTGTCTGGGATGAATTGGAATCTAGCTCAACCTGAAGTGCAGAGTGTAAAGTGCCTGTGTTTTATAGGATGTCTGAATCTTCACGGAAATGAAAACCATATGGCCACATGTAGAAATAGCATACTCATTAGACGTGGTAGACTGAGAGACCGGGTCTAAGTTGAGAGTCAGATGTCTTTGGTGATTGCAGCATCCAATTGCAATGCAGGCAGAGTCTGATACTCATTGACCCCTTTTGTGTATCTGTCTGCATTTTGTAAGCAAGCTGATGACTGTACATGGTGTCAGTGATATGAAAGCTGACTGTCTGTATGTTATGATTTTATATGTCTGAATCCAGCCATTGCATACACTTGCTGTAAGCTTTCAATTTTGAAATGCTTCATGCACTTTACATAACAAACATGTTTACATGTAAATACTTATGATCATAGCTGACAAGTGTGTGTAGATAAAGTTTATTTTTAAAGTTGAATAAATCTGAGTAACTTCAAGACCAATTATGGGAGCCTTAAAACAAGGACCGAGTTGCTTACCCTATCCTAAATATCTCTTGTTCTACAACAACAGGATTACTTCAGGATTATATCACATCTCAGCTCAGCATAGGGTACTGAACAATGTGCGTGTTATACGTACCTAGTTCAGACATATGTTAAGCATGTCATATAAACATCTATTGTGTTAAATCTGTGTTAATATACATATGTCAGACTTGCCTGTGACTAATCACTGTTAAGTTCCAAGCTTAGCCTGCCACTTGGCTTATTGTTGCTTGTCTTTGGCCAGTTCTTGCTATGTAACTCAATACCAGTGGCTTCCTGAATTGTACTCCCTTGATTCGTTTCTCTGGCTGCTCACTCCTGACCTGTTGGGACTGGCTGGCATAACGAATGAGTTCATTTTAAGAAGTTATTGTATCTTTTCGAGTGCTGCCCTGCCCTGCTCTTGCCTTGTTCTCCTTTGCTTCACCTGTCATTCCTCAGCATGTTTCTGAGGGTTTTTTAATTCTTTTTGTTACAAATAATATTAAGTAAAACGTTAACATCTTATGTTTTTGTAATTCTTTCCTGTCCTTTAATAAGGTTCCATATTTCATATTTGATGAAAGATTGCAGTGTTCCTGATCTGGCATAGATATGATGGGCTGAATAGCCTCTATCTGTGCTATAATCTCTCTATTTGTGTGTCACCTGGGTTTGAGATGAAATAATTCCTTGAGTAAATCTTTTGAGCAGTACTCTTGAGGTGTGTCTCACGAATGTTCAGCCCGAATCTTAACGAGTTAATCATTGGGCTGCAATGGATGTGAAGAATCAGCTTCCCAGGCAAGACATTGTGAGAGAATTAAAAAGAAACTGCTATAGTAGTAAAACTGTAACTGTTAAATAAGGAAATTTAGATAACATCTGACTATAAACTGCTGCTTGTTGTTTTAACAAATTTTCTCACTTTGGGCACTGAAATTACCTCTGGCCTGGAAGTAGCTATCTGATATCCACTTGATTGCCTGCTAAACAAAAATGCTCCTGCTGTAGCCCAGTCCATTATTCAATAAGTTGCATGTTGAGTATTTTTGGGGGCAGTATTTTAAGGAGTATTAGCATGATGTGGTACCTCTCCATAAATGTATGTAGTTGGATGCTGAGATCGTGATTTACAGTCTGGTTATAGTCGCTTAACACCAACCACCTGTGCAGTTCAGCTCAACTTTCTGTATCATAATTAGAAACAAGAGTACAGTTTCCCCCACCACATTTCCAAAGGTCAGAGTGCTCTACCTGTTCCGGCCTGAGGCGACCCAGTTTGCTGTATTTTGAGAATAAGCCGAAGGCAGTATTGAAATGACAACTAACACTATATGACTCATAGTGCCTCTAACTCCTCTCCATTCTCAGACCAGGTCTGTAACTGTTTTTCTCGTGGGGTAACTGGTGAACATCCCTACCTTTGTGTATTGTTTTCTGCAAGTTGTCTTAAATTACGCAGTTCTGAATTGGACATCTGATGTTTGTCTTTTTGCTCATAAACTATCTTAATGCTAGGCTGTATTACTCCATTGTGCTTTTGGATTAACAAAGGCTTAAAACATACCTCCTTTTGTTTTTCAGTGGCTAAAAGCAAGGATTAGTTACTTGAAAGGGTTGTTCTGACTCGCAGAATTTAGAGCGTTGGTTTGCATTTCCTGTGTGAAACTCTGCGCCCTTGAGCTTTAGGCAAACGAAGGAAATCCCGTGAACATGCACTTCACTGGATTCTTTGCTATGCGCTCACATGCTGTCCCTGGGATCATCTTGTCCATGAGGCCCACTTCCTGTCCCCTTCACTGTTCTGTGTCCTGATTTCTAACTTATCTGGTAGTATTAACAGTTCCCTCTCATTGGATGCTGATCTCTCTTTCATCACTGTCCTCAAAATGCCCATCCTTGACCCTTCTTAATCCTTTCAAATTACTCCAATCTAACATTCCTCTAAATAAACACTTTGAGCCTTTCAGTGGGTTCCTGCTTCTATGCCACAGCACTGTGATCGAAGATATTGTTTGTTTGATCTATCATGGGTTCTTGACCTGTTGATTCTTCAGCGTTTTTGTTTTAAAATATCCATGGGCCCCTGGTAACTCAACAAGAGTGTTTGCTGTCTAAAAAGGTGCTGAACAATTACTCATTGTTTTGCCTACTCAACATGACTCGAAGACTGGTCACAGTCTCCAACGTAGTACTGAGAGGAGCTGGTAACCAGAGAGAAGTGAATGATGAGCTATCAACAAGGTAAAAAAGGATGTTGAATACTTTCCTTAACAGGTCCTGCTGATCATACAAGTGATATATAATAGAGAGATGTCCTCTTTACAGATCCCCAGTTGGATATTTTCGAAAAACTGCCCTCTGTAGGGTCCAATTTAAATTAAGGTGGTGGGGAAACAATCCGGAGGTGTTGCAGCAGTGTTGGGGCATTCAACAAAAATTCTCACAAGTCTGAAAAAATTCAGTAATAGTTGCGATGCTTAAAGTTGTATTTTTTGAACAAGTCAAACTACCACAGTTGTTTGCTTATTATACTAATTATTACTACCACTTTCTTCAATAAATTATTAGACTTAGATGCAGTTTTATTTTTCCACTGCTGTCAACTCAGAGACCATCTTACACAGTAGGCGGTCTGAGCCACGCTCCATCCTGTAGCATTAAAGTGGAGTGAATGATTGTAAAGAGAAAGCGCTCTTTCGGTGTCTCAGTTGTTACAGCTGTTGTTTGTTATTCACAGACTACTGCTTCTTACCAAATGAACTGAAGAAATCTGGTGCTAGTGATAACCTCAATTGCATGCTTACTAAAATGCTCTGACTAGACCCCACTCAATCTCTGTACAGATTATCTTTACGTATCTTGTCCAGAGTGTCAATTAACCATAACAAGTATATTGACTATGGCTAACCCAGAAATGCGAGTTGCGTTTAAAAACAAATAGCTTATTGAGACATAAATGAAGTTATTGCTTATTGCCTGCGCGACATTCTTATTTGCCTCAGTAGTGACCCCTTATGCTATGTGACTGTGGTAAACTATCCTTCCTCACCCTTCATTAGAACAGCTTACTGTATAGCACCATTAATGTAATGACATCCCAGGGCACTTCACAGAAGCATTATAAAGCAAAGTATGATACTGAACCCCCATAAAGTTAAATGGGTGAAAGCTAGTTCAAAGAGATAGATTTTTAAGAAGCCTCTTAATGGAGGAAAGTGAAGTAGAAAGAGGTAGAAATACAAGGTGAAAATTAGAAGAATTATGATTGAGGATGCACAAGAGGCTGGAGGTGATTACAGTGATAGGAAGAGGTTGGGCCATTGTGGGATTTGTAAACAAAGTTGAAGGTTTTCAAATTGAGCTGCCACTTCAAGGTGAACCAGTGTGGGTTAGCAAGCTCGGGGTGTGAGGGGAATTGGGCCTTTACTGTGAGTTAAAGCAATCAGCTAAGTTCTGGGTGACCATATATTAACAAAGCATAGAATTTGGGAGACCAGCCATAAGTACGTTAGAATAGTCACATATATGGATACAAGGGTATGAATAAGGTTTGTTACAGGTTCACAATCTCTGCAACATTTGCCCCATTTGATCACCACCTTTCACCCATCGTCCAGCTCGTTAGATTGCTCTTGCCTACTTTATTCAATTGTTGCTAGTGAATGACCTGTAATGTCTTCTCTTCCCAATTCTGCACCAGTACCTCTGGAGCCCTTGAAGGGTTTATTCTTGACGTCCCCCACAACCCTCATTGAGTATGTTCCTGTTAGAGCGAAGGGCAAGGATGGTAGGTATAGGCAATGCTGAATGACTAGGGAAATTGAGGTTTTAGTTAAAAATAAGAAGGAAGTATATGTCAGGTACAGACAGCAGAGTGAATTCCTAGAAGAGTTCAAAGGTAGCAAAAATACACTTGAGGGAAATCAGTAGGGCATAAAGGAGACATGAGATAGCTTTGGCAAATAGGTATAAGGAGAATCCAAAGGGAGTCTATAAATACGTTAAGGTCAAAAGGGTAACTAGGGAAAGAATAGCTCCCCTTAAAGATCAACAAGGCCCCATGTGTGTGGAACCGCAGGAGGTGGGGGAGATACTAAATGAGTATTTTGCATTAGTGTTTACTCTGGAGAAGGATATGGAAGATAGACAGCATGGAGAAATAAATAGCGACATCTTGAAAAATGTCCATACAGGTAGTTCTGCTATAACATATTTTGTTAACATGAATTGTCTGTAATGCGATTGATGAGTGGTGGACGCTGTTTGGGTAACACAAACTTTCTGCTATACAGGTATAGTGATTTTCTATAATAAATTCCATATAATGGGATTTTCTATAGCGCAAGGTCATACAAGAATGCAATTATTGCGTTATAGGAGAAGTACCCGTATTACAGAGGAGGAGGTAATGGATGTCTTGAAAAGCATAAGAGTGACTAAATCCCTGGGACCTGATCAGGTGTACCTGAGAACTCTGTGGGAAGCTTGGGAAGTGATTGCTGGGCCCCTTCCTGATGTATTTGTATTTTCAATAGCAGCAAGTGGAAGACTGGAGGTTGGCTAACGTGGTGCCACTATTTAAGAAAGGCAGTAAGGAAAAGCCAGGGAACTATAGACCTGTGAGCCTGACATTGGTGGTGTACAAGTTGTTGGAGGGAATCCTGAGGGACAGGATTTACATGTATTTGGAAAGGCAGGGACAGATTAGGAGTGGTCAACATGGCTTTTGTGCATGGGAAATCAAATCTCATTAACTTGCTTGAGTTTTTTTGAAGAAGTAACAGAGAGGATTGATGAGGGCAGAGTGGTGGATTTGATCTATATGGAGTTCAGTAAGGTGTTTGACCAGTTTCCTCATGGTTAGCAAGGTTAGATCACGCGGAATAGAAGGAGAACTAGCTATCTGGAACAGAACTGGCTGGAGGTAGAAGACAGCGGGTGATGGTGGATAGTTGCTTTTCAGACTGAAGGCCTGTGGCCAGTGGTGTGCCACAGGAATCGGTGCTGGGTCCACTGCTTTTTGTCATTTAAGTAAATGATTTGGATGTGAATACAGGAGGTATGGTTAGTAAATTGGAGATGTAGTGGACAGTGACAAAGGTTATCTTGCAGTACAGCGGGACCGTGATCAGATGGTGTTTATTTTAGGTAAATGTGAAGTGCTGCATTTTGGAAAGGCAAATCAGGGCAGGGCTTACTCCCCAGGACCTTCCATTAAGTGGTATATTGCTGAACAAAGAGACTTTGGAGTACGTGTTCATAGTTTCTTGAAATTGGAGTTGCAGGTAGATAGGATAGTGAAGAAGGCATTTGGTATGTGTTGATCAGTGCATTGATTATAGGAGATGGGAGGTTATGTTGCAGCTGTATGGGACATTGGTTAGGCCACTTTTGGAGTATTGCGTGCAATTCTGGTCTGTCTGCTATAGGAAGGATGTTGTGAAACTGGAAAGGGTTTACAAGGATGTTGTCGGGGTTGGAGGGTTTGAGGTATAGGGAGAGACTGAATAGGCTGGGGCTGTCTTCCCTGGAGCATCAGGGGCTGAGGGTGTGATCTTTACAGAGGTTTGTAAAATCATGAAGGGCATGGATAAGGTAAATAGCTCTTTTCACCAGAGTGGGGTGGGGAGGTGGGTGGTGTCCAAAACTAGACGGTATAGGTTCAAAGTGAGAGGGAAAGATTTAAGAGGGATCTAAGGGGCAACATTTTTCTCACAGATTGTGATGCGTGTATGCAATGAGCTGCCAGAGGAAGTGGAGGAGTCTGGTACAATTACAATATTTAAAAGGCATCTGGATGTGTGCATGAATAGGAATGGCATGGAGGGATACTGGCAAATTGGACTAGATTTATCTCTGATATTTGGTTGGCATGGACGAGTTGGGCTGAAGGGTCTGTTTCCATGCTGTACATCTCTGACTCTGATATGCTGCCTTGGTGAAAGTGTCATATTCCACATGTGCGCTGCTAGCAACCAGGTCTACCAGACCACCATCTCTCTTTAATCCTCCATTGCCTCAAATTTGTCACACTTTGTGTCTGACATCCAGTACTGGATAAGCAGAAATTCTTCCAATTGAATATTTGGAAGACTCCCTTCTCTAGCCGCTGAGTCTGCTCTTCACCTTGGCATCTGTCTGCAGCTGAACCCAACTGGTTACAACTTTCACATCCTAATCAACTTCAATGAGTTTCTGACTAGATGTCATAAATGACTGTCCCTGCACACCTCCCTAACGTTGCACCCTCTGCTTCACCTCAGCTCACATACAGTTGAAGCTGTTATCCACGTCTTTGTTATCACTGAACCCAAGTAATGCAATGCACCCCCCGTCATCCTCTGACCTTCACGTGCACACTGCACGTGCACGTAAACTACACCTGAGCTTTTCTGAAGTTCTACTCGACCTTGTGTGCGTTGGCTGACGTTGACTCCCAAGTTGGCCACGCTTTGATTTTAGATTACCCATCCTGCCCTCCTTCTAGGCTTTGCCTCTTCCTATCTCTGTATTTTCCTCCATTCTTGTAGCTCTCCAACTCTGCACTGTTCTATTTCCAACCTTGTAAGCATCCTTGATTTTAAATGATCCATTGTCTGTGCCTTCAGCTGCCTGGGCTGTAATCTCAGGCATTCCTCTCTCTCTCTCTCCTTTCTCCTTGAAGACATTTCTCAGTACTTGCCTCGATCTGCTAATCAAAATCTTGGTAAAACACTGTCTCCTTGTGTGATTCAGATTTTATGTGTTGCTCCTGTAAGGTACATTGGGATAGTTTGCTGCATGAAAGGTGCTGTATAAATTAAAATTGCTACAATCGCTTCGATCTTGTTCGCTCCTAAGAAACTGCTCTAACAGCTGTAGGGAAGCTCTTGTCTGCTTATTCAATTATGTTTCATTATTGCACCTGATACTGTAAATGCATTTTGAGTTTGATTTGTTGAATCACTGGGTTTGTGCGGTACCGTATTTATTACTGTAAGTATCAAGGGATGAGCTTCAAATCGTATCCTCTTCATTACTGCTTACGTATCCATCATATTAGTCTCTTCATTTCCCTTTTCTTATGAAGACCCTCTCTTAAACCCACATCTTTGATCTAGCTAGGAGCCCTTACTCTGTCTTTCAATATCAATCATTTGTTCACTTCTTCCTTTTGGTAACACTTTCTAACATCATAGAATTATAGAAACCCTACAGTGCAGATGAAGGCCATGCGGCCTATTGAGTCTGGACCACCCCTCCAAAGAGTATCCCACCCAGACCCACACCTCTTCTCCCTGTAACCCTGCATTTACCATGGCTAATCAACTTAGCCTGCAGATCCTGGGACACTACGTGGCAATTTAGCATGACCAATCCACCTAACCTGCATGTCTTTGAACTGTGGGAGGAAACCAGTGCACCCAGACGAAGCCCACACAGAATGGGGAGAATGTGCAAACTCCACACAGACAATCACCCGAGGCTGGAATCGAACT
>JAHRHZ010000133.1:3945412-3983127 GCA_024137785.1 Ginglymostoma cirratum
AGAGAAGCAGGAAAGCTGATGTTTCGGGTCTGGACCCTTCTTCAGAGAGACCCGAAACGTCAGCTTTCCTGCTCCTCTGATGCTGCCTGGCCTGCTGTGTTCATCTAGCTCTACACCTTGTTATCTCAGATTCTCCAGCATCGGCAGCCCCTACTACCTCTGAGTGTGTTTCATCCAGTATTAATAATACAACTGGAAAAATTGCTAATCTCAAATTAAATTCCATTGTAGCAGAAAATAGCCTATTTTTAAATGTAACGAACCAGGCTTCTTGTTTGTTAGTCTGGTGAATGGGGAAAGAAGTGCAGACTGTAAGATCGCTTGGTTCATGTGCACAGTGGGAGGTGGAGGCTTCCAAACAGTTCGATTGAAAAGGTCTGCCATTGAGCCTTCCAGTGTCACAGTGAGCTTTCAGTTCCATATGGGTTGGTTCTCCAGCTTTTGCACCAATTCTGCCAACTTAAATGCATGTGGTTAAAAGTTCCAGAGTTAATACAGTATGTGGCCTGGGGATTTATTGGTTTGTCATGGATGCCCAAGTGATGCCACATTCTCCTAATGCTTTAGCTGTTCAGTTTCTCCACTTCATTAGTTTACACATTGGTTAGGAAAGATTGTACCAGGCATAGGTCACTTATTTGGTGGAACACCTAGAGGGAGAGCAACACACTGTCTTTTTATATTCTGGAGGAGAAAACTTTTGGATCAGAGATGGATCTGAGATATGTTTACCTTTATTTACAGTGCTTTAAGATCCTTAAGTATGTTTATTTCACTCTTGTACCCTAACCTACAATTAGAAATCTAAATAAGAGCATGCAGTGGAGAAAGCAAACACTGATATACTTCATTTCAATTACACATGGGTTTTGGTTTGCTATTTTTATATTCAAGAAGTTAAATTCCTAAAGTTAATTTAAACTGAATTTATTTAAGTAGACAGCTCTTGAGATATATCCTGGAACCATATGGCTTCCAAAGATAACACTTTCCTAGTTTCATTGTGACTTGCAAACAGCCAATGTAGATTCAAGCAAGTACAAAGGGAAAAAAATGTCAATTTTTTCAAAGTCTGAATCCAGCTCAAATTTCAGTAATATTTGACTCTACCTGTTTTAACCTTTTTATAGCAAAGGGGTGCTGAAGATCTGAAATTTAAGCAGGAAAAGCTCACAGTACCTGTGGAGAGATGAAGAGTTATATAGAATATAGCTGTTTGAGAGTGCTACAGAGATTGAAAGGTTGAATGTCATCTTCATAATGTGCCAGTCAGTGTACAATGGTACAAAGTGTACATGTGGGTGGTTATAGGATGCGGCTCATCAGAATAATAGTTTTGATGATGTGAAAAGTTGGAACAAACAGTTACCAAAAGGAAGAAGTGAAGAAATGATTGATGTTGAGAGAGTAAGGACTGATGAAATGTTCCTAAAGAATGAGTATGCTGGAAATCTGAAATAAAGCCAGAAAATGCTGAAAGTATTGGGCCAGTCTGACAGCACCTGTGGAGAGGAATAAAAAAAAATGGGTTTGGGTCTATGCCCTATTTCAATTAAGGTTCCCGAAATGTTACCTCCTACCCCACAGAAGCTGCGTCTCCTGCTGAGTATTACCATGATTTCTTATGTGTAATTGCAAACTTGTGAACATCAATGAAATCTCATGGGCAAAGTCTTTAACGGAGGCAACTGTTGGCTACTCTTGAAAGCATGTGCGTGTGTGAGATGCTGCTTTGGGAGAAGAGAGTTATGATGCAGAACTATCTTGGTCTGCAACTGCTTTGGCACGCAGACTAAAACACCTCTTTTAACCAAAGTATTTGAACTTCAGAGACCTACAATGAATGGGAAGCACAAAAAATCAAGATTGGGCATCTCATGATAAAGTGTCTGTGAAGTTTCTTTGTCGAAGATTTAACTGAAGACGTGAATACTGTTTTAAATATATGGATTGCTTGGAATGTCCACTGGACACTTTTTGATTGGCAGATTGCCATTGTCCTTTGATCCTTTTCTCAAACCACCTTTTCAACGGCTTTAATATGCGCCTTAAACTTGAAAACTGTACAGGCTCAAATTTACACATTAGTATGCCTTTTGACTGTATTTGAACACTTCACAAGAATTCAGTGGATTCCTATTACTCCTAAAACAATTAGTGCAAAACTTTCTTAATGAGGTGGAGTTCCTAAAGGCTTGGCCAAAGTAGTAGATTTTAGAGGCACTTGTGCATCCGTCCATATCGGAAAATACTTGATTTGAATATTTGAAAGCTTTCTCTGCTGACTTGAATTTTGTTTTGCACAAAGACCTGGTCACGTGAGTGCTATTGGGTTTGCACATTTTCAGATTTGAATGTGATTTTCCAGAAGCTTCACCTTAAAACATGAGGCATTGTGCGTAAGGCTAGAATTTAATTGCATTAACCCTTCCATGAAATGACTGCTGTAAAACTGTGTGGTTCGAATGTTTGTCTTTCTGCTGGATATCAACTTGGATCCAGTGTCGTGAAAACTTAGTTCAAAACACTGAGCTCTCTGCACATTACTAGTGTTACAATGGAACCATTTTATTTTCCATTTGTTTATAGGATGTAGATGGAAAAGGCCAGGCATATTGCCTAAGTCTGTTGTCCTCCAGAGCAAGTAATCTGTTTTTGTTTCAAAGAGTCCCATCGGACTCAAAGTTACTTTGTCTCTCCCACAAATGCTGTCAGACCTGCTGAGTTTCTCCATTACTTTGTTCTTAAACCCTTTTTATTCTTGATCTGAGTCTGCTGTGACTCCAGGGAGTTCGAGGTCACAAACATGCAGTTACTATAAAAATGATAACAATTATGGAATTGTATCTGAATCCATCCAGTTTTCAGTAGGAGACATTTAAAATCCTAAACCCAATTCAGGATTCACTGTCAAAAACGGAAAATGCTGGAGACGCTAAGCAGGTTTGGCAGCATAAAGAAGAGTCATAACAGACTCTTAAATGTTAACTCTGTTTCTCTCCACAGATGCTGCCAGACCTGCTGAGTTTCTTGTGCACTGTTGGCATTTCAATTTTCCAGTGCCTGCAGATTTTACTTTTATTATGCAGAATATAATGCTGTTATTGGATGTTCTGTAATCTAATGGGTAAAGGGTGGCTCTAACAAAGTTTAAATAACAGACGTGAGATAACGTGGTACAAGCATGAGATTTATGTGTCATTTGCTTTAATTGAGCAAGGAAGTGTCAGTGTATGACTAGCTCTTTTATCACCACATAACGTAATTTTAATTCCTGTTTCGAAAGCTCTTAAATGTTTTTGACCACAGCTATACTTGTGGTCTTGAGTACTCATTTCATGTAATAGTAATTATTTGTGGTATGAAGCTCCACTCAGTGAGAACTGGAATGATGGTATTCTGGAGGTCTTGTGGCACATGGAGTAGCAACTCTGATACCAGAAGCTCTGGGTTAGTGGCCCCCTCCCACTGAAAAGGACTTGATGGCCAGGAAAGGTCCATTTGTGATGCAGCCGAACAGGTTGAGTATTGGACTGTAGATCCTCCCCGCATGCCAATGGCAGGCAGTAAGAGTAGGAGAGAATCCCTGGTCAGCCGTGTGATGGAAAGGAAATTGGAACCTCAACCATTTTTATGCATAGCTTCTGGCTGCACCATGCAAGAGAAGACGCATGTTTCTGCAGCAACATACGCTCCCTGAGTGAACTGCATTTATTTGATTTATTTGTTGTCATGGGTATCTTATTACAAAATACAGTGGAAAGTATTATATAGTGTTGCCACTCTCCGGCGCTATCTTAAAACACAGAAAAATAAACCAAAACATATAAAATATAAAGGCAGAAAAATGAAGAAATAATGTAAGGGTCCAATTTTACAGTCCTTTTCGTTAAGTGCTCTGTCAGGGGCCAGGATTGAGTCCCCTTGGCCACACTGCGCTGCTCAAATGAAAGTCACCATTCTTTACCATGAGTCCTTGCTGGACCATGCCGGTTCAGATGCCGTTGATGCTGCCAGGTACTGGACCAGCCCAAACTTGACTTCACTGCTGTTGTGAGTCCACTTCGGGCCTACTGTGCTGATGCAGCGCCTGTAGATGCTGCAGTACAATGCAGATGGTATTTTCAGAAGACAGCATCAAGAGGCCTTCAGCCATTGTCAAACTCTTCCACTGTTCATTAAATTCATGACGACTTGCAAATTAACTCCATTTATCCACCTTGCTTTTGTGAACCCTTTATTATACCGTTGCTAATAAAAATCTAGCAATCAGTTTTGGAAGTTGCAATGACTACACCCCTCCCCCACCCCTGCTGTGTCTCAGTAGCTTTGAGAGTGAGGAGGTCCAGATTCCTGCCTGTTTTGTGTTAAGAAGTGCTGTTGGATGCCAGCTCTGAAACCTTAGATCTAAATTTAAGGTCATGTGTCTCATTCTGTACTTCCTCACTGTACAATATTTAATTAACCTGGTCAGATGTGTTATGACACACCTCTGGCGCAGGTAAAACTTAAACCTGGGCCTTCTGGCTCAGAGATAAGGATACGATAACTGAGCTGCAAGAGTCATTTTTTAAAATCTACCCATTCAGGAATCTTACAACACATTTGGGCCTGGTTGGACTTGAACCCAGATGTTCTAGCCCAGAAGTGGGGACTGTACCATTGCACCTCAACAGCCCCATAACCCAGCTGTTTTTTTTTCTTTCAATCAACCTGTTCAGAAGTGAGTCTGGAGGAGGTGGGACTTAAGTCCAGGTCATCTAGCTCAGAGGTAGGTACACTATCACCACTGTGCCTCGAGAGCCTTTCACCATTTCTAAATATGCTATCAAATACTGTAATCCTCTTAAATGCTTAAATGGTGAGTTAGATTACCCATCCATCTTTATGTTGAAAACAGTTGAAGGCTAGATTACAACCTGCTGTGACAGTTTAACCATTCTAACCCCAGGAACATTCTAGTGAATCTTCACTGTGCCCTGTGTACCCTTGCTGAGGGATTTTGAATCTGAATTCAATATTGAGGGAACTCTGTACAGCTGTAACTAATCTTTTACTCCTTTGTAATCCATATCTCTTGCTATAAAGGTCGTTATTGCATTAGTTCTTAAATTATGGAGAGCCACTAGCATTTTAGTGATTTCTTTACTTGAGCTCCTAAATCTTTGTCCTCATTCTAGCTTTCCACCATTTCGAAAATGTTGATCCATCTTTTCTGCACTTGCCCAGAATGAACTCCAGTCTGCCGCAGTTTTTTGTCTTATGTAATCTATCAATGTGCCGTTGTGGTTTTCAGCTCGCATCTATACTTATTATGCCATCAAACTTGCTGCTACCAATATATGTCTCTCTTCTTCAATCACGTAACATGTAAATGTAGTGAAAATGGAAGTCTCGTACATTTCAAAGGCATATATGTTGTGTCACATGCTATTAATTTGAGTACATACCCATTATCTTGGCTTACTTCTATCTCTACCAATTCCACGTGTGTTTATTTTCGTTAGTGGTCTTTTTCTGTGCAATCTTGTTGAATGCTGGATATTCAACCTTTCCACCCTTATTTAAGAAATTAGTAACTCCATTCTCATACGGTTACTAACCATGACTGAGCCCTCACAAAAATCCATGCTGATTTTCTCTGATCAGCTTGTATTGGTCCAGAAGCTCTGTTGCTGGTCATGTAACAAAATTCAAAAAAATTTTCCAACAATTGAGGCCAGACTTCTTAGTCTATAATTTTTCAGTTTATCTCATTTACCATTGTTTTAAAAAAGAAATGATGTTGAATATTTTCCAATTCAAGCAATTATTGAATTGATAGAATTTTGCAAGATCATGATTAAAGCATTAACAATTTTATCATGACTTTTAATCATCATCTTTAATTCTTTGTCATCGATGACTTGCTCCTACTCCAGTTTGATGTGCTGTGAGATAGCTGATCAATCTAATGCAGACTCTGCCACGTGTGGGGGTATGTCATGCTTGAAGGGTTGGGTAGATGGTTTATTTAGAGGTTTGTGTTCCCTTTGATGCCTTGACTTCACCTTTGCGCGTTCCTGACGATGTCTATTGATGTGTTAAGTGCCTTCCCAAATTGACCTTCTATAAGTTGGTCGATCACTAACCAGGATCTCTCACGAGTTTCCAGTGGTGTTTGACTCTTCGGAGTGGCTACGAGGACATCCTTAAAGTGTTTCCACTGTCCTCCAGAATGCCTTCTGCTTCAACCGAGTTTGAAGTAGAACAGTTGCTTCAGGAGTCTGGTGGTAGGCATGCAAGCTACATGCCTCCCCAGTGGAGCTTGTTTTGAGTGATTGCAGACTCTATGTTGGACCCATTGGCTTGGGGGAGGACACTGACGTTGAACTACCTTTACTGCCACTGGAAGTGTAGAGGGAGAAATGAAGAAAATAATCTAGTGATCACAAAGAGAAAAATCTTTGCCCAAAGTACTGCTTTGGGTGATTCTAAGAGCTATCAGAGGTATATTGCACTGAGTAATGCTGCATTGCATGACCATGTGGTCATTCTTCAGATGATTGTTACTCAAGTGGAACTGCAGAAAGAATCCCCTTTGTGGTACTATTACAAGCAATATAATTTTCAGGATCCTTTATTACATGTTGCCATGCAGTTAGTGCACAGCTACTACTTCCAGAGTATTGTATTTCAATTGCATAGAAGTGAGCAAAAGTCACAGCCTGACGACAGGCCATTATCCGCTGTGTGGAGCTGGAGGAACGCAGCAGGCCAGGCAGCATCAGAGGAGCAGGAGAGTTGAAGTTTCGGGTTGGGACCCTTCTTCAGAAAATGTGTTATCTCTGACTCCAGCATCGGCAGTTCTTACTATCTCTGAGGCCATTATCCACCTTTGTGTTTATCTGCCAGGTGTGAGCCAATAATTCCAATTCCATTTATTGACCCTGTCCCCCCCTGACCCATTGAGCTCCTTCATCCGCTTCTCCAGTCTAATCTGCAATATTAACCAAGGTTCTCACATGGTCACTAATCCTGGAAATTACTTCGAGATAACAAGCATGGGGCTGGATGAACACAGCAGGTCAAGCAGCATCATAGGAGCAGGAAAACTTGACGTTTCAGGCCTAAACCCTTCATCAGAAATGGGGGAGCGGAAGAGGGTTCTGAAATAAATAGAGAGAGGGGGAGGTGGATAGAGGAGAGGATAGGTGGAGAGGAGGCAGACAAGTCGAAGAGGCGGGGATGGAGCCAGTAAAGGTGAGTGTAGGTAGGGCGGTAGGGAGGAGCTAGGTCAGTCCAGGGAGGACGGACAGGTCAAGGGGGCGGGATGATGTTAGTAGATAGGAGATGGGGGTGTGGCTTGAGGTGAGAGGAAAAACAGGTTAGGGAGGTGGAGATGAGCTGGGCTGGTTTTGGGATGCGGTAAGCTTTCCCAATCTCTGAAGAGGCTTCTCTTGCTCATTGTTGCAAATGCCTTAATTTCAATCTGTATCTTTCGTCTCCCATTTTAAGCACCTCTACTGAAAATAGTCTGTTTCTATGTATCTTGGCCTATACATTCATAATTTTAACTACTTCTATTGCTCCACAATCTTTCTTATTCTACCGAGAGATTCTTTCAAGTGTGCCTTGCTATTTGTAATTATTCATACCAGACTGATCCTGCTAAATCTGTGGTGTTATCTTTCCTCAAGTCTCAGTATCCTTCCCCATGTGCAGCCTCATATGGTACACACTATGCCAGCAGAGATTTTATTAGACATTCACTGTAAGTTCATCATTTCATATTCTATATCTTGTAAACCTTTAATTTTTTAAAAAACAGCCTTGTCAACTTGAGATGTTGCCTTTAATGTCCTGGAAACTTGTACCTCCAAATTCAATATTCCACTGAACGTACTGCTATTCAGTGTATAGCAACTACTGACATGTCACTTCACCCATTTCCCCATGTTATCAGTATTCCTTTGCAGCTTAGTCATTTGAAGAATTAATTATATCTCCGATTTCAATGCATTCTCCATGTTTCAGTACCACTCCTTCTAGACGTGTATCCACATCGGAATTAGTATTTAGAACAAAGAACAAAGAGAACAAAGAACACTTACAGCCCAGGAACAGGCCCTTCAGCCCTCCAAGCCTGTGCCGATCCAAATCCACTGTCTAAACCTATCACCCAATTCCTACGGATCTGTATCCCTCTGCTCCCCACCTACTCATGCATCTGTCCAGACGCACCTTAAATGAATCTACCGTGCCCGTATTTAAATCAAAATCTTGTAGAGTTCCATGTTTTTATTAAAAACTAACCTGACATTGTGTTTTACAGTCTTCTCAAGCTCTCATAGAATATAGCAATATCCCAATTCTAACTGATGTGATCTTCTGGTACCCTTAGATATCTACTGGAACAAGACTTCCCTGGGATGAGGATTGGACCTGAACCGACAACTGATTCCTTCATTGCTGTGATGTATGGGCAAGAGGAGGGGATCATTCCTGGCAATGCGCTTGTGGTTGATCCCAAAAAGCCCTTTCGGAAGCTAAATTCCTTTGGGAATGCTTTTCTAAATAGGTATGTGTGACCCTTGCATGTTGAGATTTTTTGAATGTGATTCTAAAGTTGTAGTCCTTTACGATTAGATAACCATATGCTTTTCCACTGAGGTGAAACAGTATTGTGTACTTAGCTAAAGATATTTGACTTGGGGTCTGTATTTTCAGTCCAGCATAGACCCCTCCTGTGCTAGTTATAGAACTCTGGTGAAAAATGAGTGAGGCAGTTTTAGCCTGAACTTCCTGTTTGGTACAGGAAGTTTTGCACAATCTGTATTGCTGCAGAAGTTTTTGCCTCCCACACAAATGTGGTAGGGCAGTATTTTATAGTCCCTTATTTTCAGTGATTGGTTGTATAAGTTAGGGGGAATAAATAGGAAAGAAATCTTCCACTGGTTTACTTACCTCACTTACTTTCACAGCTGTCAGCAGTGACTGCTGTCATGGGGTGAACCTAAACAGCAGTGGTCTGTAGCCTAATTAAGTGTGGGATATATAATGCCTGCTCCTGTCTGCCAGATGGGTATGTGGTATAAGTCTGTTAAAAGTCATCAAATGGGGCACCAAAATTCCACTTGGGAATGGCTGAGAACAATTCGAGAAGAGTCAAAATGGACTCAAAATATTAACTCTGCTTCTCTCTCCACCAGACCTCCTGAGTTTCTCCAACACTTTCTGTATTTGTTTCAAAGCAGGCTCAGCTGGCCCCTTATGTTTCTGTAAACCTGAACAGCACAATGAGATGTTGTTGTTTGGAAGTGCTGTTTGAGTTGCTGTCTGACCTCAAACTGACTGGACTGTTGTGTGACTTGGGCAGTTGGGATTTGTGAACACGGAAACCTCCACCCAGAGGCATTCTTTGACATGTAACATGAAAAAGAACTCATTTGTATTCACTTGAAGTGACCAGGCAACTGTACAAATTATTCTGTTTTACTGGTTGAAATATTCGGTTGTTATCTGCATTAAATCATTATATACTATACATCCACAAAGTTTAAAGCTGAAGGGATTAGGAACAATTTCTGCTTCTGTTCCGTATTGTTTTGCCTTTTGATAAGGATAAACTTTATATGTGGTGTTGCATTCTGTTGGGCCTGTCACTTCCCAACATGGAAAGTTTTCAAGCCAGGTTAAACAGCTTTGTCTGGGTTTTGCCTTTGAGGATGTGGGATTTTGTCATTTGGCTCTCTGTGTAATTCCTTGAATATCCGTTTCTAAGGGATACTGTCTAAGATTTGGAAATAAATCAATTTGTACAATGTGGTCCAAGCAGACTTGAGAGAAAGGGTAAAATACGAAATAGCATCAATTTATTTTTGACATTCCAAGCACAGCTGTGAAGTCGAGTTGGATGCAGTTTCTTGTTTCATACAGTTAAAGAAAAGTTGAGTGACGATTATTAGACTAGAGCATTAAAAATTGTTTACAGCAAGCTTTCTTGATTATTTTTCCCTCCTATTCCACTTTCTGAACAAAATGTGAATTTAGCGTGTTTATCAAAAAAATCCATTGAGTAGTGGTAGTGGTGCAGTTGCAGTTGTGGATTTTGCAGTTTTAGGCTTGTTTCTGCTTTGCTCATTGAACATTTTTTTCCCTATCTTAAATAATTCCCTTGAGTCAATCCATCTCTGTGTGACCTTGAGAGTATCTTAATTATCCCTGATACGTACACTGATATGCAAAGGGTAACAAACAGCGGCTTCGTTTATTCAGGCATTTACTGATTGTGTAACATACATTTATAATACAAATTATGCTCTCTTGCTTCTCAGGAGAAAAACTTGTATAATTGCAGTATGAAACTTTATTTATAATAAATATTTCACTGTTCAGTGATTCATACTTGTCACCACTGATCTGACATGATGTCTAAATTCCAAACCAAATACTGAGTGTAACAATTAAGCTTCCTTTAAAATAACTCTGCGTTGGTCGTAGGGACTTCCTGGATTTACATGACTGACAATTGAGGAAGGAACTTTAGCACAGCCCCATCACGCATATTTGTGTCTGAATAACGTCACTTGGCTTTTCACTCAAAGCTGTAATCTTTGACAAAGGTATTGTATGATTTAGGGTTGGGATGTGGAATTTAACAACTGGGGTCTAAATTCCTTGTGCCTTGTGGTTGGAGTCAAATGAGCAGCCAGCAAGCCAAAAATTATGCAAAAAAACTCAATTGTTGCATTTTTCATGTGTCCTGATAATTATGAACAGGGAAGATTTAACAGCTGAGTGGCCGAACAAAGCTGCTGCTTTCTCCTTGTTTAAAACAAAATTGTTTAGGAGCACACTGCATGGTTACATTTCCTAAAGTAAAGATAGAAATTTTTATTTTTTTCTTTCAAGCTTATTTCTTCCTCATCACTCCTCCTCCTGACACACTGACTTGTTAGGATTATAGTTTCATGAGTGTTCTCTGTCCTCCACAACCTCCTACACATGCACATTCTTTGTGAATGTGTCTGAGCAGTGCGTCAGCAAGCTATCTGACTGACAGAGGCATCACAGATGAACCTGAGCCAAGAGCTGCTGGACATCATTCAGATGTAGATACTTGCATCTCCCCACTTTCTCCTGAGCCTGTGGGTGTTTTGGTACCCTGGCTGAGATTGGCTAGCTAATTCAGCAAGACCACTGATGTTTACCACTCATGTTATGGTTTGTATAGTAAATTACAAGCAGTTTTTAACTCATTGAGCCATTGCAAAACTCCCAAAACATATTGGTCTGGGTGACAGAACAGAACCTGTGCTATTGGTATTTTGGGAAAAAAAAAGCAGTCTGTGTTGTACCAGTAATGTAATTTCTTGGTCCTGCAGTTTCAATAACCATGATGTCATGATTGGATTTAGCTGAAGGCAAATTGTGGACAAATTTCTCTCAACTTATTCCCCTGTGGTTTCTGGGTACAACTGGAGTGCAAGTGCAGGTTACATACAGAATTTTCCTGCAACTTTCCTTTCCAATAGTTGCTTGTATATTTAAACTTCTGGTTTGGTTTAAAACCGGTCGACTATGGTCTCGAGGTTTGAGGAGCAATGCTTCTAGAGTGTGCGGGGTCTCTCTGATGCTTTATTTCTCACCTTTTTACAGATTCATGTGTGCTCAGCTCCCAAACCAAGTGCTGGAAAGCATAACTATCATTGACACGCCTGGAATCCTCTCTGGGGAGAAGCAACGTATGAGCAGAGGTGAGTGAAATCCTTTAAAAGGAAGTTGGGTGGATATTAGGCATCTCTCCTGAATTGCGCACAGGAAGAGCTGAGTATTTTGTTTTGTGTTTCCTCCTGCGTTATGCTTTATTGACGGTGACCTTGACTGTCATTTTCAACTTCTAACTTTTCTCATGCAAGGAGAGATTTTTTTTCTGCACTAAGTTAATTTCCTTTCCTTTTTCCTCCTTCATTTTAAAAATAGCCATCTCTGTAATCCCCTCTTCAGTGCAGTCAGTCTGCATTCTATACACCCCAGGCTGAATGTCTGATACCGCCCATTCAGTGAAGCCTCTGACACAGTAAACAACTGGAACCACGTGCTGGCAGGGATGCAAATTCAGATGCTTGCAATAAATTACATGGCACTTAGTCACACAACACACTACCACACCATATTTTCTATCCTGCAAATAGTAATGTGATGGAAAGTATGTTGGTGTTAAATCAACTGAAATAATTTCTGAATTTCCATAAAGGTGTAATTGCTCTGATAATTCATGGCAGTAATAGTGTATCTGGAAGCTCTTTCAAGTGTTGGCAGGGATTTTGAGTAAGTAATTGTCTGATTGTCCTGAATTCAGGGACTAAAACTACATACACTGGTGACATGGGAACTAGTGTTACAATCCCAGCAGACTGTACAACTGGACAAATCAGATCCCAGAATGAAATCTGGACCACTTTTAAATTTTTAAAATTTTGCCTAATGTAGCCATTTACTGAAACATTTAGGTGGCAGAATTTCTTAACAACACAACAGACGTTTATTACATAAAAGACCAAATTGAAAGAAAATCCAAGATATCCAGTTATAGAACACAGTTAGCAAGATCTTAATACCCCCAAACAACGGTTTATTCCCCAAAGCTATCATTTTACAGCAGTTCCAATCTAGAAAAAAATTCACCTTTTTCTCAATCTTTAAGCTTGTCTTAGCTGTTTCCCTCTGGTTTCTGTCCTGTGAACTATGGAGTCTTCTTACATGAACTGTCTCAAAATTGAGAGTTTAGATTTTCCTATCTTCTAATAATCTGCAGAATTATAACTGAACACGTTTAGTCCGGAAGTTACACAAGCTAACCTTTTTCTAAGTTATTTCACTAACTGCTTGGAAAAACTCCTCTTGAGAGGAGAAACTGTATTTGTTTCTTTTCCCAGTCACAAAAATAGTTAGAAAGTCAACTTGTGAGAGGGCTACAAACAGGTTATAGAGAGAAATTGATGGGTTAGGTAAGTGGGCCGAAAGTTGGCAAATGGTGTATAATGTGGGAAAATGTGAAGTTGTTCATTTGCAAGGGAGAGTAAAAAACAAAATATTATTTAAATTTGAGAAGAACTGCAGCGCAAAGGGACCTGGGGGCAACTTGTGGATGAAATACAAAAAAGTGTCACGCAGGTGCAATAGGTATTCAGGAAGGCTAATAGAATGTTAGCCCTTTTTTCAAGGGGGTTGGAGTATAAGAATAGGGAAGTCTTGCTGCAGCTGTACGAGGTGCTTGTAAGACCGTGTACAGTCATAGAGATGTCCAGTACGGAATCAGACCCTTCAGTCCAGCCCATTCGTGCCAACCAGATATCCTAAATAAATCTAGTCCCACTTGCCAGCATTTGACCCATATCCCTCTAAACCCTTCCTATTCATATACCCATCCAGGAAGGGTATATGATCATCTGGAGTACTGTGAGCAGCTTTGGTCCCCTTATTTAAGGGAAGAGTTAAGAGAAGGTTCACTAGAATGGTCCGTGGGATTGAGAGATTCTCCTGTGAACAAAGGTCAAAGAAGTTGGGACTTTACTCATTGAAATTTAGAAGACTGCGAAGTGATCTCGTTGAAACATATAGGACTCTTAAGAGGCTTGACGGGGTAAACGCCAAGAGGATGGTTCTCCTTGTGTCGAGTCTGTGACCAGAAGGCATACTCTCAGAATAAAGGGGGTGTCAATTTAAGATTAAGATGAGGATGAATTTATTCTCTCTCAGGGTTGAGAGTCTTTGGAACTCCTTGCCACACAGAGCTGTGGGGACAGAGTCATTGTATATATTTAAGGCTGAGATAAATAGATTCTTGATCATTAGAGGAATCAGGGTTGCAGGGAAAGCACGGGAAAGTGGATGTGAGGAATGTCAGATCAGCCGTGATCTTTTTGAGTAGCGGAACAGGCTCAAGGAACCAAATAGCCTCCTCCTGTTCCTATTTCCTATGGTCCGATTATCCAGTAAAATGTTCTCCTAACCGCCCTTCAAAACATTCAGCTTCTGGGCTTTTTAAACAAAACTTAAATGTTGATAATTCTAATTCTATACTGAAGATAAGCTAATGGCCTTCAAAGTTTACAGTTCAGGTGTTCCCTACTTGCTGACACGTAATGAATCAGGTCATTGATTTGCAAGGTCTTTCTGACCTAGATTTCCTTTCTCCCCAAAAAAACTTTTACAGAAGTATCCAAAACCCATGAGCCACTATTTTTCAAATCCAAAATCTAAAATCATGAGAAGCATAGATATGGTGAATAGACAGGTCATTTCCCTGGGGTGACAGAGTCCAGAACTAGAGGACATAGGTTTAAGGTGAGAGCTGAAAGATTTAAAAGGGACCTAAGGGGCAACTTTTTCACACAGGGTGGTGTGTATGGAATGAGCTGCCAAAGGAAGTGGTGGAGGCTGGTACAATTACAACATTTAAAAGGCATCTGGATGGGTATATGAATAGGAAGGGTTTAGAGGGATATGGGTCAAAAGCTTGCAAATGGGACTAGATTCGTCTGGGATATCTGGTCGGTACAGATGAGTTGGACGGAATGGACTGTTTCTGTGCTATATATCTCTATGACAATGTAAATGATAAATTTACTCTCATTGCACTGATCATTTGCTTGGATGCTAAGTGAATTTGGGGAAACTCTTCTTTAAAGCAGTGTTTTACTTAGTAATCTGCTTAGTCTAGTGACCTCCAGCATGCTTTTCCTCAAGTAACAATCCACGATAAGGGTGAACAGTTAGAATAATGAGTTGAACCCTGGCCTGAATTCAACTCCTGTTGCACAGGAGGACTCCAGTGCATTGTAACAAACAGAGTTACTCGAATAACTGTGGTGCTGGTTACAAATACATTAATAAGCCCTTGCAACTTTTCCTTGTGTATGTCTGATTGAATTTCTTGTCTGTAAATGAACATTAGCTAAGAGGCTTCTGCAGACAATGGAAACAGATACTGCTGGAAAAACTCAACAGGTCTGGCGGCATCTGTGGAGAGAAGAATTAACATTTCGAGTCTGAAATCACTCTTCTTCCTATCAGTCATGAACTTGAAATGCTACCTCTGTTTTTTTCCCCACAGATGCTGCCAGACCTGCTGAATTTTTCCAACATTGTGTTTAGGTCAGATATACAGCATTCGCAGTAATTTGTTTTCAGGCTAGGCTACCCTACATGTTCTGTAGCAGCCGTGCAGATATTAAACTGTGTGACAAGGTGAAACCACATTCTTTAATGCAGGGAAGTTGCTTTTTCTAACCTTGCATTGTATCTCTGCAACTTTTATCAGATGTTGCTTTTGGTGCTGAACAACTGAGGGGGAATTGGCAAGCTGAATATTTGACTGAGCAACAGTTAATTTTTCTATAAAGGGCAGCTTAGTTTCTCTAAGTTCAAATAGATTATTATTTACCAAATGTACACATTGCTAAACTATACAAGATCATTCTCCATTTTCATATTTGTCCACCCCTTGGGAAGTTGGATGTTGCTCATGAATACGTACCCGCGTTTTGTTTTATCTGCAGTACAAGTGGTCCTTAAAATGTCCTAGGGTAATAGATTTTTCCTCGGAGTAGATTAAATGTACAAACTGATCCAGATCATTTGAAACCAGTTCAAAAGCTAGGAATATTGAGATGTTTTAAAGCTTTTTAATCATTTACACAAGCCACAATGGAAAGCGACTATGTAATAACTGTTGTAGACATATACCTGGGAGGACTCATCTGGAAGAGTCGCAAGGTATAGTTGTAATCTGTTTACATTGGTTGTTTACAAAGGTTCAAATTCTTGGACTGTTGTCATTCCTGTAATTAGTAAAACATAGTGTTTTGTAAAAGGACAACTACAATGTATTGACAAACTATTTCTAATTAATATGTAACGCATTAATCCATTGAGTTGACTTGTAAATTCTAAGACTGTGACGCTAGCATTGCTTTTTGCCATATTATCTCATCTCTGTCTGATAGTCTGAATCATATTCTTTGTATTAAATTTATCTCCTGATTATCTGACTTTGTGCCTGGAGCACAACATGTTAAACCTTGCAGATTATCAGGCCATTAATGTTTGCCCATCTTGTCCTGACTCTGATTTTTCTCAATCTGTTTATATTGCAGATATTTTAATTTCAATACATGCAGGTGTCTTTAATGTTGAGAAATGTTCAATAAATTTGTTAGAATTAATGCATTGACTATTGAGGACACTACATAAATATCTATCCTTTTTTCTCAGCGCAGAAATTAATTTACTAGGTGCCAGTTATGGAATAAGTAGTTGAACACATAGAGGGAGCAAGTGTTTGGAGCCTTGGTGAGTCGTTGCAATGCATTTTGTAGATCACACTCAATGGTGCGATTGTGCATCAGTACTGAAGGAAATAACTGTTGAAGTTATTAGATTCTGTGCCAGTCAAGCTGACCTAGATGGTGTTGAGCTTCTTGAGTGTTGTTGGAGCTGCACTCATCCATGTCTTAACTGGAAATAGCACTGCAATTGTGATTTAATAGCTGCATCTAATGCCATCTTATTTTAGCCTGAAAAACCCACCAACCTGTCTTTTGTAAACTCCCGTTACAAAGTGGGTGGGAGAGAGGATGCTGTCTTCAGGCTGGGTGTTTTCACTCAACTGCTTTAAACTCTGACAACTTTTTGGCTGAGCTGCAGCTTGTTAATCAGAGAGCTGTAGCCTCACAAAAAATTCTTCTTAACGCAGTTTGTTCTCCACTTTTCCTTCTTGTTATTTCCAAAAAGCAAAAGGCAACATTGTATGGCACAACTCAACAATATGCAACACTTGTTTATCAAGGTATAAAATTCTGTTGTTTTCTTTCAAATAAAGCATTTGAACTTCTGAGTTTATAATCCGGTAAAATTAAAAACATGTGGACTCTCTCAAGGTAAGTGGAGAGTATTCAGTCCCTCTCCTGACTATTCTTGTAGCTGGTGGGTAGGCTTTGAGGTAACAAGAGGTGAGTTACTTTCCGCAGAATTCCTAGCCTCTGACCTCCAACTATGGCCACGGTATTTATATGGCTCATCCAGTTTCAGGTTAATGGTAACCTCTAGAATTGTTGATAATGGGGATTCTGCAGTGGTGATGCCACTGTTCATCCATGGGAAATAGTTGGATTCTCTCTCGTTGAAGGTGGTCATTGCCTGACATTTGTGTGATGTGGATGTTAGTTGACACTTATCAGCCCAAATTTGGAGATTGTCCAGGCCTTGCTGCACGTGCACACCAATTGCTTCTGTATCTGACGAGTCACAAATACTGCTGAGTGTTAATGCATTTGTCAGTTCTGACCTTATGGTGAAGGGAAGGCCATTGAAAAGCGTCTAAAAATGGTTGAACCCAGGACACTACCCTGAGGAATTCCTGTAGTGACGCCCTGGAGCTGAGATGACTGACCTCCAGTAACCACAACTGTCTTCCTTGGTGCCAGGTATGAATTCAACCAGGGGATGGGGTTTCCCCTGATTCTGTTTGGCTCCAGTTTTGCTAGGCTTCCTTGATGTCAAGGGCTGCCACTCTCCCCTCATCTCTGGAAGTTTGTAATGAGGTCAGGAGCTGAATCGCCCTGTCGGAACCCAAACTGAGCAGGTTATTGCTGAGGAAGTACAGCTTGATAGCACTGTCACTGTCTGCTTGCATCACTTCACTGATTGAGAGCAGACTGATTTGCCCTGCTTTTTGTGTACAGGACATAGCTAGGCAATTTTCCTCAGTTAGGTAGCTGCCAGTGATGTAGCTGTATCAGAACTACTTAGCTAGGGGTACAGCAAGTTCTAGACTGTATCTCTTCAGAACTAATACCAATGTTATGTGAGGGCTCATAGCCTCTGAAGTATCAAGTGTCTTAAGTTGTTTCTTAAAAGCAGGTGGAATGAAATTGTCTGAAGACTGGGATCTGTGGTGCTGAGATCAAGAGGAGGTATTAATTAATTCTTCTAATTACTTAAGATTAATTGATTTGCACAGAGCGCTGCTTATTACCAATTTTATTTTGAATAAGTTCTCTTGCTTTATTCTGTGTGCTGGTCTGATCCAAAGGAGGTGACAGTGTCGTTTTGTATTGAATTAAGCTGTTTAGGCTCTGGGAATTTCTAATGCTTACCTTATTGAGCATGCAGTGGCACATTTAGCATTTGAGGAGATTGTTCTCTTGCTTATTGGAATGATCTGTGATGTTGAACCTGAACAGAATATTTACGTCTTTTGTTTTATTTTGCTTTTTCTTCCAGCAGTCCCACTTCTTGTTTCATCAGATACTGTCCACACTGAAATGTTCATTGATCTCCAACTCTTGACCCAGACTCCAGGCAACAGTTTTAACTTTTCCTTTCTCTCTGGCCTATCGCCCTCCTTCAAGGCTTCTGTTGTTGCCCTTTCCAACTTAAGGAAAAAGTGCCATTGACTGATCTTCCTCGAATCCAACATTCCCTTTCTTTTTAAGGTCCTTGACAGTGTTCTTTGCTGTCGACTCCATGACCAGATTTTCTGAATCTCTTTTCAGTGTGCGCTCATCCAGGTTTTTATACGTGTCACATCACTGAGGCTACCAGGGATAATGTCTCAAATTGCTTACACTGTGATCATGAAACACTATCCCTTCTTGTACTCTAACTTTTCTCCACCATTTGACATTAATTATATCATCCTCCTCCTCACTCATTTTTCCCCCTTTCCCGTCTCCCATTTCCCTTCTATTGTGTTAAATTTCTATAATGTATTTCTTGCACACTGACTGTGCTTCTCTCAAGCTTCCCTGGCAGTGAAGTCCTTTAGGATATCTTCAGAATAATGGAGAGTGCCACATAAATGCAGATTTTCTTTCTTAAACAGTGAAGGGAAGGTGAGCTCAAGATATCAATTTAAAGTCAATCAGGACAAAATCTACAAATACAAATGAAGAGCACACGAGTATAAAACTGAAAGTGGTTAAAGTACTTTCCTCAAATCGCTCCAAGGAGGGTAAAGGGTGGAGCTGGATGCTTGACTGGGCTTGAAGCACCAGCAAGATGTGATTGTGACCCAAGTAGCCTTTTCTTGTTTAACAGATTTTCATCCTTCTCTTGGAAGCGTGTAGACTAACCTGTAAGAAAGACCACGTCTATTTAGGGGTGAAGCTAAAACCAAGCACCGTGACCAATTGTGCAAATACTTTTACACTGAAAATTGCAGAAGTTGAAACTAGTTTTGGGTCTTAGTATCTGAATTAATCTGGCAAATGAGGAAGTGTGCAATATAATCTAAATTTATCTTAGTGCTGGTGCTGTTAACACTTAATATATGCTTAAACTGTGCTGAACCATCTGCAATCTGTGTATGATATTGAGTTATGAACAGATGACTCTCACTATTACAATGTTGCTTGCTCAGTGTTAATGTTGACCACATTTTGGGAACTCTCAATTCGGTAATTATTGCACAATTCTAATTCCCGGTTATATAACTCGTTGGTCAGCATTTGAGCTTCCAGTGTCTGACCATTCTTGGTTAGAAGAATGGACCTGGCTGGGAGGAAAAAATACACCTGTGCTGATACTGGAAGTCAGCCTCTGCATTCCTGTTAGGGCAATTAGGGATCGATAATAAAAGACCTACCCAACAATACCCACATCCATGAATGAATAAAAATACTATTAAGAAGGCGGTTTTTCCACATTTGGCTCATTTACTGTTGAATATACATACATAGAGTCATAGAGTCACACTGCACAGAAACAGACCCTTGGGTCAAAATAGTCGATGCCAAACATAATCCCAAACTAAACTAGTCCCACCTGCCTGTTCCTGGGCCATATCTCTCTCAACATTTCCTATTCATGTCTATCCAAATGTCTTTTAAACATTGTGATTGTACCCGCATCCACCGCTTCCTCAGGACGTTCATTTCCACATACAAACTACCTCTGTGTAAAACAAAAAATTGCCTCCTGTCTTTTTTTAAATCTCTTCTCACCTTGAAAATGTGCTCCCAAGTCTTGAAATTCCCCCATCCTAGGGGGATTTCAAGACATCTTCTGGATTGCCTGCAAACACTTTTCTCAATTAAATCTCTACCTCAGGGCCGTTAGGGGTGGATGCTAAACGCTGGTCTAGCTGGTGACACTTGCATCCCAAGAATGAATAACAAAGAACCATTTTACTTTTTCGTATCTCCCCAATCTTGTTCTGCAGTGCGTTTTAGTCTTCCCTGCTTTAAAATAATGAGATTGGGTTGGGTCTGCTGCAGTTAAAAGGCACATCGCTGGATTGCATCCTTGCAAGAGTACAGTCAAAATTACTCTTGGCAACTCCCCTGGTGACTGCTGCAGAGAGAGTGGAGACTTGGAAGCTGGCATAAGCTCACTGTTTCCATTGGGCTCGTTAGAAATAAAGTTGTTATTTTGGGCAGAAAGGAAGGTTATGCAAGAAACAAAAGTACCCCTGCCTGAACTCCATGCAATCAGTTGCCTTGAATGCCTTCATGTCGTTGCCTGTGACTTCAACTTTAATTCGTGGTGTGCCTTTACGTACAGAACTCTATCTTGTATCTGATTTCTTCCTTAGTCTTACTCTGTCTTGGTCCCTCTGGGTTCTGCGCATTTGTTTAGCTGCCCTCTTGACCCTTCCAGCTGTACCCTTTGAGAATTGGGCTCTGTTTGTTTGAGTACTTCTGCTGCATAGCCCTAACTTTAAGAATTTCGGGCTTCAGAATGGTTATTGGTTGTGCAAAGAGCAGCAGAAATAAGAGTGTGTTCATTGTAGCGTATTGGCTTAGCTTTGATTCTTGTTTGAAAAATACTTACTACTTATGACTTATCAGCACAGGTAGTAGTTCAGTAGTTTGTTAAAGGGCTCTTGCTTCCTTAACTTAAAAAAAATTCAGTGCTTAGAGTTCTTATTTAAATATTGAGAGATTGTTTTGCTCTATGATTGATTGCAGTATAATAAAGAAATGTATCTGTTTGACTAACACAGAATTTATTGCATAAACCTATCCAACCAAACAATACCTTGAACTTGTTTGTCATATACAATCCTTTTCCTTCCTCAGCCATATATCACTATCTGCTTGTGTGTTGTTTCTTGGCCAGCGGATGACTACTTAGCAGACATCTTATTGGCTCCTCACCAGCTTGCAAGTTGCCAAGACTGGATTCATTCTGATATATTTCTATAACATGACAAGCTTTTATTTAGTTGGCTCACTGAGGAATTAATTCCCATTTCATATGCAGCTCAATAGGTTGTCAAAATTGAAAAATCTTCCTGGCTGGTTCCATTATAACTGTTCGTAAAGGTGGTCAATATAGAGACATTGGGCCTGTTAATCTCGCACGAAACCATTCTAGACTTTGGGCAATTCTGCAGAGCCAAATGTCTAGCTTCCAAAGCAGAAAAAAATTGGTCAATTCTACTCTGACTTCTTATCACAGTTGATTCAGCTCCGGGGAAACTGGCTAACTCTCACCGTACCTCGCTTAATTAGAAACATTCTCTTCGTTCAGGGTCCTCTTGTGTTATTCATTAAAAGATTGCAGTTAGTCTATATGCATCTTCCAAACTGGCAATCTCCACCATCTAGAACGGCAAGGGCAACAGATGCATGGGGGTAAGTTTATTTTTTCCTCCAAGTCGCACACATCTAGATTTGGAACAATATCGAAGTTCCTTCACTGTCACTGGGTCAAAAACAAGGAATTCTCTCCATATGCCCCAACAACTGCAGCAGTTCAGGAAGGCAGCTCACTGTCACCTTCTCCAGGCCATTATGGATAGGCAGTAAATGCTGGCTTGGTCACCAAATAAAAAAAGTATTCACTACACATTCAAGAATTCTGTTCAGAGTATGATTCACTTCAGCAGAATGGTGTCTCCTTGCCTTTGTATTTTAGATGATACCCTTAACACGTCATTGTCTAATTTTCACAAAGTTACTGCTGGCCTTGTATTCCAGAATTTTTATTTTTGTTGAGAGCTGGATGAAGGCAGTACTGGAAAATTTCCTTTTAGAAAAGGCTCCAAGCAGTCCATATCATGACTAAGCTGAATGTTTGGGTGAGGGGGATTCCTGAGCCAAGTCACTCTCTGGTTCCATGTCAGAGTGTAAACTCTTGGAGCACTCAACGTATCCTTATGAAGGATTGTCCTTTCATAGAGAGATATTTGCAGTTTCTGGCTCTGGAAGGCAATCACCATAATGAGGAGAGTTTAGGATATTGCCTCCACTCTTCTTAAAAATAGATTGAATGATTCAAAGGACCAGACTTAATGGGGTGTTATTCTCTCTCAGTAATGCTCTTTTACACTTGTTGGTGCACTTTTAGATTAATTTTTTTTTTGCCTGCAAAATTGCTGAAAGTGAGAGTTGAAAACAGTGTAGTGAGGACAACATGCAGTTTGTGACCTTGGTAAACAGAGAAACAAATAGAGTATATTCTTAACCAGCGAGATCAAAAAATTGAGGAATAAAGGGCTGAGAGGAAGGTAAATTAAAGGGACAGTATCAAATCAAGTGGAGGAAGAAAAATGAAGAGAGGAGTATAAAAGACATTGGATAGAGAGAGTCAAAATAAAAGAATAAACATTTAAAATGTGACAGTTTTAACGTCTCTAACAATTCAGTCTGAAGGGAGGAAACAGCATTTTGAATTATTCAATGTCTGGGTGAAGACGATTGAATGATACTTATTATCAATACTAACATTGACCGAGTACTTGCACTGTTGATTAATCTGTCTGTGGTATGCTTAGTGAAAAATTAATATGCAACTTAATGAAAATTATGATGTTATGGGTCACGTCGCTTTTGCAAAGCTATTAACAAATCAGCAGGCAGCTTGAGGTAGTTCACAGTTTCAGGGTTATTTCTTCCTCACTGCTTGTTGTCAGCTAACTTGTACTGACAGTAAGAGTCATTCACATAGTTATCCTTGCAGTGAATTCTGGACCAATGTGTTATGTCCCCAAGGTTCCTTTTTGTGAAATAAAGTAGAATATTCAAGCAATCCTTTGTTGAGAGACATTCTTCAAAATGGATCTTTCAGAACCAGTGGCATAACAAATAGCCACAATGTTCTATGACAGGAGGCAAAATGATTGAACTGGATATTGTAATCTAAAGTTACTTTCTTATCATATCATCTTGTATCCAAAAACATTCATGAAGTCCCAAGGTTGTCCGCAGACTGGCGCTGCTGCCTCAGCAGTGGAAATATCATTTCATTACTTGAACCTCCGTACTGCTCATTTGGGTAATTTCATTTTGTTGCTTGGAAAACTCAGCAGGTCTGGCAGCATCTGTGAAGAAAAAAAAATCAAAGTTAACGTTTCTGGTCCAGTGACCCTTCCTGATTTACAGCTTCTGCAGTTCTTTCGGTTTTCATTTTGTTGCTTGTCTGAGTAAGAGTCAGCAGGAAATTATGGTTCTGCACTCAGAAAAAACACTACTGAGGATGTGGGCAGCTGAAATAATGGAAAATGCTGAAAACGCCCAGCAGATCATTTGGCATCTGTAGAGATGGGAAAACAGTTACCTTTTCAGATTGCTAGCTTTCATAAACTGCCCAATATGTTTTTAGCTACAGTCTGTTCTAATTTACACTCACTTCCTTTTGTTCTCAGAGAAGTCTGTTTTTCAGTTGTACTAATGTCAATGACTGGCCTGTATTTCAAAATGGCTTCCTTCAGACTAAAACCTTAGTTTCCTGTTCTGCTTTGGCATAAGTCAGTAGATACATGGAGGGTAATTTGGGAGGACTGTACTGTAACTATGGTCCTCATTCTTTCTAGTTCACTCATCTTTCTTTTTTAAACTCCATGATTACTGTTGGCATGTTTAACGGACTTGTATGAAATTTGTTTCTTTGCTGTCTCTCAAAATTGTTTTCCAGGGTGTCTCTTTTTTTAAAAGAAAAAGCAATAGTTGCTGTACACTTTACAGTTAGAAGGTAGAGGCAGCTCTTACGTGGCTGTCTCCATTCCAGTTTGAAATCTGAGTACTTCAGTCCTTACAGATTTAAGTTAACCGTCTAACATTTGGCTGTGTGTTTTTTTAAAAAGTAGTCTTGCCTCGCTCAGTTCAGACACCTGTTCATTGTACATAAAGTGAACGTTCTTGGAGTCCATAAGATGTAGAAGCAAAAATAGGCCATTAGGTCATCTAGTCTGCTCTGCCATTCAGTGAGGTCATGGCTGATCTGCTAATCCTCAACTCGACTTTTCTGCCTTTCCCCTGTAATCCTTCATTCTCTCTCTTACTGGTTAAAAAGCCGTCTACGCCTCGACTATACTTAACATCCAGCCACAACAGCTCTCTGTGGTAAAGAGTTTCACAGACATGCCATCCTTTGAAAGAATCCCTCCTCATCTCTGTTCTAAAAGGGTAACCCCTTATTCTGAGATTATGTCATAGACTCTCCCACAAGGGGAAAGAACCTTTCCGCATCTACTCTGTCAAAAACTCTATGATCGTAATCTTATATATTTCAATAAGCTTGCCTATCATTATTCTAAACTCCAATTTGTATAAGCACAACTTATTTAACCCCTCCTCATCAGAGAATCCCCAATGCTATATATCTTTCCTCTGATAAGGAGCCCAAAACTGTTTATAGTATTCCAGCTGAGGTCTGATCAGTGCCTTGCATAGTTTTAGCAAGACTTTTTTTTTTCTCCACACTTGAAGAATAATCTGTTTGGTATAAAAACCCAATTGCTGCCGCTGGTAGCCACTCCTGCCAGGCGATCTGTGTAGTGATATTTCCTGCTTATCTGTCCTGCATCATCTTTGTCTCTACTCTGATATTTGTCATCCGACTACACCTAGGCTCATCCCTCTTTCTGCTGCCCTATACTTTTTTCTTTCTTCATCAATCTTGTCAATTGTGATCAAATGGCTGAAATACTGAGATACTGAAGAAGGGTCTAGGCCCGAAACGTCAGCTTTCCTGCTCTTCTGATGCTGCTTGGCCTACTGTGTTCATCCAGCTCTACACCTTGTTATCTCAGGCTGAAATACCGACCTTGTTTTTTAGATGTACTTGTGAGAAGTTCTTTTTACTCTTGTCACTTCAAAAATCTACAAATTTGTCTTGTGTTTATGTCTTAGCACCCACATTCCTAAGGCCTCTCTTATTGTTTCATTGATCTTTACTTGCAGCCCAGGTTTCTGGGGCACATTAGAAAGTGGATAGAATGTAGCATCTTGTGCATTATTTCCTTTGTTGTAACCTTGAGTGTTCCTGTTCACACATCTTCACCTTTTACAAGCCATTGCTACCCTCCTTCTGATTTCAGCATTGCAGTATCACCTCCTGCTATAGTTTGTCCTAGTTAGGCAAACTTATCTAATTTTTCCCAGTGTGACACCATCTACATCATCTTCACTTCAGTGACTTCTAACCTATTAGCCGCTTCATCTTCAATTTAGTTTCTTCTAATGTATTTCTTCTAGTTACCATTTCTGTCGTTTTTTTGGTGTTCAGACTTCAACTTACATGAAGGGAAATGGAGATAACAACATGGGAAAATGGCACAGAGGAGATTATCTGGATTGGCAGGGTAGGCTCAAAAAGGATGGCCGAATGGCCTACTCATACTCCTGTACCGGAATCCATATTCTAAACTTCAGGGTTTTACTTCATCAACAATATTTGTAGGGTCTTTTCTATTTTTGTTTCTCCTGCATCTTTGGTAGCTGTCCTCTTTGCACACAGTACATCAGGAATGAAATAAATATTCAATATGGGATCAATTTGTTGCAAACTTCTCGAGTTGAGGAAATTGAGGACATGATTAACACGAGGCTCTTGATGGAGCTAATTTGGATAATGGTGTCAGGAAGGTAAAGTATTAATACTAGTCCTGAGTTTGTTTTTTCTTTTTTATTTTGGGGTTTCTCTTCTGAGCTATTTGATGCAATTTCTAGGTGAAACAAATATTTATGTCTGTTTTCTGTTTGCATCTCTATTAGGTTACGACTTTTCAGAAGTTTTGCGATGGTTTGCTGAGAGGGTTGATCGTATCATCTTGTTGTTTGATGCTCACAAGTTGGATATATCTGATGAGTTTTCTGAGGCTATCAAGGCACTGAAAGGCCAAGATGATAAGATCCGAGTTGTCTTGAACAAGGCAGACCAAGTTGATACACAGCAACTCATGAGGGTGTATGGTGCATTAATGTGGTCCCTTGGCAAAGTGATTGACACCCCAGAGGTTGTACGTGTCTA
This sequence comes from Ginglymostoma cirratum, assembly GCA_024137785.1. NCBI lineage: Eukaryota > Metazoa > Chordata > Chondrichthyes > Orectolobiformes > Ginglymostomatidae > Ginglymostoma > Ginglymostoma cirratum. The sequence continues at coordinate 3,971,657 of JAHRHZ010000133.1, forward strand.
CATTGGCTCCTTCTGGTCCAAACCTCTGCAGATTACAGAGAATCGGAAACTTTTTGAGTTGGAAACGGAAGACCTCTTCAGGGACATTAAGAGTTTACCTCGCAATGCTGCCCTACGCAAACTCAATGACCTCATCAAACGAGCCAGGCTTGCGAAGGTATGCATTTAAATGATGCTTCAATCAATTTCCTTACAAAATGGTAATGGATCATGGTATGGTCAGCTGCTCACAACCAAAACAAACTCCTACACAGGAGTGGAACCTGAAATAACTTCAGCTATTCTGGGAACAGTTCAGGTTAGGCAGTATCCGTGAAGAGTACGTCAGAGAGAAATGGGCTCAGTGTTTTTATCGGCAGCTGTCTAGGTGGTTAGCTTTATTTGTATTTGGGACTGTATTTGTATTTGTATTTGTAGAAAACTGTGAATGGTTTGATTTTTTTTTCTTAATTCACTCACTGGGTGTTATTTGGAGGGGAACTTGCAAATGGTGGTGTTCCCATGTATCTGTTGCCCTGGATCTTCGAACTGGTGCAGTCATGTGTTTGGAAGGACTGTGAAGGATCCTCCATTTTTAGTAAGAGTTGTGTACGTTCTTATTCTCGCCTTTCAGTATATTTCATTGCCTGTTACCTTTTTAAGAGGCAGTCCAACTCCCCAGATTCTGAAATAAACTGATAAGCTGATGGGTGGCACTGTGGTTAGCACTGCTGCTTCCACCCTTGGGCAACTGTCTGTGTGGGTTTCCACCAGGTGCTCTGGTTTCCTTCCACAGTCCAAAGATGTGCAGGTTAGGTTGATTGGCCATGCTAAATTGCCCATAGTGGCCAGGGATGTGTAGATTAGTTGCATTAGCCATGGGAAATGCAAGGTAACAGGGATATGATAAGCAGGTGGCTCTGGGTGAGATGTTGACTGGAGGGTTGGTGAGATTCAATGAGCACTTAGCAGAACAGCACATGGACAATGGATTAGCTTCATCCATAAGCCCATCTCCGTTAGCTAGGTGAGATGGCATGTTGGATTGATATAATCATTCTAATTGGTGTCATTGCTGCACCTCCATTTGCTACAAAGCAAATGCTGTTTAATAACGAGAAGCTCTCTTTACCAACAATGATATATATATTTAGTATCACACTTTTGGATGTACTGTACTGCATAACAGTCCAGTGGAAACTAGACAGACGCAATATAGCCCTTGCTTTGACCAAAGATAAAAGGCGTGTGATATTTATATAACTTATATCCTGAGGATGTGCTGTGGAGTTATGCTTGAAATTTTGGAACATCTAAAGCTGCAAGGTCATGTACAAACAGTAATTTAATGTCACATTTCCACTGATCTGTAGATTGAGGTTTTTAAAATGTTTTTTTTTCTTTCTGGTCTGATAAAATTTTGAATATGGGCCATTTAAACATTTGGATTAGGAATGTATTTTATGTTTCAGGGTACAGTGGCCTGATGCACATTTGTTTTGATAATAAGAATCTTGAACTCATTTATTTGTGTCACTTGAAATTTTCCCTTTTAATCCTTTTAATTGTATTTACAGAATGCAAATAATTCAGGCTATGAAACATGTCACTTCTGTTCAGGATTTGTTGGGATAACTTGATAATTTGTCTTGCGTTTATCTAATGCATTTTCTTAATACCTACACAGTGGATTTAATAAATTAGAACAGAAAGTCTGGAGAAACTCAGGTCTGGCAACATCTGAGGAGAAAGAAACCGAGTTTTCCAGCATTTTCTGTTTTTAGTTCAGGTATTCAACATCTGCGGTATTCTGCTTTTCATTACTGTGGACTTTGTTGTTTTTCAGTGACGTTGAGTTTAGGTTTATGAATCTAGGTTTAATGTTAGCTTCTGAGGTCCATCCTTTAGCTACAGTCTGCACCTGTGGTCTGTAGCTGACTTTGCATCTTCTGAATGAACCACAGCGCACTGCTGGCCTCAAATTTCATCCACCATTCTCAATAATACATCAAAGGGGCCCAAATGTGCTCCTCCCTGTCTGAAGTTTAACTGTTGGCACTTCTACCGTGTGAGCGTATCTCTGCTGTTGTATTTTTCCGAACGTTTTCGAGACCAATCTCATTGCTGTATACATACTTGTGTAAGTTCCTCTCATTTAAATACGTACGCAGTTTTGTCTTGTTTCAGTATATATCCGTTATCTATTTTGAGCATTCTTTGCTCTCAGCAACCGGATGTTGTAATGACCCATGTGGTGAGGAAATGCCTTTAGTGTAATCCCTTTAAGACTAAAGTAGACTGGGGAGTATTCATGGACCAGCCATATAAATATTGTGGCTACAGGAGCAGATCAGACTAGGAATTCTGCAGTAAGCAATTTGCCTGCTGTCTCCCCAGTGTCTGACCACAATCTGCAAGGCACAAATTAGGGTTCTGAAATATTCTGGACTTGCCTGGATTCGTGCAGCTTCTCAGCACCACCATCCAGACAAACCAGTCATAGAGTCATAGAATAGTTGGTGTTAAGTCCGTGGAGGCATACAGCATTGAAAACAGACCCTTCAGTTACAACGCGTCTGTGCCGACCAGACATCCCAATCTGACCTACTTCCATTTGCTAGCATTTGACCCATATGCCTCTGAACCCTTCTTATTCATATACCCATCCAGATGCCTTTTTAAATGTTGTAATTGTACCCACCTCCACCACTTCCACTGATGTCTCTTTGCATACACGCACCACCTCAGCGTGATAAAATTACCCCTCTGGCCCTTCTTAAATCTTTTCCCTCTCACCTTAAACCTATTCCCTCTTGACTGGCACCCCATGCACCCCCTTAAATGTCACTCCAACATCGACACATAATATACACCATGTACAGGATGCACCGAAGCAACTCACCAAGTCTCCTTTGACTGCAGTTTCCAAACCCACGACCTGTACCGTCTAGAAGGACAAGGGCCAAAGGTGCCTGGGAACACCACCACCTCCCAGGTTCCCCTACCAGCCACAAGCAGTCCTGGCTTGGAAGTATATTGCTGATCCTGAGTCGAAATTCTGGAATTCTCTTCCCAGTAGCTCCTCTGAACTGTAGGAATTCATGAAGGCAGCTCACTACCAATCATCTCCAGGACAAGTAGAGATGAGAACTAAATGCTGGCCCAGCCAGTGACACCCACATGTTATGAATGAATGTGTTTAAATAAAACGTTTACACGTGTCTCATTATATCTGACACTAACGACTTTTTGATCCTTTTCTAATATGAAAGAAATTAACACATGATATCAGTGCCATCCACATTGTGGTGTTTTTAAGTTTTTGATGAATCATAAAATAGCAGAAAATCCATGACACAGTATGAGGCCATTCTGCCTACTATGCTGCTATCCAAAGATCTACCCAGACTAACAATGATTTCAGGTCTGGCAGTGTCTGTGAAGAGAAATCAGAGTTAATGTTTCTGAGGAAGTGTCACCGGACCCGAAACATGGACCCGAAACATTAACTCTGATTTCTCTCCACAGATGCTGCCTGAGTTTTTCCAGCAATTTCTGATTTACAGCATCTGCAGTTCTTTCAGTTTTTTTTTAAACGTGATTTCAAGTAGACATTCATGTCATTTTAAAATGTTTTCCCTCTACAATAATGTTCTCTCATGAGCCCTCACCACCCCTCATTCTGTTCAATCTGACATTTAATATACCCACTCATGCTGTGATCTTGCTTCAACCTGATTTCTCTCCCCAACTCTCTGCAATAGTTTGCACCCATCTATCCTTGATCTTTTGCAGCATTTTCTCACCAATCACTTCCCCCTTTCTTAGCCTTCATGCGTTTCCATTTCTTTTGGCCTTGCGTCTGTTGCACACATCAGTGATGTCATGTCTCAGTGCCTTTAATGCCCCATGAGCTGAAACTGCCGAAAATAACCTGGAAGCAGCTAAACTCACTTTGACAGGGAGGTAGGTGTTGCACGTTAGAAATTAAATGCTTTTAGGCAGGTTCCAGGCAGACATTTTTTAGACAGAATTTAATTGCACCCAACTGTGCACTGTAAAATCTTCCAGCCTCCTGGCTCACTGTCTATTGATATTTTCTAACCAACCTGTTCAGAGATGTCAGTACACACCTCTGGAGCAAGTTGAACTTGTAGCTGGTTCTCCTGGTGCACTACCACTGTGCCATAAAATCCCAATGAAAGCAGCAGAGGACGGTATTTGTTCTAATATTCTTGGCAAAAGCAAAACCCAAATTGAATCAATTTAAGAGGAGCCTGTAATTAAAAGGAAAATGGGGAGGGAGTATGGGGTGGTTCGAATTAAATCATCATTTGTGGGGCAAATGTCTGCTAGTTGATGTCCTTCCCAGCCCCAATCCCCAAAGTTTCTGTTAACTAGTTATTGCACAGTACCTATTCACCCCATTACTTTAACTGCTCACTATTTAGCATCCTGTTAACAGAATCTGATACCAAGAATAGGGAGTTACCCCAGGGGGCAAAGGAAGCAGACGGGGCTGTACAACACATTAAGTGGCCTGGAGGACTGCAGGAAATAAGGCCGACAATAAGACTGGTTCAAAGGATGCGAGTGACATAGAAAGAGTGGGGCCAAAATGAAGGGAGATGTGCTTAAATACAGATCGTGTGCTGGGGCCAGAGGAATGCCAGTGGAAAGTTTGTGAAACACCCAACGTGGAATTCATGCAGATACGAAAGTTAGCTTTATAGCCTTAAGGACTTGGAAAATGGGAACAGGAGGCACAGGAGCATTAGCTCGTGATAGGAAATTCCTGCTATGGATGTTTGCGTAAAGGAAGGGCTTGCATTTGTACAGCCCCGTTCACAAACCCAGGATGTCCCCAGATTTTACAGCCAAATGTAAATGACATATAGTCTTGGATAATTCAGCTGTGAATATTGGCTATAGCCATCGCAAAAAGTATGACAAAAGATAATGGGTTTTGTTGGCTGCATGCATGCATCCTCAGCAAGATATTTAATGCTAAACTGCTGTGACACTGCAAATGAGGAAAGTGTAAATCATGATGAAGTGGATTATTAGGGCAATGTGATAATGGAGGTAATTCATCCAACACTTCTGAAGTATTGCATATTGATTCTAATGTTGTGAGTACAACTTTAACTAATTTTTAACAATTAAAATAACCAAATAGAAAATTTTGAATAATTTACAAAGCTGAGAAAGTAACTTTATTGGAATGGATAATGAAATGATAATAGAACTGAAAGTTTGTGCTCCAGAACTAGCTATACAGCCCTGAGGAACAGAGATATGGGTGCAGGAGGCACAGTAGCATTAGCTTGTGGTAGGAAATTCATGCCTTGAATGTTTGCATAAAGGAAGGGCTTTCATTTGGGCAGCACAGCGACTCGGTGTTGCATTGCTGCCTCACAGAGCCCGGGGCCCGGGTTCGATTCCAGCCTCGGGCAACTGTCTGTGTGGAGTTTGCACATGTTCCCCATGGCTGTGTGGGTTTCCTCTCACAGTCCAAAGATATGCAGGGTAGGTGGATTGGCCATACTAAATTGTCCATAGTGTCCAGGGATGTGCAGGCTAGGTAGATTAGCCATGGAAAGTGCAGGGTTACAGGTGTAGAGTAGCAGGTGTGGGTCTGGGTGGAATGCTGTTTGGAGGGTCGGTGTGGACTCAATGGGCCAAATGGCTTGCTTCCACACTGTAGGGATTCTAACACTGGAATCTTCCCAGCAATGTGGAAAATTGCTGGGTACATGCTGTCCACAAGAAGCAGATAAATCCATCCCGGGTAATGATAATGTCATCAGTCTGTTCTTGATCATCGGCAAACTGATGGAAGTGTGTCGTTGACAGTGCCGTCAAACACTACTTATTCATCAACAACCTCCTTTAGAGGCCAGTCATCTTAACCACAGAGCATCACATCCAGAGTTCCTCAGAGGAGTGTCCTAGGCCTGACTATCGGTGTTTTGTTGATGACCTTCTCTTCAAAATAAGGTCGGAAGTTGGGATATTCACTGATGACCGCACAGTTCACAACTCCTCGGATACTGAAATAGTCCATGTCTAATTGCAGCAAGAAACTATAACAATTTCCAAGTTTAGGCTGACTATTAGTAAGTAACATCCGTGCAACACAGGTAGCAGACATGGCTATCTCTAAAAAGAGAGACCCCAACTGTCATTCCTTGATATTCTTTCATATTAAGCCACTGAGTAACCTCTATCGACACACTGGGATGGGGATTGCCATTGGCCAAAAAGTAAATTGGGCCGGTTACATAAACTGTGGCTCCAAGGGCAGATCAGAGGTTAGAACATCTGTGGCATGTGACATGGATACTATCCCAACTTCTGATAGTATCAAATGTAACAAAAAACATAATTGTGCAAAGTTAGTGCTCATGCGGGGCAGTGACAGTATTCCTATTCTGAGCTAGGAGGTCCAGTTCAAGTCCCATGTAACTGAGACATGTTAACAGGTTAACAAAAAAAAGTAAGGATGATCAAAGTTGGGTGGCAGGTCAAAAGTCTGGACTGAAAATGAAAAACCAAGAATGACTAAAGGATCACCAATGAAGGAAAAATTCTCAGTATAAGAGAAAGATAACTAGAAATATTAAAACAGGTAGCAGGAGTTTCTATAAAGAATTTTAAAAAATAAACAATTACAAGCATTACTCCTATAGAGTCAGCATCCAGGTAATTAATAAAGGAAAATAATGACTTGTCAAATGAATTTAACAGGTAGTTTGCATCTTTCTAGAATGGATATAAGCAACAGTTGCATCTGACTAGAGTGCATGCAAGCAACATGCCAGCAATAGATGTACATCAGGGAATAAATGAGAGGAAGTTAAACCAGTTAGTCACTAGGGAAGTGGTATTGAGCAAATTATTGGAATCAAGGGCTAACAAATCCCCAAACGCTGATGGACTTCATCCCAGGGTCTTCAATGAAGTGACTAGTAAGATTTAATTATGCGTTGATTTTAAGTTTCCAAAAATCCCTACATTTAAGAAAGGTTTCATTAGATTGGAGAATAATGAATGCTGTCCTTCCTTCAAGAAAGGAGGGAGACAGAAAGCAGGAAATATGTTGAAAGCTATTATTTGAGATATCGTAGGGCATTTACAAAAAAATTCAAGATAATCAAGTAAAGCCAATATGGTTTTGTGAAAGGGAAATCTTATTAAGCAATTTAAATTCTTTGTAGAAATAATATATCCTTTGGATAAATGGCAAACCAATTTATGTGCTGTACTTAGATTTACCGAAGATTTGACAAGGTGCCGCAATAGTAAAAGCTCATAATGTAGTGAGTACCATGTTGGCGTGGATGGAAGATTGGCTACTACCAGGAAATAGGAAGTAGGCATAAGTGGGTCATTGTTTGGTTGGTGAGATAGGAGTGGTGTGCCGCAGAGATCAGGGCTGGGGGCGCGGGGGGTGCCTCCACATTTTACAATGTACAAAAACAAATTTGCGTGAAGGGCCGGAAGGTAATGTATCTAAATTTGCTGGTGACACATGTAGGAACAAAATATAGGGGAGGCAATGACCTAGTGGTATTATTGCTGGATTGTTAATCCAGAGACCCAGGTAATGTTCTGGGGACCTAGGTTCGAATCCCGCCAGGATAGATGGTGAAATTTGAATTCAATAAATATCTGGAATTAAGAATCTAATGATAACCATAAATCCATTGTCGATTGTCGAAAAAACCCATCTGGTTCACTATTGTCCTTTAGCAAAGGAAACTGCCATCCTTAGCTTGTCTGACCGGCATGTGACTCCAGAGCCACAGCAATGTAGTTGACTCATAATTGCCCTCTGGGCAATTAGGAGTGGGCAATAAATGCTGGCCTAGCCAGTGACGATCTCATCCCGTGAATGAATTTAAAAAAAAAAGTAAGTTGTGAAGAGAACATAAGGAGACTATGAAAAGATTACGAATAAGTTGAGTGGGCAAAGTTGTGACGATGGAGTCTTATGTGAGAAAATGTGAAGTTGTCCATTTTGGCAGGAAGAATAAAAAAGGAAACATTATCTAAATAGTGAGCTATTTTGAGGTATAGAGGGATCTTGCGCAAGAATTGCTGAAGGGTGGTACTATAGGCAGCTCTTGCAAATAATTAAGAAGGTTAATAGAATAGTATCATTTATTGTAAGGAGAATTCTTGGAAAAGTAAGTAAATTATTCTTCAGTTATACATCTGGAGTGTTGTGTAAGGTATTGGTCTGTCTATTTAAGGAAGGATGTAAAAGTATTGGGGATGGTCCAGAGAAGGTTTAAGAGACTAGTACCTGGAATGGGTAGGTTGTCTTACAAAGGAAGGTTAGACTGACTAGGCCTGAATCTGTTCTGGTTAAGCAGAGTAAGAGACAACCTGATTAAACCACAGAATCCTGAAGGGTCTTGATAGGGTAGATGTGGAGAGATGTTTCTCTCGTGGGACAATTTAGAACCGGGGATCATCCTAGTTTTAAAAATAAGGGGTCATCCATTTAGGACAGAGGAGATGACATTTTTTGAGAGTTGAGTCTTTGGCATGCTCTTCCTCAGAAAGCAGTGTAAGCAGAACCTTTGAATGTTTTTGAAGCAGAGATAGATAATTGATGAGCAAGGAAGGTGAAAGGTTATCAAGGGTAGATCAGCCATGATTTTATTGAATGGTAGAGCAGGCTCAAGAGACCTACTCCTGCTCTGATTTCATATTTTTAAGGTTTCTAAGCTGGAAGTGTGTATAGATATGAGCCTCTTAAAATATTATGGGGAATATGTGACAAAATACACTGGATGTTGAATGCATTGTCTAACTCCTGGTGTTGTTTTCTAGGTTCATGCCTATATCATCAGTTATTTGAAGAAGGAGATGCCAGCTGTTTTTGGGAAAGAACTCAAGAAGAAGGAGATGATAAGTAGACTTGAAGAGATATATTTCACACTCCAGCAGGAGCATAATATCTCTGCTGGTGATTTTCCCAATGTAAAAAAGATGCAGGTATGACAGTATCAATGTGCTTTCAATCACTTCCATTTGACAGTGCACAGTGTAATTTTTTTCTGAGTGGAGACGTTGGATGTGTGAGAGAGAGAGAGGGAAGGAATTGATGCTGTTATTTCTAGAATTAATTTACAGCAATCCCATCTCACTATTCTTTTAAAGAATGAGTAATGAATATTACCCTGTGTACTCCTGTGCCACACCACTTCAGACATTTTGAGCGCTGGATGTTACACTGTTAGCAAAATGAAAGAATACAGAATGGGGTGGACCAAAGAGCATTTGTTCATTTAGGTAAAACCCTTCTTTAGGTGTAAGTGCATAGAAGTTACAGTATGAAACAGATCATTCAGCTCAACCTAACTGTGTTGTTTCTTACTCTCCATGTAAGTAAGTAATCCCAATCATATTTATCCAACCTGTTCCTGGATCCTTTTTTAATTCTCTTTCTCTTCCACCTATTCAGTCTAATCATAACTGTTGACACAATTTCTTCTTCAACTCTTAAAACTGGAAGTGAATTTAATAGTTTCTGAGCCCTCTGCAAACGTGTTATTCCTGCTTACTGTTCTAAATATCTCGCATTTTATCTTGAATCTCTGAGCGTTTCATCTGGACCATAGTGGTGTTAGGGAGGGAAGTCCAGAATTTTGATCCATAGCAGTGGAAGAAACTGTGATATATTTCAAAGTCAGAGTGGACGATTGGAATGGCTTGGAGGTTGTGTCGTCCCCAGGCGCCTGCTGCCCTTGTCCTGCCAGATGGTTTTGGCCCTGGTATTTGGTAGATCCTGACCTGCTCTTGTACTTGTGGGACTGGTCCAGTTCAATTTCTAGTCAGTGCTAACTCTAGAAGGTGATAGTGGAGGATACAGCAATGATAATGCTATTGAACATCAAGGGACAATGTTAAGATTTTCTCTTGTTGTAGTTTTCTGGTTCTTGTGTTGCGTGAAAGTAACTTACCACTTGGCAGCCCAAGCCTGAATGTTATCCAGGTCTACAGATGGACAAGGACTGATTCAGTATCTGGTGAATGGTGCTGAACAGGCAGTCATCAGCAAACGTCATTGTTGACGAAGGTCATTGACGAAGCAGCTGAGGATTTTGAGGTGCTGTTCTCCTCTCTCCCAGTGCAGCAAGACAGAACGTAGAATTTAAGCTTAAGTAACCAGTAAATCTGGAATATAATTTCTGCAATGATGACTGTGCAACAATCATTGACTGATTTGATTTGATTTATTGTCACATGTACCTAAGTACAATGAAAAGTTTTGTTTTGTGTGCAGTACAAGCAGATCATAATATACAAAGTTCATAGGGTGATTAAACAGAACGAGGAATACAAAGTTATGGCTGCAGAGAAGGAGCGCAAAAAGCGGCAATTGAGGTTTAAAAGTGTAGAACAGTTGTAAGAAATGTGAGAATGAGATCTGCTGTAGACAGTCCACAAAGAGTCACCCTGTGTCAGTGCCATCTTGTCCTCTGTCAAGGCGGCAAGAGTCATGTATTATAAATGTTCGTCTGATTCACTAATGTCCTTCAGGAAATGTGATGTGGCTTCCTTACCCAGCTAACCCTCCTTGTGACTCCAAACCAACAGCAAAGTCTCTTTAACTGTTCTTTTAAATGGCCCAGGACGCTACTGTACACTACACAGTTGTATCAACATTGTACATAAACATCAAAAAAAATTAGCTCAGACGACCACTCAGCTTCAAGCCAGGAACTGGAGATGACAGAGCCATGCAGAATTCCCCTCAATAACACCTCGTTGAGTTTTTTGAGAAGGTGACCGAGCACTTGGATGAGGGTAGGGCAGTTGACGTGGTGTACATGGACTTCAGTAAAGCCTTTGATAAGGTTCCACATGGTAGGCTATTGGAGAAAATGTGGAGGCATGGGATTGAGGGAGATTTAGCAGTTTGGATTAGAAACTGGCTTTCTGAAAGAAGGCAACGAGTGGTGGTTGATGGAAAATATTCAGCCTGGAGTCCGGTTACTAGTGGTGTGCCACAAGGATCTGTTTTGGGACCACTGCTGTTTGTCATTTTTATAAATGACTTGGACGCAGACATAGGTGGATGGTTAGTAAGTTTGCAGATGATACTAAAGTCGGTGGAGTGGTGGACAGCGTGGAAGAATGTTGCAGGTTGCAGGGAGACTTGGATAAACTGCAGAATTGGGCTGAAAGGTGGCAAATGGAGTTCAATGCAGATAAATGTGAAGTGATGCACTTTGGGAAGAATAATAGGAAGGCAGAATACTGGGTCAATGGAAAGATTCTTGGTAGTGTGGATGTGCAGAGGGATCTTGGTGTCCAGGTACATAGATCCCTAAAAGTTGTCACCCAGGTTTAGTGCTGTTAAGAAGGCATGCGGTGTGTTAGGTTTCATTGGTAGAGGGATTGAGTTCCGGAGCCGTGATGTCATGCTGCAACTGTACAAAACGCTAGTGCGGCCTCACTTGGAATATTGCGTA